>CAJQUW010001231.1:0-121574 GCA_907163375.1 Prostheceraeus crozeri
CTTGAACAAAGGCGCATTCATTTATCTAACAAAGAGCCTGATAGTAATGCACAAAGCGAATCCTTTGAATCCTTGGTCCAAAAAATCCATCTAATCCTTGCTGATCAAGTGTCAAATGACACATGTGGTTACTTAAGGTACGATGCGCCATCATAAACGTTGTAACTATAGATTTCACATTGCTTCAATGGCTTCCACCATGAATAAAACAGAAATAACAATCATATTCCACTGTAAGTTTATTCAACACCAGACAAAATTCACAAGTACAGAATACACTTCATGAAATGATCATCATTCATTCACAAGGAGTAAAAACATGTTTTACATAGACCGATGCTGTTGACAATAATATAGATACAGTTCATAAACGTCATAGAGACTACAATGCCAGCGTGAAGAGAGTTTTGCAATGTAGGTAGCTTTATTTCGAGTATTACAATGGGATGGTGGTCTGTAGAGGTGATGTCTCTCACCGAAACATATTGCCATGTCAAAAATCATTTCATCTCTAAACTTCTTTTGATCACAATGCATATGATAGTCTTGTCTTACACGATCTACCCAACATGGTAAATATAAATTATCAATGTGCAACTGAAGTGTTGTTGCTTCTCGTTCAGAATCATTTCCTAATATTTTAACAATATGAAAACCTGACAGCCACCGTTTGAAATCACTTATCAAATACGTTTCATTTACAAATCCAATATGAATCAAAATAGAAGGGTCAAGTCCATGCACATGACGTCGTGACCATTCGTCTTTGTGTGGAGGACCGTAGGCAAATCTATGATATACACTAACAACAGTTTGATCACTTTCTCTCATTGCAATAGCACTCAATTCCTGCATGGGTGTTCCCTCACTGTCTATGAAGATGACAACCTACAATATCAAAAAGACTTCACTACAAAATAATACATTGAGCAGGAACTTTACAAGGATGTCTGTCCTTTACATAACAAAAGATACATACAACATGATGACAATGTTTTATTTGAACATAACGCGCAAGACCGCGTTTTCCACATTCACTACATACTAACTGATTACAATGTTTAAGATTTCTCTTTGGTGGTAGCACCATCTTTCTTTGATGTGCGGCGACGTTTAGGTTTAGTGACAGGTTCTTGACACTCTTTGACACAAGAATCAATGACTTTCTCAATGTGATCAAGTCCTGTTAACTCAGGTTGATGATGAATTTGAGCAATGCGCAAATTGAGAGAAATCAAATTACCGTCAAATTGATGAGGTCCCACATAAACAGCAGGTACCTCAATATGAAAGGAATAAAAGCCTGCACCTAACGATAACAATTCTGTTTCAACTGATTGTTCAACTGTCACTCCTGAAGTGACTTTACAATACTTGCTTTGTAAAATATAGCAGCGAGTGCCGCGATACAATGGTTTATAATAAGAAGTTCTATTTTCTGGCCACAGCTGTAATAGTTCAGTAGGAATAAGAGCCTTTTGCCTCACAACGTCTTCTAAAATGTCAAACTGCTGACGCAACCAATTATCAATAGGAATACTCAGGTTTTGACTGCAACGATTAACTTGCGTATCCACTTTTGGTAAGTATACAGCCGGCGTTTGAAGATAGAATCGAACACCGTTGTAGCTCACTTGTTGTTTGTAGGTAGGATAGCCGTAAATTACCTTTTCAATTTTCGGATTCCACAGCTCGAGATGTTGAGGATTCAGTGATGCAGCAGTTCATTCATGGCCATGGCAGTCTGTAACGAAAGAATACCACTAAGTACATTCATGATCATTAGAGAAAAGAAAATTGTTAGCTTTGCAGTGACATATGAGGTGGCCCTTAAGAGGACCTTTTGGAGCGTTCACAGGATTTAAAGCTTATCACTAAAGTCTAAGTTTTCGTCATCGTCCAGTAAATTAAATGTCTTGGGCTTAGGACCCGAATTGAGTTTCAATTCCCTAAAAGACTTAAACGTAAAGCGTCTAGGTGGTGGAGGCGGTGGTGGCGATGGTTCAACAAAATAAGCTTGTACAATCATCGGCCACACACTCTCCTGCGTCTCTCTTCTAAAATGCTGGTAAGGTTTAGGCCACACCGTCATGACACTCACTTGTAAATTTGGAAACAGGATTGATCAGACAAAGTTGAGAGGGGAGAATGGCTTTAGCAAGTCACACACGCTTTCCAAATCAAGAGAATGAAATGAAGAGAAAATGGGGAGACGTCTGCTTTTATAATCTCCTGCGAATCCACATTTGACACTATGTGAGCCAATCAGAGACCTCCGTTTCTCCCCTGACTTCGTTGCGGCAGGGAAAAGGAGGCACGCGGACGACTGACTCATGAATGCTTTTCCCAAATCTTGTAGTCAAATCTAGTTTAGCACATTGAGTTGAATATGAATGTGTTTTATGCGACATAAGTGCAAGTTGGATCCATGCTCATGAAATGAATCTAGTCGAGATGCAATTTTCGCCATGTGTCGCTGATAGAAATCTTTGGGATCATGTATCGTCTCTGCAGAATAGGATGCAAAATGAAACACTACACGTTCACCTGCATGTTCATCAGTCACTTTCTCAAATTCAATCTCTGCAACTAATCGTCCTTTCACATCTTTATTCATCAAACTGTCCATGAGCTGTTGGAAAACGAAGTAACCTTTAGTGATAGCAAATTCTAAGTCTGCCTTTTCATGATGAAAGGAGATGATGTAGTCCCTAATCACACCACGAAGACTTTGTCGATGAAAACGTAGTGAACAAAATTCATTCCTAAACTTTACTGCTTCTGTCATCTTTCTTCCTTTCACTTCGGAGACATAGTAAGAATGACATTCAGGTGCAACATGGCACGCTGATTCCAAATCTGGTCTCTGTTTTCCCGTCCGACGCTTGCTTCACCCGCTAGAGCGATTTTCATAAAAATTCTAACTCTGTCGTTTTTTCGTCAATGTCCAAAAATTCAGTAATGTCTCACCTCTAAACGAAGGCAGATACGAACAAGCCATATTTTCCACTGAATTTGTCTTACTCCCAGCTTTCAAACGAGTCATTGCACGACTTTCTACGATGTCTACAACCGAAGTTGGAAGATCGTTGCCGAGGGGGGGGGGTCAGAACTTTTTCTCTCCGATTGAGTTGGGAAGACGTTCCTAGACCCAAAAGTGGCCAAAACGTCCGAATTTGCACTCCGTTTTCCCATCCGAGTCCTCCTTCTTGTCGAAAAATGGACTTTCTCATCCCAAAACCTCCAAAACCTGACTTTTTCAACTCTGACGTTTTCCTGCCATTTTCCTCCCTTAACCCAAGAAAATTAGACCAAACTGAGCCTTCCACTGCATTTTTCTCACTTTTAGCTTTCAAATGAGCTATTGCACGACTTTATACGATGTCTAACACCAAAGTTGGAAGATCGTTGCTGAGGGGGGTTCAGAACTTTTTCTCTCCGATTGAGTTGGGAAGATGTTCCTAGACCCAAAAGTGGCCAAAACGTCCGAATTTGCACTCCGTTTTCCCATCCGAGTCCTCCTTCTTGTCGAAAAATGGACTTTCTCATCCCAAAACCTCCAAAACCTGACTTTTTCAACTCTGACGTTTTCCTGCCATTTTCCTCCCTCAAGTCAAGAAAATTAGTTCAAACTGAGCTTTCCACTGCATTTTTCTCACTTTTAGCTTTCAAATGAGCTATTGCACGACTTTCTACGATGTCTAACACCAAAGTTGGAAGATCGTTGCCGAGGGGGGGTCAGAACTTTTTCTCTCCGATTGAGTTGGGAAGACGTTCCTAGACCCAAATGTGGCCAAACGTCCGAATCTGCACTCCGTTTTCCCATCCGAGTCCTCCTTCTTGTCGAAAAATGGACTTTCTCATCCCAAAACCTCCAAAACCTGACTTTTTCAACTCTGACGTTTTCCTGCCATTTTCCTCCTTTAACCCAAGAAAATTAGACCAAACTGAGCCTTCCACTGCATTTTTCTCACTTTTAGCTTTCAAATGAGCTATTGCACGACTTTATACGATGTCTAACACCAAAGTTGGAAGATCGTTGCCGAGGGGGGGGGTCAGAACTTTTTCTCTCCGATTGAGTTGGGAAGACGTTCTTAGACCCAAAAGGGGCCAAACGTCCGAATTTGCACTCCGTTTTCCCATCCGAGGTCTCCTTCATGCCGAAACATGGACTTTCTCATCCCAAAACCTCCAAAACCTGACTTTTTCAACTCTGACGTTTTCCTGCCATTTTCCTCCCTCAAGTCAACAAAATTAGTCCAAACTGAGCTTTCCACTGCATTTTTCTCACTTTTAGCTTTCAAATGAGCTATTGCACGACTTGCTACCATCTCTTACACCAAAGTTGGAAGTTTGGCAGGGGGGGACGTCCACAAAACTTTTTCTGTCCGATGTCGCTGGAAACATCCTTCCTAACCCAACATTGACCAAAACGTCCGAATCTGCACTCCGTTTTCCCATCCGAGGATTCCTTCATGCCGAAACATGGACTTTCTCATCCCAAAACACAGCAACACCTCCCTTTTTCCAACTCTGACGTTTTCAGAGATTCCACCCCTTGCCTCACAGGAAAACTCCTCCTTCCATCCTTCCCAACCCAAAATTTCACGTAGATTTCGAATCTGAACTCCAATTTTCAATCCGAGACCTCCTTCATGCCCAATTCTAGCCTTTCGCATCCCAAAACCACCAAACCCCGCCTTTTCTCACTCTATCCTTCCGAGATTCCACCCCTTGCCTCATCACTCCTCCTTCCTTCCAGAGGGGGGGGGTAGGGAACAGTTTTCTCCTCACGGACCCATTCCTCCGAACACATCCTTGGCCAACTCCCTCACTTCCTTCCAGAGGGGGGGCTGAGTCAGCATGATGACTCATCCTTTCACATTTTGTCCTTGTTTTTGGCACGGGGTTACTACTAATAGTCTTTTTCTTTGTGGTATGACTCATTTGAATGTCACAGCCAGTCGCTTTCAGTCTATAGGCAAGGTTGAAGGATTCCCATTGGAATCCAATGGTAAAATTCATGAAATATCTATGGATTGTGAAACACTTTTTCGTACGTTTTCTTTTGCACAAAAGAAACTATTTATCAGAATGCCATGAAATTTGAAACATGATTGAGTTCAGTACATCAACTTCGATATAAAGTTTGAAGTGAGTCACATGATTCAGCATTTAATGTCTGACAGCCTTTACAAAATGAGTAAATTTCATGTTTTGACCTAATTTTGTCGATTTTACTCATGTAGCATTCTGCCTGAGGCATCCGCCCCGGTTTCCATTCTATTTATAAGCATGGAAAATGAGATTAAATAAGACTAATTGCACATGGAGGCGGACATGCAAACGAGGCACACACACCTTCAAATTCGTTTATTCATGATTTTTGTTGTTTGCAATGACAAATTAGAGCTTCCATCAATTATTTCCCAGTCTCGAAGGTATGATCTTCAAAATATCTATGCATGATGACTCAGGTCTTATTTTGACAATAAATGTGAGCTGTTAACTCCCGGAGCGACCATAATCTGTTGACTGTCGCTCATTCAACATGAATTCACTCATATGACGGTCAATCATTCAAAAAGCTTCGCCTGCCCATCCTAATTCGAGCGCTACAGCCACAGAATTAGATTGTATAAGCGTATCACTTTGCCAGAAGTGCAAACTGATTCAATCAGATGGCACATGAAGGAACTTACTGAGTGGGTAAAAGGACATTATTAATACCTGGCAGAGATAGGAAAATAGTCGTGCGTCGCTTGCCGATTGCCATGAATTCCTTCAAAATGCTCCGATCGCCACGATTCCTTCAGATTCAAAGAATTCAGAACACTGTGCTAAATTTTTCTCGATAATGCTGATCCTTCCGATCATTTTTAAAAAAGTTTGCAGGCGCACGAAAAAACGTTCACAAACTCTGTAGAACTTGACATCGACTGTCTCTTTGTTGTGTGATCCGGTTGATAACAGTCACTGAAACTTCGCACAATTTGGCGTGTTTAATGTTGAACTGGTTGCTCATTGTTCGATTGCTATGGTATTATGTCAGCAGATTGTGTCATTTCATTAATGTTAAATATTCCAATCACAGAATTAGACAGCTCGTCTCTTCTTCTGTTTTACTAGAAAGGAAGCATTCGAACCTGTAACGTAAATGAAATGGCACAATCTGCTGACATAATATCATAGCAATCGAACAATGAACAGCCAGCTCAACATTAAACTCGCAAAATTGTCTGAAGTTTCAGTGACTGTTGTCAACCGAATCACACACCAAAGAGACACAGTCGATGCCAAGTTCTACAGAGACGTTTGTGAACGTTTTTTCGTGCGCCTGCTAACTTTTTTAATAATGACCGGACTGCTCAACATCATCGAGAAAACTTTTGCGCAATGATCTGAATTGTTCGAATCTGAAGGAATCGTGGCGATCGGAGCATTTCAAAGGAATTCAGAACAATCCGCAAGCGACGCACGACTATTTCCTATCTTTGCAAGGTATTAAAAATTTCTTTTTGCCCACTTGTTGTTCCTGCATGTGCCATCTTATTGAATCAGTTTGCACTTCTGGCCAAGTGATACGATTAAACAATCTAATTCTGTGATTCCAATGCTTCCTTTCTAGTCAAACAGAGGAAGAGACGACCTGTCTAATTCTGTGGTTACAGCTAATCAAGTGGAGTGGGTTCAAGCGACCACTGAAACACAACTGTCTGACGAGGACAACATGGCATCGGTTGGACGTGGCCATCTATCGTGAATACTATGACTTCCATTCCAGAGATCCATGGGGCAACTGGAACATAAATGCTCTTTCAGGCAGGTAGACAATTTGATGCTTTTGAAACATCGCTTTATCCATTTGCCCTTAATCAGACGAACGCTCTAGAAGTGGATCATGGCTTTGAAATGTTGTAGAGAGCACGTAATTCATCATTTTCCTTATTTTTTCTACTGTGAGCGCCATTCGACCTTCTGTGAATATACAGGATGACTCAAAAGTCTTAATCGGGTTTCAAATTGAGATTTCTCATCAAGTATTTACAGGACTGACTTAATTTTTCGTTTATGCTGTAGAGGAAGAGCCAGAATTTCCAAAAGGACTTGCATTTTTACTATATATGCTGGAATCTGGAAGTGAGCACCCTTGACTTCGGTACTAAGAATGATGCATTTTTTGAAGTTTTCAAAAGTCTCATCGATCGTGACTTTCGTTACGGACTGCACTGCTTCAGTAGTCTTCACTCGCAGTTCTTTGTTGTTCGTTGGTCTATTCTTATACACCAAAATAAAATAAATTTTCCTTGGTATGACTCCACAAAAAATAATCAAGAGGCGTCAGATCTGGGCTCCTAGCTGGCCAGTGGATGGGACCGTTTCGGCCAATCTATTGATTAGGGAATTAGATGTTGAGAAATTCTCTGACATTCAGACCTCAATGAGGCCGTGCGCCATCTTGTTGAAAAAGCATAGTCGAAAATCTTCGTAGTCTTTTTAGTTCCAGAATAAAATAATCCTTCAACATCTCACGATAAGAGTCTCTGGCCAATGTTGATTCAAAGAAGTAAGGTCCGATGACCCGGTCGCAGAACATGACCGCCCAGACCACCAGTTCATTCGATTTCAGGGGAATCTCGTTACATAAATGTAAATTTGAATTTTCATAGTCACATTTTCATAGTCACAAAACATACAGTTGTGAATTTTAATTTTGCCACTCAAATGAAAGATTGCCTCGTCAGAAAAAGAGTTTATGGATGAAACTGGGATCATCACATATCCGGTAATTTCTTCGCAAAACTGAAGCCTTGGTCACAGTCGTCCGGTAGCAGTTCATGCACACGTGAAATATGAAATGACTTCATGCCAATTGCTCTCTTCAAAGTACGCCGAACAGTCTCACGTGCCATATCAAGCTTATTGGCTGCATCCCGCACCGATGATCTAGTATCACCGATGATCTCAAACTCTTCCTTGACACGCAAAACATCACCCTCAGCAAGGGATAGGCGACCACTTAACTCAGCATCTTGGACAGTAACCGTTTCAGTCAATTTCTTAAACACTAGTCGTAATGTGCTCTCAGAAGGTGGCTGTGACGTAAATTTTTGGCCGTTGCCGTCGAGCAGCATTTATGGATTCGCATTTTGTCATAAGCAACACAACGTCAATTTGATCTTCTCCCGATAACGTCACTATGGCTTCTATGAGCAAGAAGTGAATATCAACTATAGTACTAAACGATTTTTGAAATTCTTTTTTTTGTCATATATCTAGGCCTATGCTTCAATTCAAAGACATTGTGACATCATGCATAACTAATGCGCTATGTAGAAGCTTGATCACCATCATAGCATTGCTTGAGTACCAATCACACACTGATGGAAGTGGATAGCTTACCTTTCTTCTTTATTGTCTTTCTTCATTATTTCTTCCTATTTACCTTCCACTAATAACTTAATGGACGTTAGTGCATTAAGCCTTGTTCATATTTTGTAGGTCGCTAAATCAATCAGATTTCATAATAAGGGATTCGTGGCTGTAGTTAATGAGAAAACATTTTTAAGTGAAAAACGCTTTTCATGACATCTGAAAGATTGGAAGATCTCCATAATAAGAGTGAGCTTCGCTGGAACTTTAACTTGATTTTTTTCACAATTGCGAACTGTTACTAAAATTCTGGTTCTTCCTCTACAGTATAAATGAAAAATTAAGTTTTTAATGTAAATCCTTGCTGAGAAATCTTGATTTGAAACCCGATCAAGACTTTTTAGTCACCTTGTATATCGAATGGGATTTTTTTAAAAATTTGTGTCGTCAGTCCGGATACCAATAAATATCGGCAATTTCTTAATTCCTTTAGAATTTGTATTTTTCTTGTAGTTTTTGCACAAATTAAAACTTTCGAATTGATAGTATGAGTTATTTTGTTTGTGTTCTGTGCTAGCCTAAGTGACCATTGAAAGAAAGAAATGCTTAGATATGTTAATAATGTTAGAAATGTTCAGTCGCTGTTAGATGATATTTTCAGATATTATTTATATTTTTCGAATTCGATTCAAATTCATTTCCGCTTGTATATTGCAACGCAAAGTACAGTGTAACAAAAGCCTTACTGGTTTATTACAGAGGGTCATAATATATATGATGATATTAATAATAAATGGCAATATATGAAGCATCTTGATAATGTTTATATGCGTTCAGACAGCGCCTGATTACGAAAAGTTGCAACGGAATGTCAAGTGTTTATGCGGTAGGACTAGGAACAAAGCATTTCACATACATGGCGGCTTTCCTCGTTTTTACACTGCTTTTTAGTATTCTTGTGGCAGTGCGCACACCGGCACTATTTATTGCTAGTGCCAATGTAGTGTCCAGTCAGTGCCATCGAATGGCTACAACTGGAGCCGCATTGCCTTCATGACGGCTCAGGCACATTGAAAGCTCGCGAAGGAAATCTAGATGACTGATACTGTCATGTGGATTTAGCATGTGGCTGTGGTTAATACATGCTCCACTTCTGGATCGCTCTTCCGATCAGGGGCAACTCTTTTCACAATTCTTTGAAATTTTGTATGACAAAATTTTCTAGGCCACTATGAAGTTTTGTCAAGGCGATTCGAGTTTCTTTCTTCTTAGAAGACAACTCCCGATAAAGGATGCAAGCCATCCGATAAATATTAAGAAAGCAAAAAGTATATGTAGGTAGAGTGTCGACTCAAAAAAAGTATCTGTATACAGTGAAAATTTTTATATGAAAAGATTCAGTATTTTGCGGAGATTACGTTCCTGCGTCCAAAAAAAAATTATTTGGGCAATTTTTAAAAAGCGAAATTTTTGCCACTTTGTAAACTACCGACACGACGCCCCTTTATAAGTGGTATGAAACAAGTTGGATATCAAAAGGAATGAATATTTGCTAACAAGTATCGCAAACTATGCGGAAATTATGCTGACGATCAAGGAAATCTAATAATCTGCATTATAATGGAAGTCCCTGCAAGTCTTCAAGGAAAAGTTGAGAGCACCTTGACTGACTGACATGTCATGTTTTTAATTCAATTTTCATCGTCATGATTTTATGATTCACTAAATATATGTTTCATTTCTGGAATCTGAATAGTGATGTGGACCCATGTGCATCTTCTTAAGTTAATTACAATCATTGTCTTTGATTACGTCATTTTGCTCTACCAGTGGCAGGTTGATTATGATATGATCACGCTTAAGAAGATTCTCTTGAGGTTCAGCATGAAAGCAATGGCAGGTCATCGAGTTGCTAATTTAACAAACATTACCTCTCCAAGGCTGTCATGACACGGACTATCTGTAAATTAATATCATTTCCTTCTCCATTACTACCATGATCAGTCAATTCCGTTGTAATTTCTTCAAAACTGCATAAATGTGCAAATCTCACATTTGGAAACAATTCCAACTGTGTTCACCTCGAGTTCATTTGATAAAATCGAAAGTGTATGCACATTGGGGATTTCATAAATGAGGAGTTACCACTCTACCTAATATACCTACTCTATGGTCAGAATGCTTCAGGTGTCTCTGACACATTAAGAGGAACAATTATGAAACTAACGCACATGCTGCAGTAGGGGAGAGTGGGGCACCATGAGCAATTTTTTCTTGTTTCGTGTCCTGACGACGTATCACATAGAATAAGTCCAAACCAACACAACTTTCTACAAGCCATGTTCATGCAGATATAGCTGTATAAGTTTGACGTTGTAACTCCAAACACGTTCTGAGTAATTTCCTTCTAAGTGAATAGTATCGACTCTGCTCATTGTGCCCCATGCACAGGGTACGATGAGCAACTGCATGGGGAACGATGAGCATTTTGGGGCACCGTGAGCAATAACATTTAATTGACAATTTGATGATGAATCAGCCTAACTCTAATAATGTATTTATTCCTACCATGACTCTATGAAATAAAATGAGTCGATACAGCTAATGCGTAGGCCATACAATCAATTCACATGTAGTTATTCTAAATTACATGTAGGCCTACATCGGTACTCTAAATATATCATCTTTTATTTGATTTAGCCTCAACTTAATTAAGATCTAAAAAAGCTAACGTAATCTAGAATTGTTTTCTGCAGTGAAATATAAATTTTTCAAACCGTATAGCTCATAGAAACTATCTGCTTTACACTTTTATCTTTTGTATTTGTCAGTTTGGTTTAATCTAAACTGGTTGAATAATTATACTAAGCATCAATCCCTTTAGACAAATTACATTCCCATTTATAATCTATATAGACATCAAAACAAATGATTTATTCCATGACAATTTAGTTTTCTATACGAACTGTGAAATAAAAACATTTTAGGAAATATGCAGTCATTTCACATTGTATGAACTAAAGTCAACGTTACCGAAGTCCACGCGAGTTTGCAATCGTAAGCTGGACTATCCTAACACTGCTGGCAGTGGTTTCGGCAATTTAGCTTCAAACTTCGTTTCGATTTATTTCCAGCTTGTCCCCTACTGGTGGCCGAAAGAAACATATTCCCTTCTTCCTAAGGAAATCGGCGACAATTCTGTCATCTTTGATCTCAAGAACTGACCCAACATAGAAGACCTCTTTTGACTGGGTAGAAGTTCCAATTAAAAATCTGGCGAGAACATAGTCCCCCAAATCAAAATTCGTTTCACCACTAACTTTTTGAGGACAAATGATTGAAACGCTGGGGTGTAGCATCGTCTCGGCGTCATCCCTGTCCCCTGGCGTAGACCCCTGCTGATGAATTCTTTCCTGTAAAGGTGTCCCGCTCCGTCTAATTATATCGTTTTCTTCTTGCTAGGAATTGATTTTGAATTCACGTTTTCCTTCAATTCTTCTCGTAATCTCTTAAGAACAGGACTGGACGTAGCTATCATGGAAACTCGACGCTTTCTTCTTCCAGTTGGCATTGAATTCCGCGGTGAAGCTTTGGGCAGTGGCCGAATATCTTCTGGAGACTATAATCGTAGGACTGACAGCAGTATATGGTTCTGGTGATTGTGGAACACTTGGACATTCTGATTGGATGGTTGTTTGAAGGACGACAGACGCGCGTGACCGACTTATTCATTTGCCACCATAGAGCGATCTTTCGATCTTGCGACATCGAATAATGTACATACATATAAAAGCCATTAGAGCAAAGTAAAGGCATATGGGGCACTATGAGCAGTTGTGTTCATGGTGCCCCTTAAAAAGATGCTCATGGTACCCCATTTAACTAATTTTATATGATGAACATAAAAATAGAAGTTACGCAACTAGATTAGAATCTATTCATATTTCCTCATAAGAGGTGTTGGCTGAATGTTGACACACACGATAGCTGATTTACTATATCTTCTTTTTCCAATAGGCAGAGGAAACTTCGGGTAGCTACAAAAAAACTTCAAGTTATGAAAAAAACATTTATCATTACCTACTGCACACAGAAAAAGATGTTGTGTCAAATCAATCTGATCACATGCGATGATTATAATGAGAGATATGATTGACCTTTACTATTAGTCGCTGCAACGTATACAGTCTCCAGAAACCCTTCCTGCTCATGGTGCCCCACTCTCCCCTACTGAGCTCCAAATTCTTAAGACACGACAACAAAAAAAAGTTTTATTGGATTATTGAGACGACGATCAATATGTGACATTTTGAGTTAATGTCAATAATCATGAGTAGCTAGATTTCCATAGAATGTGAATACAAAGTAGAAGAGATACTGTAGAGAATATCGATTTTATTGCATTATATAAAACTTCATGGGGAGGCGGGACTAATATGGGCAATGGACTAACATAGGTAATTTTAGTTCTTCGGCCTCTAGCTCAGGACCCATTGCTCGTATGAACTTCAAATTCGACAGAGAACTAGTCATGGTCATTGTTTATCCGTATGTGGCAGCGCAGCTCATTCGAGGAAAACACGCGCTCACACGCGCGCACACGCGCGCACGCACTAACAAGATAACGATAAAATAGCATAAATTTGCTCGCTGAAGTAACGGCAATGATATCAGACGCTTATTTGGCTAGGCCTCTCATTCGGTGTAGAGTGATTGTTCGAGTCAAACGAAAGCTGTCCCGTCATCGTAATTACATGCAGACTGAGGATCTAACTTCCATTTAGGCCCACGATTGATAGTTTCAGTAAAATGTGAGTCCAAGAAAAGTGCCCATACAGCTCCACTCCTAAATTTCATGGGGTTAAATGGGCAGTGCATTTTTATCATCACTTTTATTATTTCTGGCATGTTTGTTTTCCAGACAAATAGCCAGAATCTATGAGAGATTTATAGAAATACATAAATGGAACTATGAAGCAATGCAAAAAGTTTTCAAGAATTTGATGGAAAGAGAAGAGATTCAAACAGCGCCAAAGCCTGAAATTTGTCAGAAAGAGTCGACAGGTCTATTGTTATCAAGTTTACTTTAGAAAGTCAAAAAACAAACTAAATGACATAAATTCTTATTTTAGATCTCTCATCATGAACACCTAACTTGCTTCTGAAATTGGCCTCTATTTTAGTTTGCCCTTGCAGCGCTCGAGGCATGTCAGTTGGCTATTAAGTATTGTTTCCTATCTGCTAGCAGTTGATTGTTATTCAGCTTCAAGAATGAGTATGTGTTGTTCATGATATTGTACACCCTCAAGGTGCCCATATTAGTCCCGCCACCCCTATTATATTAGGTCACGACACTGGAATTTATCTGCAACTTTTGATAATTCATATCAAAATTTTGCATTATAAAAATTATATTTTGGTATTTGTCAACTTACGCGTATTTATCATCATTTTCATATTGCAACATTCAATTTTTTTGTATTGAACATTTGTTTCAACTTGTTAGTTCAGCTCTAATATCTAAACCGATTTATGATTGTGGCATCCTCGAATATCATTTTCAAATGATTTGACCTACATAATGAAGCATGCTTTGATGATAGAAGAAATCAAATATCAAAATTACCGCCGATTTTTTATTTCTCTATCGAAAGGAAGGGAGGTGTTCATAAAATCTACATTTTGCATTCTTTCAAAAAGCCAATCATCATTCGTCTATTTATTTCCACTAGCTGCCGCAGCCTGTCAGGTACTTTGACATCCGATTGCTAATCATTTTTCAATCCAGTTTTTGTCAAATTGCTGTGATTGCCAGCAATATCTCACTGGAAACCGCGAAAAAATGTTGATAATGTTGCTAGTGCAGTTCATCGTGAAACACTGCTGAGATCAGGATACAAAGAGAAGAGAGAAAACCAGTTTAATGTGTTCCATAATACTCTCATTTCATGTATGTATCAATGCTTTTTAAAGTATATGCTCTAAAGAGCATGAACTACGCCAACAACTATTAAAATGCTTTATTCCCAAACTGTCAAAATTGAGAAATCAATTTTGCTTTTTTCTGAAAAGATATTGAAAGTTGAAATGAGCATTATCCGTAGGCATTATCAAATAAAAGCTGAATGGATGTAGATTGGCTATTGATCATGTTTTTATTGATGTTGGAAAGAGCCAATAAATGCATGGATGGTCACATGCGCTCGATTTTCGTTGTAGTGTATTTAATTTCAATAGTTGATGGCAAAATCAATATTTTGTGGAATCGCAGGGGGCATATCAACTAGTGATTATAGTTATATCAACTCAATGTTTGTAGAATCTGACTTTATTTTTGATCTTGTTGCTTGTATTAGAAACATTATTGACAATAGAGACAAATAGAAAAATCCTCTTAATTTTCACATCTAGTATTTCATCGTGGTGTATATCTTGATGTTAGCTTCTGTATTTTGCTAAAAATCGCATGTAATGCAAAAATCACATGTAAAAATCACATGTATGTTAGCAGAAGTTCCGTTAATTCTGGGAACCTATACTCATCAAGCGATTAGATCCATTTCGAATTCTTGATTTTCCATGATGACCTCCTCTTCGTCATCGATGATTCTGCCTTGCGAAGAGTTAGTATTTAATGCGTCCTGTTTATCTCGTCGAGTTGGAGTCAGAGTATACTTACGTGCAGATAGTCGTCTGAGGTGTGTCTATATTGGAATGATGCGCTGTGGTCGCATGAGTTATGTTTGCAAAGAATTGGATGCATCGCATGTAGGCTATCTGTTAGGAATTGGTGGGTGCGTTGGTGTTAAGAAAGAAAAGTTGCAAGACAGGAAGAAACTGCAAGACTAGAGAAAGCAAATATAGTCAAAAAGAAAAACACTCAATTAAATGCAACTGACTGAGCAAACTTCTTCAGTAGCAAACTCCTGACGCTGTACCGACGGCTTTTAATTGATTGTTTTAGTTCTTTGCCCCTGATAGTCCGGGAGCCAGCGTGAAGTTGTGCAGGGAACGAGGTAGTACATAAAACTTTCACATAGCATAGTACACCTCTAACCTACTGCAAAACTTCGCGTCTGCCGGATCAGATCATTTGCTTTTAAGAAATAGAGAGGATAACAAAATCCTATGTATTTCCAATGGTAAAATTGTGACATTTAAGGTGTTGACTCCATTTTTTCGAATTTTTGCTCATAAAAGTTACACAAATTGGTATTTTGTTGAACTGGTTATTATAGAAATCATCTACAGATCATGATCTTTCAAATGAGTTATCATTCAGTGACAGAGGATGAAGTAAAGTGTACAAACAGACACTTTTCGTTAAAGTATATCAACAATTTTCCTGAAATTTCTATGTTAAAATTGTTGCAGTTACACCAACGAAAAGTGTCTGTTTGTACACTTTACTTCATCCTCTGTCACTGAATGATAACTCATTTGAAAGATCATGATCTGTAGATGATTTCTATAATAACCAGTTCAACAAAATACCAATTTGTGTAACTTTTATGAGCAAAAATTCGAAAAAATGGAGTCAACACCTTAAATGTCACAATTTTACCATTGGAAATACATAGGATTTTGTTATCCTCTCTATTTCTTAAAAGCAAATGATCTGATCCGGCAGACGCGAAGTTTTGCAGTAGGTTAGAGGTGTACTATGCTATGTGAAAGTTTTATGTACTACCTCGTTCCCTGCACAACTTCACGCTAGCTCCCGGACTATGAAGAAGCGTGAATACGCGAAACGTGGGGCCTGTACATAGTTTTTATTTCAATATCTTAGTCAATAAATTCACTAAGAGCACACCTCCATTTACTTTTGACCACATTATTGTCGACAGTAATTGACAACAATTAGCTTCAAAAGAGGCAAGTGACTAATGGCTATGAGATGCATCGTGACGTTATTCTCATCATTACGTCATCTGGCAATATTGTCAGTAAATTCTGAATATGGAGTTAGCAATGCAGAAGTGCTGCTATATATAAGACAGTTCAAACACTAGCTTCCACGCTAACCGAGCACTTAGAGGTAAATACAAAAGCATTTTGAACGTCCGTTGCTATGAATCGAATCATAATTGAATGTCCGATTTACGTGCAAAGTCCATATATTTGAATAATAATTGTCTCTAATACGCATAGACACATTTGCACTCTTTCTTTCACTTGAAACACATTGAATTTGTCATTTTAAATTCTAATTGATAATCGATGAGCTCAAGAGACGAGAAACTTCACAAGTTCTTCTGAGTTATACACTTACACGATTTACGTGTGTTTGATGAGGGATAGGAATGCATATATGCCCATGCTCCATGAGATAAGCAACATCAAGACAAGTCAGCCAAGTGATTTCACCGTTATGTTTGCGGAACTAGATATGCGTTTCAGACAATATGAAAAACAGGCCCAGAGGCACGATTTTAAGCAAAGAACACGCAATCGAAAGATTCAGAGTTAAATGCCAGTGGGATTGTTGAAAATGCACTGTAACTTTAGTTTTGTGAAATAAAAATTGTACACGTTGTTTACATTTTGATGCAATTTATTTTCCTGCAATTTATGAAGCAAAGTCTAAATGGATACAAAATAAGATGAAGACAACGAATGGTTTGTGGTTTGTGGTGTATAGCGAAAAATTTAAAGAACTCCACCCAAAATTCATTATCCGGTTTGATTTCATCTTATTCCTCTCCGGTTTTGGCGGCTGAATCTATTTGTGAGAAATTATCAGAATATCAATCGAGTGCGGCTGATTGGAGCGAGATTCTGCCAAATTTGCGTTATAGTGGTCGTGATTGGTGTCCCAATGTTACTCAAGAGGTTGTTTTACAGCATCTTCAAAGGTTGAAGGTCGGCAAATCCCCGGGCAGTGACGGTCTTTCACCTCGATTATTGAAATTGCTGTCAGATGAGATTTCGGGACCACTGACCCATCTCTTTGCATTATCTTTTGAGTCTGCTACAGTTCCTTCGAAATGGAAACTCGCCAACATCAAAGTTATCCCGAAGAGCATGCCTGCAAAGATCGACAATCTGCGAGGAATTTCACTGCTGCCGATTTTTTCTAAAATCCTCGAAACTCTTGCTGTTCAGTCATTACAGAATGAACTCGTCGAAGGCTATGGACTGAATCAATGTGGCTTCAGACCCGGTGTATCAACGTTACATGCTCACATTCATATTCATGATTTTATTACTCGCACGATGGACATTCCTGACAACCAAGCATGTACTGTGATCTCCTTTGATATGGACAAGGCGTTTGACAGACTTCATCACTCTAGTCTTCTTTCCTCACTGATAAATGCCAACCTCCCTATCTGCTTCATCCTTTGGTGCACGAGCTTTTTGCAAGATAGACGGCAGCGTGTATATATTGACTATACTACCTCCAGTCATCTGTGTTCATTAACTTCTGGTGTTCCTCAGGGCTCCGTCTTGTCACCGTATCTTTTTTCCATTCACATGTCTTCCTTACAAGCGAAATATCCGACTTCACAGATGACCAAATACGCCGACGACGTCATTGTTGTTATCCCGGTGGAGCAATTGTCTGACCCTGAGGAAGACATTCAAGGTGAAATTCGGAGTATTGAACATGGTCTGCGAATAAATAGGCGAAAAACCAAGATAATGCTCATCAAAAAAGGCAACATTTCGCTACGCCAACCAAAAGATGTAGAAGTGGTCAAAGAAATGAAAATTCTTGGAATTGTTTACAGCAGCGACCTGAAATGGACTCTTCACACTGACATGATTGTGCGTGCAGCCAGTAGAAGGATTTTCATCTTGAAGAAACTGAAGAATAGCTTACCTGTGAGATGCTTGGTAACTCTTTATAATGGTCTCATCCTCAATATATTAGAGTACTGTTCCCATGTTTTTATCGGAATGAGTGTCACCAATCAGGAAAAGATAGAGAGAGTACGGCGACGATGTCACAGAATCATTTGCGGTGATGACTGTCAGTGTTCTAGTTTCACTCCCTTATGGATGCGACGATATGAACGGAGTCTAAAAGTCTTACTCCAACTCGAACGTGAAGACAACATTTTGCACCATCTCTGCCCAAGACGTTTTCAACGCTCTGGACATTTCGAAATGCCATTGATACATACGAGCCGAAGACACAAATCCTTCATTCCTTTCATGTCAAGTTACAGTAATTCATTATCTTGAAATTTCTGATTTTTCCTTACTTCTTATTTTGATTGTTCAATGTCTTGCAATTATAATTTTCACTATTGTCAATAAACGTATACTACTACTACTACTACTACATGTGTTATTCTAGGTCGCTCTGAGCCCTGACTCTGTATTAGCGAGAGACATTTTGTAAATCTGGAAGAGGTGTGAGGGTCAAAAATGATGATAAAAGTGCGTTGATCGTGTATTCATGTACGTAGCTGTCACCAAATTGAGATATTCATGTCTAATTAGAGCATATTGTTGATCAAAAGAACTTCTTAGAGTTATTGAAAATGATATGATAGCTTGTCGCTGTTACGAGGGGCGTATCAAAAGTTCGTGACGTTTGTCTCTCCTATCTATAGACGTCCATTTTGGCGCAAGTGCATATCTAAATATTTATAGTTCGCATATATATACGAGTATTCTTTATAGTTCTTATAGTTCTGATAATTGCTTTTCGCAAGAAAAACATTTAACTTCCATTTGTGCAAATATTTATTGACAGAATCAAAGGCATATCAAAACTCCTATTTCGATCTGGTCACCTTAAATTTCAATACACTTTCCCATCTCTTCTCAAGTTTCTTCATTCCTTCTTCAAGCCAATCCTGTGGAAATTTCCCGCATGAAGCTTTCGGTGCTCTCTTTATATCTTTCTCCCGGCACGCCTCGCTGAACTAGAAAATAAAATAGAATTTCTAGCCACCTCCCTGCATTCCTCAGGGTCTTCTAGAGATGAACGGTCATTTGCTGGTGTTGTGAAGTCCCCACTCTCTTCTCATCAGTTGTATCCCTTTCCTCAGATGCCCCAGTATGCCTCACGTGAATCGAGTGCAACCTATTCCGAAGCAACTAGGTCAGGCGTTGTTATACCTAATGAGCTCATTTTGTCAAACTTCCCGGAAAAGGAAGATTTGTCACTGAGCATTGCTGAACTTATGAATTGTTTTAGGGACAACGGACTATTTTGCCCTGGTCCTTTTGATGTTGTTCGGTTAGGTAGGTTAAAGAACTCGACTACCGGTCCAAGAATCGTAAAGCTCATATTTCACACAACATTCGATGCTAAGTCGTTCAAGGCAGGGTTTTCTCGTATTAGCTCCTATCATAAACTCTTCTCGGACACGAAGTTGAGCATGGGAACTTGGGAGCATGACGCACTCAACTCCTACCATCTCAGGCCTACTTTGTGGGTCAGATTTCAGGATGATGTCTTCGCAGTTTGGCCGCACGGTATAGAAGCTCTAGAGCTGTTTCATCATCATCTGAACAGCCGCGACAATCACATTCAATTGGAACTCAATCATCATTCACAATCCATTCATTTCCTGGATCTTCTCATCTATCGGCCTGTTGATAGCACCCACCTTCATCACCGTATAGCCTTCAAAGATTCTGCCTGTCACAGAATCTTACCGAAAGACTCTCACCACGCGCCTCATGTTTTTAAAGGTGTTGTGTATTCCCAAATTTTGAGATGGGCCACCCGTTCATCAACTGCCGAAGATTTCAACAACACGGTTGACACGGTTTACCCTCATTGGCGTGCTCAAGGCGTTACAAGATCGGCTCTGAGAAATGCAAAGCGTAAAGTTTTGACAATTGCCAACTTCCTTATCGACTGGTCGCCTGGTTTTAGGCAATGTAACGGACTTCGATGTGGTGCGTGTGCCTTTGTGAAACCTGTAACCTATTTCAGAGGCGTCTCACACTCTGAGCTTTTCCCTGTTCTTTTTAATCTGACTTGTGCTACCGCTCATTGCATTTATGTCATCGAGTGCACCAGATGTTTTGTGCGTTATGTCGGCCAAACGGGCTGCCCTCTACGAGAACGCATAGGCCATCATCTGCGGGACATTCGTAATGGCAGTGCCAATTCCCCTCTTGTTCCTCATTTTACAAATGTTCATACGTTATCGGACTTGAGCTTTTTTGCTATTGATCGATCCTTCTCACTCTCTCATAGACTTCAAAAAGAGTCCAAATGGATCGGTGTGCTTCGTACCGGCCGTCCTACAGGTCTCAACAGGTCATCCGCAAAGCAATCTAACACTATTAACTTATTGACTACTCATGGTGATTGCTCAGCAAGACTGAATTCATTTATAATGAATACTTGTAACAGGGTGACAGATTTTAACGTGCGTCTATGCTATGCGAACGACAAAAATGTATTGTCGACTTTACGCTAAGCATGTGTAGCTTTTGTATTATTCTTTTCCTCACTTCTCACTTTTTTCTGTACATTGTTTATTTATCATTTATTTCTTTGAAGGATTTTATTCATTTTGCTGTTAGTTTTCATGACTTTTAGGACTGCTGATGTCATCTAGATTGGCATGGCTTTCAAGTTCTCAACCATGTAGTACGAGTAATCTGATTGTGTGATTTCTATGGAGCTTTTATTGTTGAAGTCTGAAACGTTATTGTGTCGTGAGATATCACGCAGTCTATTGTCCACTATCTGTCACATTTTGCTGGATTGTAATTAAGAATGTCAAACCATCGATCACGTACGAGCGCTCCAACGCCTCTTACGCTTTACGTTGTCACTGTCATCTGTAACACCACTGACGAAGGTCTTATCATCGACCGAAATATATTTGGTAACAGAACTGGTGTCTTACCTCTCTATTTATCATCGGGACTCTTTAGGATTGTTTTGCACATTTGAGCAGGAGAGCGACATGCGTCGACCTTTGGGCCGGTGCTTTTTTCCTCGCTATACTACTACATGTGTTATTCTAGGTCGCTCTGAGCCCTGACTCTGTATTAGCGAGAGACATTTTGTAAATCTGGAAGAGGTGTGATGGTCAAAAATGATGATAAAAGTGCGTTGATCGTGTATTCATGTACGTAGCTGTCACCAAATTGAGATATTCATGTCTAATTAGAGCATATTGTTGATCAAAAGAACTTCTTAGAGTTATTGAAAATGATATGATAGCTTGTCGCTGTTACGAGGGGCGTATCAAAAGTTCGTGACGTTTGTCTCTCCTATCTATAGACGTCCATTTTGGCGCAAGTGCATATCTAAATATTTATAGTTCGTATATATATACGAGTATTCTTTATAGTTCTTATAGTTCTGATAATTGCTTTTCGCAAGAAAAACATTTAACTTCCATTTGTGCAAATATTTATTGACAGAATCAAAGGCATATCAAAACTCCTATTTCGATCTGGTCACCTTAAATTTCAATACACTTTCCCATCTCTTCTCAAGTTTCTTCATTCCTTCTTCAAGCCAATCCTGTGGAAATTTCCCGCATGAAGCTTTCGGTGCTCTCTTTATATCTTTCTCCCGGCACGCCTCGCTGAACTAGAAAATAAAATAGAATTTCTAGCCACCTCCCTGCATTCCTCAGGGTCTTCTAGAGATGAACGGTCATTTGCTGGTGTTGTGAAGTCCCCACTCTCTTCTCATCAGTTGTATCCCTTTCCTCAGATGCCCCAGTATGCCTCACGTGAATCGAGTGCAACCTATTCCGAAGCAACTAGGTCAGGCGTTGTTATACCTAATGAGCTCATTTTGTCAAACTTCCCGGAAAAGGAAGATTTGTCACTGAGCATTGCTGAACTTATGAATTGTTTTAGGGACAACGGACTATTTTGCCCTGGTCCTTTTGATGTTGTTCGGTTAGGTAGGTTAAAGAACTCGACTACCGGTCCAAGAATCGTAAAGCTCATATTTCACACAACATTCGATGCTAAGTCGTTCAAGGCAGGGTTTTCTCGTATTAGCTCCTATCATAAACTCTTCTCGGACACGAAGTTGAGGTACAGTTTGTCTGCGCAAGGCCGAGCGAAAAAACGATGCTTTGAGCTGAATTCTCCCCACTCCTCAGTTTCCTCTGATATGCGCAGTGAAAGCTATAGCCTTCGTGAGTCGGGTACTATCTGGCGCTTTATTAAACTAGATAATGGGAGCTGGAAGAGAGACATGCATTGGTCAGATGCTCCAAAAAACTGAAAACTGAAACCTGATAACTTTGTTCATACCAGCAACTCTCAAAACATTGCTCCCACAGCAAGCCAAAGCAGTTCTGCTTGTAACTCTGTTATAAAGTGTGTCATGAATAACGCGAGATCATTAAAAAACAAATTGATTAATCTCTGGCAACTTCTTTCATCCTGCGTCTACGATGTTCTCGTTTTTACGGAGACCTAGTTATCCCCAAATATTTCAGATAGTCTTCTTACCACTGCAACACCCTACAAAGTAGTGCGTTGTGATCGTTCTGATGGTTACGGTGGGGTTGCAATTTTTGTGCGAGACTCCTTTTCTCTGAATTGTCGAACCTCTCAATCAACTACCTGCTTGAATTTTCTATGTCTCGACATTGATCTACCCAAGGGAATATCTTATAGATTTATCTCATTGTATCTTCCTCCCCCTGTCTCCTCAGACACTGCCAATTCCTTAATTGATCTACTAGATCTGTGGATTAACCCAAGCAAACCTACATTCTTATGTGGAGATCTAAACCTACCACATATAGATTGGTCCATTCCCATAAACCGAGGTGATGCTGCTCATGAGACGTTCTTAAACGGTATTTCCCAGAATAATCTTATACAACTGGTTGAAACTCCAACTCGAGGAAACGCCATCCTAGATCTCGTGCTCACAACTTGTCCAAATGTTGTCTCTAAAATCATTGTTTCCCCTTCCTTTCACTCTTCTTGCGATCACTTGTCTGTTGAATTCTCTATCCTGTTTCCGAGCACTCTTAGTCCTCCGAAATCCACTCGTCGTTTTTACGACTACAATAAGGCAGACTTCAATGGCATGTCCACGTACCTTAGCAGCATTAACTGGTCACCTATCATGAATGGTTCTGTAGATGTTGAAACTGCGTGGG
Source organism: Prostheceraeus crozeri (assembly GCA_907163375.1). Lineage (NCBI taxonomy): Eukaryota > Metazoa > Platyhelminthes > Polycladida > Euryleptidae > Prostheceraeus > Prostheceraeus crozeri. The sequence continues at coordinate 23,442 of CAJQUW010001231.1, forward strand.
ATTTCTTTATTTTGACTATACAAAGCTGTATTGCACAATATGTCCCTGTAATTGCCGAAAAAAAGTATCGCTCAAGAGCTCCGAAAATTCTACGAAAACTCCTTGCTAAGAAGAAAAAATTCCGCAAAATATAAAGAAGTTGCACAAGAATATGATCACGCAGTAGAACAAATAGCGATGTTTAGAGAGGAAAAGCTAACTCAGAGTGGAGATATTCGTAAATTTTACGCATATGCTAAGCGCCGAACGAAAAGTAGTCGCGCAATTCCACCCATCTGCAATGAAAATGACAGTATGATTTTTGACACCCTCGATAAAGCAAACTTATTAAATGCTTACTTTGCATCCGTCTTCACATCAGACGATGGTGCCTTACCTCCCTTCCCTAAACGAGTGAATCCTGAAATATCTCTGAATTTCATTCATTTTACTCCGGAAATTGTTGAAAGAGCTCTAGAACGGTTGTTGTAAGGTCATGGAAAGGGTAATTTCTGATGAAATAAATTCCTATACAATGAGCCATAAGCTTTTATCCATGGAACAGCACGGCTTCCTTCCGCGACGTTCAACAGTTACACACATGCTCAGTTCGATATTCTAAATGTGTTCTGCATTAAGTCTCCATAATCGCTTCGATTGCGTGTACATTGATTTCTCCAAGGGCTTCGACACAGTATCAATACCTAAGCTTCTCCATAAACTCTCAAGCTATGGTTTCAATGGTCAATTGCTCCAATGGATTAATAATTATCTATGTAATCGAACTCAGAAAGTCATAATCAGCACCATCACTTCGGACAAGGTAGCTGTTACAAGTGGCGTGCCCCAAGGCTCTGTTCTTGGACCTGTATTGTTCCTTCTTTATGTCAATGACATGTTTGACTGCCTTGTTGGATCGACTTCAGTCCGCCTTTATGCTGATGACTTGAAATTTATGTCAACCAGAAGTTATAGCTCCTCTTCATAAGTATCTTCAGACCTAAAACACACTCTTCTCAAATTTGATAATTGGTGTAAAACGTGGCAACTGAAGATTTCTATGCAAAAAGGCTTGCTGTTTACTGCTGGAGATCGATATGCTCCTTCCGTCAACTATCATCTCGACAGCGTATCCGTGAAAAATTCAGTCACTGTGAAAGACGTAGGCTTTTTGATCTCATCAGATCTCAGATTTAGTGATCACTGTGCGCGCATCAGCTCAACCGCATATGGCAGAGCATACTGTATCCTAAAATCTTTCGTTTGCCACAACTCTCGTATCTTGATGAAAGCCTTTGTTGTCTTTGTTCGCCCTCTCTTGGAATATGGAAGTGTAATCTTTTCACCGTACCTCAAACGCGACATTTTTCGTATTGAACGTGTTCAGAGATTCTTCACCCGCATCGTCTGTAAACGCTCTGGTATCAAGTATGACAGCTACTCTCACAGATTACAACTGCTAAAATTAAAATCTCTAGAATATAGGCGCATTTTGTTGGACTTGTACTTCTTGTATAAACTGTACTACAATCATTTCGACTTGTCGCTCAACTCTTTCTTTACCACATACCTTTCATCTCAAATTACTCGAGGTCAATCACGTAACAGCTGTCAGATTGTGCCAGTCTTTAAAGTTAATTCGAACTATCTCAGTGGATTGTTTTTCTTTCGCGTCATCAAAATATGGAATTCATTAAACGATTCAATAGTGAAAGCTCCAAACTTCATGATGTTCAAGAACCGACTCAAATCAATTGATCTAAGTGAATTTTGCTCATACTGTGACTGCTAATATGTGATTTCGTATAAAATTATTTGACAAGTGCTTTTTATACCTGATGGTAAATTTTATTTAGATACATTCCTACATTACATATTGAAGATGATTCTCATCATAATGAAGATCAAGAAGAGTCTCAATCTCATTGATCCGAGTGAATTTGTATATATTGTGACCATGATCATGAAAGTGTAAATTTTGTATAGATGATTTTGTTGCATTCATTCTTGTATTAGATGTTAAGCATTTACGTTCTTTTGCTCCATTGTGAGGACTCCCATCCAATGAACTCTTATCATGTCGTGATCATCACTCTTCAAATTTGTAAATATAGGCCCTATAGATCTCACGTATTTTGTATATGGTATATGATGTATATCATGATGACTCTGAAAATTTGTAAATATGTAGGTCTCACATAATTAGTTTATGATGGCATATGATGTGCATGTACATCATGATCACTTGGTGTATTTGTAAATATATATCTCATGTATTTTTTATTGATGCTAAACTTTGCGTATGCATATGTAACACGTTATCAACGCTTGCTTGTAAGTGCCCTTGCGGCCATCGCTTTGCGTTTTCTGTATATTTCAGAATAAACATTTATGACTTATGACTTATATTATGGCATGAAGTTTGGCAGCGGAGTTCCATCAACCGTGATGAATCTCCTCCAAAACCCTTCGTCATGGTCTTCCAGAAGACTAAGAACAACAGAGGAGTTGGTGACCCGAGGCGCCTTTCTGTTCTGCAGTCAGCAGCAGTGACACCCAACGTGCCGAAACCTTGGACAACTCAAGGCGGTCATAGAAGATACGCTCAAGAGTCCCACGCGACAGGAGGCAAGACTTTTCCTCCATTTCATCAAATGTTGGACGTCTGTCAGGCTGGATCAGCTGCCAAACCAAATCTTCATTTTCTTCGCTGGCTTGACCGGATGGATGGCCACAGCGCTCACCGTCTTCTAATGACTTCCGTCCCTCTGGGAACATTTGGTTGATGGTCGCTATTGCAGGAGCATTGTCTCGATGACTGTTTTTAGACGCTCAACCGATCGGGTTGGTGTTTCCCGTTACTTGGACAGAAAGAGCAGACAAGATATGCAGTTACGATTTGTGAAGTCCGTCATGCTGACAAAAGAAAATTGCTTCACTAGTTACCGGCTTCAGTTCGCATCTCTATAGGTTACCGATCAACTGATAATGCCTCACAGGCAATGCACATGATTGATACAACATGACAACGATCAATGATCAAAGAAAAAGGTCGAATTAAAACCACAGTAATCAAACGTCACGAACTTTTGGTACGCCCCTCGTACTTTGTACTTTTACATTGAAATAAGACTAATTTTCCATTATAGAAATCTCAAAGTCAGTTTTATCTCAACGCCCTAGAAATGGGAATTCACACATATCGGATTTTTGTGTGATGCACATGAAATGCATCAAAGGCTGCATTACGGCTATAGAATGTAACAACCTTGCAGAATTAAAGGTTTGTTGACTGAATGATGATCTCACGACAGAATCGGAAAATTATATTAATGAAATTCTGCTCAAGGCAAATAACCTGTCAATTGATGAATTTTTCAAATCTCAGGTGACCACTACGAGACATGTTTCGGCCTGTTGGGCCTCATTAGTCGTGGGCAGGTTCGAACCATCGAAGTTAGAGCTAGAGGACGTGCAAGAATACCCTCTAGCCACAAGGCCACCGGACCATCTGCTGACAACGTGAATTAGCTAAGAAGGCACTGCTTTAACGCATGCACGTGATGGGCGTACTGCATGCTGCAACCACTTAATGCCGCATCCGAGATTGAGGCGATTACAGGCGCTACTCATTACGTGTCAAGACGTGCAACCTGGCAATTGATGAATTTTTCAAATCTCAGCGGATGTGACCACCACGAGACATATTTAAGCTTACTGGGCCTGATCAGTCGTGGGTCATCAATCTCGGATGCGGTATTGTGCCTTCACGTGCCTGCAAAGCAGTGCCTTCCTGGCTATTTCAAGCTGTCCACAAATGATCCGGTGGCCTTGTGATTAGAGGGCATGCTTGCACGACCTCTAGCTCCAACGTTGCTGGTTTAAAGCTACCCACGACTGATGAGTTCCAATAGGCCGAAAATGTCTCTCGGCGGTTACATCTGTTGAGATTTGATAAGTTCTGTTAGTGTTTGATAATTTAAGCAATTATCAACTACATGTATACATGTATACAAAGTATTCTGTTGTAGTGTCCTTGTGGTAGGGTTTTGGCTCTACATCTGGGAGAATAGCTGGGTTTAGTCCTTCTTGAGGAAAATGAATGTGGTATAGAATGACTTCTAAATATTAATGTGGATAGATAACTACTCTGCTTTAATGCGTATTAGCAAAATTCAAACAGGATGTGCTTCAAATTCGAAGTTCAAAAGCAATTAAAAGAATACGTCTCAAAAATTATTACAAGGTTGCAATGTTTTGAACAGCATAGATGATTAAAAGAAGATAATGACTTACATGAAGCAAAATTTCAATTTTATGAGAATGTTCAATAGTGGTTTATTTTGATGTTTTATCAGAGGTACTGCATCTGTCTAGACTTTGCTTTTGTTATACATTTGAATTCATGTGTAAATTATTAAATTTTGAATGAAGCTACATTAAAATTTCTGTTTAGATCAAATTTCCTTTTAGATGTTCGTTGATACCTGTGTAGTGTATATGTTTTTCGAGTTTCCTGTGGAGTTATCAGGATCTTTGTTCCTAGATGTGTTTTAAGTTTTCTATATAATTTCACGTTGAACGTTGAACCTTTTTGGTATTTTTTTTAATTTAAGTATTTTTTCATTATTGCAAAGCAGAATTTGGAAAATTATACACATGATCTATTATATATAGACAATATCAATATCTGCTGTTAACAACGTGTATGTCAAGAGACAACACTCCATTTTCCCTGAAAAGAGTAGGGGGAAATGTCATACACATAAAAATAACACGATATTCATACCCTGTGGGAACACATCTTGCTAATATCAACAGATTATCTGGCGAGGTAGCGATTTTGTGGATAATTTTTTTAAGGGTTCATTTTCGTGTAAAAACTATCTCCGCATGTGAAAATGGTCATCATCTATCCAAAAACATGTGTAAAATTAAAAAACGACAGGTGGCGAAAAAGTTGCTATAATTAGTTGGTAGATATTTGTTTTGGGTGATTTGTTGAAAAAATTTTTTAAATAGATTTACGTCAAACAAAGGGAGCGATTATTTTTTTTTCAAGCAATTATGACTAACCTCCCGTACGGACGAACTATGAAATTGATATTTGTTTACTAATGCGAACTGATTTTTCGTCAACCGGCGAAATCGTGGATATTGTAGCAACTAATTAGTGGTAAGTAGTAATGTTCGTATGTTACCTTTACATGAAAATATATTGTATACACAGTCTGATCTGATAAAAAGGGATCTTTTTAAATTCACGAAGGCTTAAACTAAAAAAGTATTTATCTTCCATAATGTTCCATATTTTTCATTGTTGTAAATTATTGAATGTCAAGAGATGTTATGAAAATTGATATAAGCGGATTCTCTATATTCTTATCATTTGAAGCTGGGACATTCCCATAACGACGTCTAAATGTTTCATAATTTTAATAAACTTATAGTTAATAAGACTTAAGGTTTGTCCTTAAGAGGACAGGTGGTGCGTTCCCACCGGCAGACATTAAACGTTCAAGGCGTGTCAAACTTTTGACTATCCTAGGACTACATTTTTGAGCCAAACTTGACGAGATTGGTGTGGAGGACCTTCCCACTAGTCCATTTTTCAATCAGCGCTTCTAAAGCGGGGCTGGACCTTACCCCTAATGGTCCTTTGACTTGTGATCCTCGACAAATGCATGAATGCATGAAGGTCTTTAAGCACAAAGACTTGACGGATCTGATTGCGTGCCGGCGGACCTTCCCGGGGGTCCATAACATAGCGCTATACGGGCTGGACTTCACCCTTAAGTGTACGAGATCGTACAAGGCCGCTTAACAAGTGATCTCCTTGGTCAAAGTTTCAGGTTCGATTGATTAGGAACTTATATATAAATAGACACTTAGTAATCACCATGTCAACCCCATTATCAAAGAATGATAGTCAGCACTTATTTCTTAGATAGATTAGCCATATGTGTGTGGGTGATGGTGATGAGGTGAGGGAGAAAATAGAGCTTCGGCTGTAGAGGCGGATTACTAAAGAAAATAAGAGAGAAAGTCAAAAGTAAAAGGTGGCATACAGAGCGCGAATTCGCTAATTGTCGCCGGCGAACTTCGCCAGCGAATGTGCTAAAAATTATTACTGAACTATTGCATGATAATATGTAGCTGATTATCTGCCAGCTTTTCGCCAGATTCGTTCAGGGTAGTCACAGTCAGTAGTCACTTAATGCCTTCATCATACCTCTTCACGCGTTCTTAACAACTTGCCGCCATTTCAATCTGCCCCTCGCCTTCTCTTTCCATGTTTTCCAGTCTTCCTCTGTGCTCACCAGGTCTCGCTTGATGCAGTCCTTCCAGTGAATCCTTGGCCGTCCCCTTCTTCTTGTCATTGTCATCCATCTCTTCCACTTGTTTCACTACCCTTTCGTCTCCCATCCTTACCACATGCCCTGCCCACCTCAGTCTCTTTTTCACCACTTTCTGTGTCACCGTTTTCTTCAATCCACTTCCTCCCTCAGCTCCGCCATTCTTCGTTTCTCCACCAACTTTACACCACAGATGCGCCTTATCCAGCTATTTTCACACACTTGCACCATCTTTTGCTGCTGCTCAGTTAGTGCCACCGTTTCTACTCCGTTTGTGAATACTGACAAGACACATGTTTCTAAAACCTTTCCGCGTATCCTCTTACCAATCTTTCCATCCGCCAGCACTCCTGCCACTTTTCTGTTATTTCGTTACTGCCTGCCGCTTGATTTCTTGATAAATCTCTATGTAAACAAATTTAATCTGCTGTGCTTGTTGAATAGTAGTTGGCCCTATAAACTGCGTAAACTTTTTCAGATGACATGCGGTTATTAGTGGAAAAGTTGTGGCATGGCATGGGTGGGGAAGATCTCAGTGAAGAGCAAAATATTCAAAAGATTCGACTTCATTATCAAAAACACAAGCACGAAAACATAGTTAACGAATCCTCGCATCTTACAACGAAAATCTGCCGCGCACTTGCAAGAACCGTGCAGCACATGTACAACATGTCCTAGATTTTATGCAAGAGGACGCGTTAGATTTTAGAGCAGAAGTGTAGGATGTGTTGGCTGGTGTATATAGTCGTACAAGAGGACGGGTAAAGAACCCTACCTGATAACATAGTAAAAACATGAAGATTGTAGGGCACCATTTCTCCTGGTCACACAATTAAATTCCAGATATTTTCACTTTCAATGGGACATTCCGAGAAAAATTTCGACAAGCCATTTTATGGTGAAACTTTTGCGACTGTCAGAGAATTGCGTGTTTGAGATGATCAAGTTTGAGGACATCTTTCTGTTCTGTCCAAAAAGTTGGTTATTTTTTCTTATCATGGCGCCTATTGATAGAAGGAATGTGTTAATTTCCCAGCATTCACTACCCAAAATAAATCCACCATATGAACTCAATAAGGCATATTATGACCTATAGGCTTCCACTGTTCTGGCGTAAATAATGCAAACAGTTTGTCAGTCAAATTAGGGAACATGATATGTACATGACTTCAAAGTCATTATAGGAAACAATGACATTCCTGTAGATAATTCTAGTAATTTATACGTTTATCTAATAGAATGAATGACATTAATTCTGGGGCTTAATATCTAATTTCTGTTTATTCAAGGCAATATTAGGTATACTCGAGGGAAATCCTTCAGCTTAGAAGAATATAATTAATATTCAAATAATTTCATGCACTAACCAGATATTCAATAGAATTGCACCAGGCATTGCGTGATAGCTTTGCTGCATTTGTGTAGTCAATCATTATAAACATGGTATCAACTAGGCCTACGACATGTACTTCTATTACACTCTTGCTAAAATTTTGCGTCTTACTGTCCTAGACAAATCTATTACGCTTTGTAACATTCCTTAAATTACTATTTCACAAATTAGTGAATTATCAATTTTAAGAATGGAAAATACAGGGTGGCGCACAAAGATACGCCCGTAGCGATATGTCGTAAAAGTATTATTTATTAAAATGATTTATTTTATGAAATATAACATTAAATGTCATGACAAAAGACCAAACACAGTCAATAGTTGGTATGACCACCGCGTGCTGCTATGATCGCAGCCCTCTAGATCGAGTGTAGCAAACGAAGGAATAAATTTGAGTCATTCTCCAGATTTGATAGAACATCATGAAGCACACTTCGTAAAGTTGTCAGGCCATGCTGTTGATTGTTGGGGAAAGAATGAAGAACAGCTTCAACTTTGTCCTTGATGATTGCGCCTAAATTCTCACAGGGATTTAAATCTGGTGAATTCCCTGGCCATTGGCTGTTGTCGAAGAAATCGACATTGTTCTCTCTCAAGAGCTGTTGCGTTGCAAGAGCTTTGAAACAAGGCGCTTTATCGTGAAGGAATGTTACTTCATCAGGATCGATGACATTTTCCCTGTTTTTCAAAAAGGGGAATACATTTTGGGTAAGAATAGTTTCTCGAAAGTATTCTCCAGTCCACGACTGTCCTTGTTCTTTGATAACGGCCATCATTTTCTTCGCAGAAAAACATACAAAAAGTCCAATGCATTCTGGATATGCAGAAACCTGTCGAAATCGTTCATATTCTTCGATCAAATCGATGGATGTGGCCCAGACGCGATCATTTTGATGGTTTGTTTTCCTGCTAACGTAAATGAAAAATTCATCGCTGCACACGACATGGATAAAATCATCAATCGTCCAAAGCCTCAAGAAATTGCAGAACCAAACTCGATTCTCCCGCTGTTGTGGACTTTTGAAAGGTTTCTTTATGACATGGAATGGCTTCATCTTTGAACTGTTCGACGAGATGGGCTAGGCCTGTTACCTCTAGCTGTTGCTATTTGTTTCGTTAGCTGTCTGGTGCTTTTTCTTTGTCTTTCAGCGCTGAGACGGATTATCCTCTTCTCATGTTCGTTCAGCACCTCTCCAGACCGTCCAATGTTCTCCTTTCTCATCTCACAATCATATGGATCCCGATTCCAATTCTCTTTAACAAATGTTTCACTGCGACCAATTTTCTCAGCTACCCATTGCCTTGTTATAAAATGGGCCCCTTCATCTTTGCTTTGCTTGAATGTTATTGCTCTTATTCTGTCGATAAACCGTCTTTGTTCCGTGTCTGCCATTCTTCACACCACATGTAAATTAATCAAAATCACTCGTAACAGCATAATCGATTGCAGAGTGTCATGAACAGATTTCAGTCAGACTATACGCTCATGCCACACAATGTCAGACAGCACGCGTGTTTTGCATTTGACTTGGCGAATCACGTTATTCATTGCGGGCGCATATTTGTGCACCACCCCGTACTTGTAAATAAATCTTTCATAGTCGCATAAATGTAGCACGCATCACACAACGTAAAGTAGTCAAATTTGGCCATGCTGATGAGGGTTGATGCAATTTGATTCAGACTCTTTCTATATTCGGTGACATTAGGCAGGGGTATTTCCTTCTTCCAGCTTATTCTTTTTAACTAAAATGTCACATCTGATGGAATTATTTTGTGATGTTGAATTTTCACTGAGTTAAAAGTCGAATCTTCAGTTTTTATTAGCACATTAATGCTTCGGAGAAATCTCTCATTTTTCTCCTTCTTTTAATCTAGAAACATCTCATTTAGAGCATTACATCACATCATCGTCGATTTTTTATTTTTGGCATTATAACATCGAAACTGTGGACTATAGTCTACGCTAAGCAAAGCCATATGACTCGAAATTTGACTCCCTAATCAGCTATATTGTCAGTGCGCACGGTTGCTCAGTGATACAATGATGAAAATGTGTCATTCAAATCACACACGATTTGAGCAAATGAACTCTGCATGTATATTATGTGTGTATAGCGAGCATTTTACTCAGTCAGTGTCATTTTGCTTGTCAGATGGATTTGCTTGGTCAGTGCCAAAGTGACATTTTCATGCGATTAACAATCTGAAAACGATTGAGGCCTACATGTACTGTATATGGACTAGAGATTCCAAAATCCCGGGGTTTATTAGAATCCTAAATATCCTATTACAATGCACAGATATATGTCTGGGATATCGGTAGGGATTGCAATCCCGGGATTCCGTGGGTTTGTGCAAATCCAGAAATCCCAGGATTTATATATTAATTTAGTTGTCATTTTGGTAGTAATTTATAGATGTTTTGCTGCTTCACTAGTGGAAGCTGAATGATTTTCGAATACTTTCGAATTACTAATTCAGTATTACAGCCTATGTATCACAGTTGTGGCATCATACTTGTATGTGTGATTATATACTTACGCCCTTCATGTCTCCAATCATATGTACAGGGTAGAGATTCCATAATCCCGGAAAATCTCGCTATTCCGGAATTGAGTAGAATAGTAAATATGCCATGACAAGGCACATGAGTATGTTAATAATGTGGGATACCGGTATGTAGGAATAGCAAAGAGTCGGAATTGCTAAAAGTTGGTTTACTTTCAATGTCGCAATTGACAAGTCGACTTAAAGTTTATTCCGCTTTCTATGCAAAAATTGATAACGGTAGCATTGAGAGTAGCAGGGAACAGTTGCGAATTCCTGATTTTTGCACGTTCAATCTGCAGTTTCCTGAGATTCGGGATTGGTAGAGTGGATACCCGGCATTAGAGACTGCCCACAAAATCCCGACTTTTCGTGATCCCTGGATTCGGGATTACAAGCACTGACCCGGGATCGAGATTGACTAAATATAAGCATGCCAGCTGTAGCATGACACTGAGATTCCAAAAATCCCAACTTCTTGGAATAAGTCAAACGCAGAGGAACCAAGTGATTCGAAGGATGCTTACGAATCTCACATTTGATAAAAAAAGTCCATTATTAGTATTTCTCGTTGAATGCTCACTTTTGGCAAGAATACACAACCACCATGGTGACAGTTACAAATAATGTGGTGTGCTCTACACTCTTTAGCAAAATTAATGTTACATGCGGAATTGTCACTTGCGAAATTTAATTTACCTATCTTTTCCAGTCTTATAAGGTAATATTATGTCTGTTCTATGATACTTTGAAGTGAAAAGAACATTTTGCGATAACTAATGTACATATTTTGAAAATGTTTTAAGTCAATAGGTAATCAGAATCGAGTGATAACTCCACAAGCTGCGATCACTGCTGAGATGCGATCATTCATGTTCTTTATCAATGAGTCAACAATAGATTGTGGCATCAATTGCTATGTTGCCAGGAGCCAATGTTTCATCCCTTTTATTGTTTTTACGGGAGTGGAACGACAATTGATTTTCCCACCGAGGAGATCCAACACATGCTCTATGGGATTCAAGTCAGGGCTGCCGGAAGGCCAGGGCAGTAATCGTATTGCACGTTGTTTCTTGAAGAATTTTACTGCTTTCACTGTGTGAGCTGGTGCACTATCATCCGCAACAGCGGCTGATATTACGCAAACGTCGATGTACAGTCCACATTGAAGCCTCCACAGACACACAAGCTCTCTTGCAGACGATAATCTGCGAATTCCAGCCAGTCTGATTAGACGTCGATTGCTTCGAGATGTCGTGATTCTTTTCCGTCCTGATCGAATACCATTTTTACATTTCTTAATACCAAATTCTCTTTGCCAACGCCAGAAAGTCTGTCTTGGCGCACACTTCTTCGGGTTTTAAGCTGTTTTTCACTTTTAACCAACTGCACATCCCCTAAAATTCTAATTCTGTCGATTCACCATGACCATAAACTCTTATCATTTGATAAATGAACAAGCAATAATTAGCGATAACTGTGGTACTGTATTTATGCGCTATAGATCACTAGCTAAGGCTCACTATCTATGTACACAGCATATGCATATGCATTAGATTGTTATGAACTGAATTTGAATGAAAATCATGCCTATGTTACCAACTTCTTAACAAATGAATGGGGCAATGTAACATTAGCAATGATTATGTATCCAATAATGCGCATAACTGTCCTGTGGATGAGTCCAAATACATGTACTTTTCTGAAAGTATTTTCTCTTGTCTATACATTGATCTGTGTTTCATTTTTCTGACCTATGATTTTGATACCAAAACTTTCAATTAAAGAAAATAATTGTGTTTGACAATTTTTCATGTGGTAGACAACCGTTCAAAGATGCAGCCAATAATCATGGTGACGCCCCAAGAGGAGATCAATACCTTTCAGATGATGTCTGATACTTCTGTAATCAAATGAAATGAGTAGCTGCAGACACTGAGATATTTCAACAGTTGTAGTGATGTAACATTAATTTTGCTAAAGAGTGTATATACGTGTATACTTGCAATTTTTACTAATTTTTCAACATTGTAAGCATGTATGTTACCAAGCAATGGAGCGGCATAGAATACAACAGGTAAGTTTCCATACATTAAGTGACATATCATAAATAATACTATGATTAACTTATAATTACAGAAATCAATATCAATGCTGCTCTAATTCATAGTCTATTTTGGTGTTATTATGAGAATACAGTAACTTTGATTGAAAATGTTCACTAAAATGTCTATAGTTTTCATACCTTTAGAGAAACAGTGTAAAAATGATATCACTTACAATCACTGCTATCAAGGCAATTAGGTAAGCAAATGTTTAGAAACTATTTAATGTCAGTTGACTGCGTTCATTTCGTTTCCTCCTCCTACTTCCATCTAGTTTAAGGAATCTGCTGACACGAACACGCTTGAGCTCTACAGTTTTATCAGGGTGATGATTTTGATTTCTAATTTTAAAGTCATTCATTTAATCTCTAAATGTGTCCACAATCTCCAGTAGAATTCGCTGTGGAATTAATACGTTTTCATTACTTTACGTAATAATACGATTCTTCACGTCATTTTCAGAATTTCCATTTGAAGTACATTCCCAATATCGTCATCTGATTCAACTGTGAATTTGCTGACATCTCTTTATGGACGATCTATACGGCGGGATAATTCAAATATGAGCGCTCAGAAATGCTCACAGTGCGGACATGCTGTACACTTAACATTGGTCAATTATCCGTAGTATGCAATCACGTCTACAGATTCATTATTAAACATTGAAACTGTTTCAAATCAAGTATCTTGATAAGCAATCATCTCGAATCGAACACGCTTGAAGGTTTTTTATGGATAGTGCAGCAAAGCGATATGTAGAGTTAGACATTGTGAAGCCACGGGAAAATTATCTCGTACTTCTGTAAGTGACATATAATGAATTATCAAATATATTTTCTCGATGAAAAAGCTTGTATGTATTTTTTTTACTTCACTGAAAAGCAGTGGCGGCTCTATGGATTTCTGTTAGGTCATGCTCATCAATTTTTTCGCATCATGAGGAAAAAAGTATGTGTGACAGCTATCATACGAGGATTTTTGACCATGCAACTGATGTAGCATAATGTAGCTTAATATCATGCAACTTAAGAAACAGTTGCGAATTCGATGAACAAAATTTTAATCTCATTCCATTTGCATTTGCCCTTTCCTAATTATAATTCAAACATGCAAGCCGCCTACTTTTCACATCAGGTAATCCAGTGAATATGGTGTAGGGCTAGGCATAATTCTAATGATCTACATACTGTATCAGCCAAAATACGCTTAAAATAAAATTCCAGGCGTAGGCTACATGATTTGTATGTTTGAGTACATCCGATGATAATCTGATGCATGCATAGCCTATCATACTATTTGCTCCTAGACATATCTACATATGCAAGCATGTAGAAGACCACGGCTAAATTTAATCACCAGATAATGTATATTAAATAATATTCAAGTTCTAGTTATTTGAAGCATGCATTTAAGATAGTAAAAACACCGTCAATCGCACAAAATCACAAGCTGTATTAACATTGGAAGATATTGAATTACTTATAAAGGAGGTCAATTCGATGGGGTTTCAATCGTGCAACTGAGACTCGAGACATCTCATGATCTCACTACACCGATAAAATCAGCAGATTGCCGTCCAATCATCTACCGTTAGTTGGTTGAAACGAGATATACGTATCATTTGTGCTTCCCGTCCACGGCATGAGATGGAGTATGAAAATCGTCATCCGCAGATTTTGCTATTGTTCTCCCGTCAGATGATCCGGCCAATAACAAATGAGGTATGCTCGAATTGACTTGCGTTCCCCTGAATTTTTTAGAACAAGTTAGCTACTTGATAAATCTTAATTGAGTATGACCTTAATGTCACAGCAACATGATCTGACATAGTAATCAAATGTTGTCAAATGTAATCAAATGATGTTGGAAGTTTTTTTGTTGATTCAAAACTTTCCCTTTCTTGTGGTTGACATCGTTGATTTTTGTGGAGGAAAATTAGACAAAATACTTCATGCTGAGCATGAAGGGCATGATCGCTAAAGCCGCCACTGCTGAAAAGTCTATTTGTTCATCGAATGTTCTTTTAAATGTGTACTGCTTATGATTCAGACCTATGCCCATGTTATAGTCTGCAATATGTCCAAGTAATTGTCAAAACGGCTGTTATCTTTAGGAGAGAGAATAATTAAAAAAATGATAATTTCTGATGATATCCAGTTTTCTTTGCTTTTGCTAGCTGATGCGATGTTTACCAATCTGTTTCGAATTGCTGCATAGTGTGCAGATCATCCTTAATGCAATTTTTGATGTCCGAACTACTAGCTCGCAATAAGTTCCATTGGAGAAAGCCAAAGGCAAATACAAAGATATACGCATCAAGGTTCCTTTATTAAGTGTTGTACAAAGTCGTGATTTTATACTTTTATTTTTTATTCATTTCTGATACTTCGTTTTGCACAATTTTCATGCGTTAGAGTGCTTACTGCTTTTTGATTGATTGATTAACTGTAATAATGGAAAATTGAAATATCAAATTATTAGGTCTGAAAGATTGAGATGATTATGAATAAGTCGACAGAGAATACCAACTGAGCTACTGATACATTAACTTGCTAATTCCCGATGTCGAGAATACAAAGTCCAAAAGAACACATCATCGGGTGCATCATTGGTCTACCGGCACTTAAACGAATTTCATAAATATCCATGCCCATCGTTGAATAGTTTTCAATGGCAAGTGTTGCATGCAGGTCTCACGAATACTCAATTGCGTCGAAGCATCGAGTTGTGTGAGATTAGAACTCGCAATCCGGATTTAAATGTTCAGTTGTAGTCGCTGTTTTACGCTTTGCATAACTAAGCCTAATGCGAAACGTCATGTGTACTTTTTTAATACAATTGCTCTAGATCGTAGAACTTTGAAATTTTTTATATAATGTTTCATATAACGTTTTTCCCGATTTCATTTTTATGCTTTTAAGTTTGCTTCTATTAGACCTGATGCTATGCAGAAATGGGCGTTGCTAATTGCTTGACTGCAGTTGGCAATTCCGCCCTCGCTATCACACTATTACATTTTCCTTTTCTTAGTTCGGTACAATTATCTTTGCTGTTAACACTAAACAAACTGTTTTTTTGCATGCATTGCATCGATGTATCAGTGTATGTACACGAAGGTTACTTGTATCTTGCAGTTCGCTACTCATTTTACAAGCAAATTGGGATCTTTTCTATTTTTCATCCACCAGAGTCATAAGCATGTCTTGTTTATGGGAGATTTTAAGGCACGTTATAGGAGTTGTTTAAGGCACGTGAGCATTTAAGGTATTAGGAAACTAAAGGTGCGGTCGATGATGACTAGCATGTGACATCATAAAACTCTGCAGTGCACACGCGTGGACCAACTTCCAAGGGAAATTTGACAAACGAGTGAAAATGTGTTTGCAAGACTGCAATCTATGAATATGAATAATATTGTTATTGTTAGTACTATATATATATATGTGCCTGCGTTCAAGCAGTGCCTTCCTGGCCAATTCACGCTCTCAACAGATGGTCCGGTGACCTTGTGGTTAGAGGGCATGCTGCTTACACATCCTCTAGCCTCAACGTTGCTGGTTCAAACCTACCCACGACTGATGAGGCCCAATAGGCCGAAGCATGTCTCGTGGTAGTTACATCTGTTGAGATTTGATAAAATATATATAGATATATATAAATTATTTTATTATTATATTACCATATGTTATTATTAGTATTAAGCTGACCATGACGATTAACAATACAATAGCAATGATCAAAAGCAGTTATTCACATGCTTTTGAGAAAAGAGATATAGGGCTTGATCTATAGAAGTTCAATCATTTATCAACAGCTACGTTCAGTGTATTTAAACGGAAAACTATGATTAATGTCATTTCATCAGTTTGCACATACAGTCGAAGCTCGTTAATGCGGACACGGATAATTAATACTTCGGTTAATTAAGATCATACGGCCGTAGCATTTTTTTGTATATTTGGCATATATAAGCTGCTGTTTAATTAAGAATTTCGACAATTAAGACATTGAAAGCTTGGCATTTATGGTCTTAATACCGAGCTTTGACTGCATGTCCAGATGGATATGTACAGCTGAGTTACCTCGCATGTGTTCTTCTATTCGTTGATGCATATCTGCGTTTTGTTTGTCACATGCAGGGCAGTTTTTATTCGGTGGGCAGGCAATTTCAAACGCAAAGGTGGGTGCCCTCTTACAAACAAAAATGCATGGCCTATTCTTAGTTCGTATAATGTTGTTGTCCGTAAATCATTATGTATAGGGTTCATCATAAAATCGCTTCACCAGTTATTAACAAGACAAAAGTCTGGTTAATGGGCTTCAACAATGCTTCTAAATGAATGCTAATCCTTAAGTGACTAAAGAACACGATGAAGGGAGATAAAACAAGATATGAAAATAGGAGAAGCATCTACACTGTAAATGGCTCAATACCAATCACATACAAAGCATGTATGTCAAAATATCTTTTGGTATATTTCTGTATATATTTGTATGCTCTTCGTATGGTATTTCAAGTGTGGTATGTGACATACGAAAGTCACACCAGCACAATGTTAAAAGAAAGCATCAATTATGTCTAAAGTATGTTGATTTAAGGCCTTTTGTCAATAAAGATCACACTAATGTTACTACTGTTTTGTAAGCAGTGAGATTCAAGAGTCATACTTTCAATACTGAATTCGACTTTAATACATGTAAATATAAGGCACTTCATAAATAATCAATACGTATTCAACCATCAACAATTATGCATTATGAAATTTTGAAATTAAGCATATTATCAATCCGAAATAAAAACACATTTCAATTCATGAACGCAAAACAATTTGACAGTAGTATGTAAAATATTTTTTTTGCTATGTGACTTAAAGCTCTACATACGAGAGGCATACGAATGAGGATGAATTTGCATCGGGTCTCGTATATAAAACATACCAACAACTCGTATTTCAGTGTAAAACAGTCAATCACAGATAGAATAGCTCGCATCGCTACATACCAATCACATACGAAGGTAAGTGAGATTTCGAGTGAAAAACATACCAGATCCTGTAAACATACGAGAATCTCTATATCAAACGTTAGTTTCAAATTGTATGTGAATTTGGTATAAGTTTGTATGTAATTTTCGTATCCATCGATTTACGGTGTATAAGAAGGCAGTCAAAGTGCACGTTATTTTGAAATGCATGTTATTTGGACGATCAAAATACATGTAAAATGAAGGTTTTGGATAATGTCAAAAGTCTGTTGCGCACGATTTCAAACAAGTTATCACAACCTTCCAGACGGTGTAGTGGAAAGGGCGCAAGGATCTTGAACTCTAAACGTCGGCCTCCTTCAACCGGTTGCTGCACCACTCCTACAAGATTGACAACGGAAGTAGTCAACAAAATTGGGTTCTTGCCAACTTGCTGCAAATTGGAGCCAATCCCGAAATCCTGGGATGCAGGTGCTGATCCCGGGATTTGGCAAAAACTCAGGATTTTCGGATCCCGAGAATCGGCATTGCAAACCCTAGTCAATACGACAAAACTCCGCCGAGTGCCTCGGATAACTGTCACTCCTCACGTGTCTATTGGTGAGGCTTCATCTGATTATTAGTATCAGGTAGCTATGTAATGCGCTCCTTACACGAGAAATTAGAGACGCGCGACAAAGAAGATAGCAATGCATCATGGAACAAATCGCCAATTTTTCGGGGGAAGGGCTGACCCCTGGGCCCTTCCAACTGATTGTCTGTTTCAGGGATGCGGAGTCCTATCATTTTGATAGGACTCCGACTTCGGGTGGCCAGTATATAAGCTTAGTTTTTTGAAAAATTAACTGGTAGCCTACATCACAGATAATTATAGGCTTACCTGAATCGATATTTAATGATCATTGCATCAATTATCAATCATTTTCGATGAAAGTTGATCAAATGTCATTTTAAGTTGGATGCATGCGACTCGGCTCCTCCCATCTTCTTGATGTGTGCTTCACACGGTTTTTCTCCAGTTTCTATCAGGCACGAAAATCCCCATCCTTCTCCAAAAAATATGAGTACACTTTCGATTTTAATATCCGCTTTAGAGGAGCCATCACACACGATTAACGTGAGGGTAAGAAGTAATGTTCTCAAACAAACTAGTATTTCATTTTTGTCTCTGATGTGACCTTTGGTGCGTAAGTGTGATCGAGGCTAGGAATGTTTGTCTTCTCTACTAAATCACCGAGTGAAAGGACAATCCTTTTTCACTATCACGGTTCATTCCCTCAACTATTACGAGCTTTGCATGCGCTGCTGTCTCTGTACTTTTGTTTGACGGAGAAAGTTGACATCAAGACAGTGACAGCTATGCACAAGGATAAATAATTTGTTTGTATTATACTTCAGGTGTAGTTACAGGCCAGAGTCCGGAGTCCTATCATTTGATAGGACTCCGACTCCGCATCCCTGGTTTGTATCCGCAGTTCCCAACGCGGTCCAAATGCTATACAAGATGAATGAAGATAATAGGGGAAGGAATGTTAAATAAAATGAATAGGCTGCCACTAGTTTCAATCCATTTTCGTTTTCGTATCGGCCTATGACCTACACACTGTTCATTTTGATTGTCTATTTTAATTGTATTAAATCTTGGTGGGCGGCCCATTTCACGTGAATTGGATGAAGTGCCCTTAAGACAGACCTGGTCCCAAGTATTCGGTTTCCGGACTGACCCAACATTAAGAATTATACTCACAACGCATGCTCGCATCATCTTACTGGTATTATCTTTCCGACTAAAGTATAAAGAATGCAGAGTGCCAATTCGCCTGGACATAGAATACATGTAGAAAGATGTCCTCAGACCAAAATGTTGATCTTTAGAGCAAATGTTAAATGTTATGTGCAAAACTACTTTTTTTCATTTTGCAAATAATTTACGTCATGCATTATATTATAAAGCAGGACAATACTTTAGACTGAAAGATGAGTTACGCTTTGTATAATTCTGAATGTTAGGCTGATCCTGACATCCAATACCTGGGACAAACAAAACGCAGTTTTGTGTTCTCGTGTATGTTACCTTGCATGTATTCTTCTAGTCTTTGATGCAATCTGCATTTTGTTTGTCCCAAGTATTGATCTGTTCACAGAAGAAGATATCTCCCACAGATAAAAACGGGCTTTGCTATCAATCAACAATGGTAGGAAGTCTCTATCTTGCAAACAAAGGTACTGAACAACAACTTGCAAACAAAGGTAGTGCAAACACTAATACTGAAGAAACAAGTTATGATATCGAATATTTTCCCCATGACCCATCCAGTCTCATTCCCATCCCATTTCCCATAGGATTTCCATTCCCAGCAATAAGTTTGCTCATAACACAGACGACCTCATCAGCAGTCAACAGCTTTGCCCTTCAAAGATTCCACATGATTTCTGCCAGATCAAACTGCCAATGTTCCGAAGTTAGTCAGGCTACCAATTATTCAGTTGCAACATTTAAAAAAGGGGAACTTAGTCCTATAGTCAGCTCGAGCTTCGGCAATGATCGAAGCCGAACATGAGACCTTCACAGAATGACATGCATCTAAGGCTACTGTGAATCTGCGCGTCTTCCGAGTTCCACCAGGTTCCACTTCTTGTCAGACATGATCAAGGGAAACACGTGAAAATCTGATGGGAAGCAGTTTGAAGTTTGCCATAAAAATAAGTTTGTCTGGGCCTCAGTTGGTTAGCTTGGCCCTATGATTTTTTGCATGTCTTCAGGTCCTGCAACATTGTGTTCATGTGTTGCATGAAGCTATTTGCATTCATATCTCAAATCAGAACCGTCTTCCAGCAGTCAGGTTTAGAAGCCGTGAAGGATCGATGGAGCAAGCAAATTTTGTCGCTGCGCTATCGTAGCAAAGTAAGAGTAGGCTAAGTAAAACATCTATCATAAGAAAAGACAGCAAACTATCGATACCGAATAATTTAGTTCTTCTCTGATTGAAAAAATGCTCGAGTTTTGCTCCGGAAACACCGAAATATTCAAATTACTCGAGAGAAATCGAAAATTTTGATAAATTTGATAAAATTATGATAAAGCATTTTGATAAATACGACAGCAACACTGTACAATTAGGTCAATCTATTTCAAAATAAGAGTTTTTCTGCATTTGTATTACACACATTAAAGCAATCAATTTCAAATTTCGAATCCTGGTTGAGGCTATAATCAATATAATTATTAACCTGCCCTGACAGCCACATGATCTTTTAATGAGAAAGATGGTTTAATTTGTGGAGCCAGGTACCCTGGCTCCACAACTTAAACCATATTCATGGCACAGGGTCTATTCAAACAATGAAAAAGATGTAAAAGAATCTGTTTTTACTTTCTATAAATGTTACTTGTTGGGATTCAATGCAGCATATTTAGTGGATATCAAATTGAACTTCAACTTTTACATAAATGCGTGTGTACATGGATCATTGTACATGATTGAGTAGCAGCTCTTGTTCAGTATAGGCTAACATCTGTCGGACTAAAATGATTCTTTCGTCATTTGAAGACTATGAAAGCCCATTTATGAGAGACCAATGGCAAGCCATGCATAGATCTGTCAGCTTGTTAAGGACGAATTTAAGTTGGTGGGAGTTGTGATCGATAACAAAATGACTTGGAAAGCCCATGTAAAATTTATAACTCGGAGAGCAACCCCACGTCTAAATGTAATCCATCGCTTAAAACCCTTTTGTTCAAGAAATTTTCTTTTTCAAGTGTATTTTGGTTGCAGTCACTCGATTTTAGAATATTGTTATCCTTCAAGTTATTTTTGAATATTGCTGGTAATGACTCTCATCCATTCCATAGGCATGTTCCTCGAGTTATTTCTCGTTCAAATCAATAGGAAATTCCCTTGTGTTCAACTGCAGCTCGTTCGAAATGTTTTTTCATTACTACGAGTATGTGCAAAATGGCCAGTGGCTTCAATATATAAATTTCTATAAATATGACTATAATTACTTCTGTTTTTATTGTTGTGCTAATTTCTCTGTCTGTAAAGCCTGTTAAATCGTTCTCTCCCCACGATTTCTAATATTGAGGAGATTTGAAGAAATAAACGTCATTCATTATTATTATTATTGGTGCGCAAAATATGCAATTGAAAAGTCAAATATCAGTTTTGAAAGTCGTCAGATTTTGCATTTTGTATTTCGACATTTTCTCTAGGTTTAAAGCAAGGAAGCATTCTTCTCTCATCATTTTGTATCCAAAAAGTAGCCCAATGACAATAGAATGACGCAATCTTAAAAACATTTTGAATCTAGAGAATTTAAAGATCAATTTTTCCGAGGGTTTAGTCCTTGAGGTAATTTATTTCTAATTTACGAATCTCGATCTCCAGTAAGATACCTCAAGGAAAAGCCACACCTGACTGAATGTTATTTCAGACTGCATAACTATATATTCAACCTGCATTGCTTCGCAATGTCATTACGGATGATTGCATTATCAACAAAACTGTAGCCAATATTTAATAAGACTAAAACCCTGTGACAAAAAAATAGTGTGACAGAATGCCTTGAAATTGAATATAACTTGCACTTTAAAAACGAAAATCAATGGAGATGATTTAAGCAACATCGTCGTTGCATGTTGATTTATGATTGGTGTTAAGCTTTCTACACTTTTTTCGAAGGAGGAAACCATCCCTTCTGTAATCACTTAACGGTGTGTGAAGTTGAAATTTATCTTCATAATTCGTTAGAGCAGTAATTGTTATTAGCTCACCCTACAAAAAACAAATTAAAAACTATAACTCATAATTAATAACCATAAAAAACAAATTAATAAAATAATAAAAACTAAATCATAAAAAAAAACAAAAAAAAATCAAACAATCATATATCTATAAACTAAAATCATAATTCATAAACTCTCATAAATCCTCCCCCACCAATCAAAACATCAAAAATCTAATACTTAGCTATAAACTCAATCTCAGATTAATAATCATCTCATACTCTAAACCAAACATATCTACATCACACATCACACTACTATACACTCTCACACACACTAAAACAAACCTTGTCTAACTCAACCAAACTAAGATAAATCACAAAAAATTACAAAAATGAGAAATCCTCTCATTACTAAATAACTTAAAAAATCCTAAAAAATAAAAAACAAAACAAACATATTTAAATAAAATAGTATATATGATAGATATACACAAAAATCAACCTATCACGCAAACAAAATTAACCACATATCCATATATACACTACTCTCCGCTACCCCATAACTCAACACAAACAAAGACCACACAACCATTAACTACTAAAATCACCAAACACACTCACACACATCCCATTCTCAAACCTCTCACCATACAACCATAAAATTCTTTACTCAGAAACCCTCACAGCATCTGTATATCCAAATAATTATGTGTTGTATGTCCATTCTATATGAGATGAGGTGTGTGTGTGTGTATCTCGAACGGACTGTGTGTGTCCCATCACACTGCGATAAACACATTATACTATAAATTTTAAATTAAATAAATAAACGCACCACACCTCGCACACCCTCTAACAACTATTCTCAACAAGATATCTATAGATAACCCCCCTCCTGCAGTCATCATCTCACACGTACACATCTCTCAAGAACCTTGCCAGTGCATCGACCTGCCTTCTTATAGTGATCACTCCTTCATTACAATCTTGTGTGAGAGTATGTAGCTCCCCGGAGCCCTGCCCCCTCCCCCAGAGAGGTGGTATTTCGAATTCGACTGGAGCAGGCGGATGTCGGTCATATGCACGCACGCTGTTCTGAGTCCGCCCGCTCAGAGTATGACCTCTCGGCAGTTGCAACCGACGTTGGAGCAGCCATCACTAGTTTGCATAGTTTGACACACTCCGATAGCATATTCCTGACTGTCGGTCCAGCTTCTCTCAGTGCTTCGATGATAGTAGGTACGGTTTTATGACTTCCCAATGTTGGTAATAGTCGAAGTTGTGCCGATAACATAGGGACGTCGAAACCACTGGAGTGAATCCCAAGGAGTTCTTTGAGTGTCTTCTCGTCATATTGATTTTGTGTCAATATGTATTCCAGATTGGACAAACTGAAATCAGATATTTCGTCACACAATCTCATAGCGAAAATTGTTTCAAATTTCTTCAAATATGATTGGTAACCTCGCAGCTTGGTACGTATATCTGGTTTCGTAGATTTCGAAGAAGCAAGATCAGTTATTGTACTAACCACTGCATCATAATGTTCAATGAAGCGAACGAAAGCCTTGTGCCTTACCGTCCAACGTGTAGGGCATATAGATAACCGCCGGGTTTTCTTAATTTGTTCAGTGCTGGAATCCTCAACATATTTATTGAATATGTCAAGTCTAGACGCAGAAGATCTCAGGCACGAAGCAGTATCACGGACACAGTTTAAGGCGTCGGATATCATGGAAATCTGCAATAGACGATAATTCTTAATAATTTATATGAAATATGAATTCATACATTCTAAAGGAATGCATGAGTAACTTCTGTCATAAAAAAATGTGAACATTTGAAATCAACATTTGAAATAGTAAATCAATTTAAGGACGTTTTTAAGAAAGATATTTTTCAGACAAAAACTTTGCTGAAAACGGAATATTTTAAGCAAAGAAAAGAATGAAACATGACATTAGGGTGGATATGTAACAAAATGTAAATAACATTAGAATACAATTCTTTTGAAAAAATATGTTTAAGGTCACTATTTTTTTTAGATAAAAGGTTGAAGCGCAAAAAGCAACTAGAAGTATAGAGGTATAATAGCTATAGCTTAATAATTTGTCTACGTATATGATAGCATACTTATACTTATATAATATTAATGATAAAATAATGAAATAGCATCAATAAAAGACGAAAAAATTCATACATTTGCTTCAATATTTACCTCTTTTGCTTCTTCGACTAGAGCTAGATCCAAGGAGTGATTGCAACAGTGGATGTAGCTTGCTAGCGGTTGTGACCGACGAATATGAGCTTGGCATCCGTTGAATCGTCCTTTCATGTTTGCTCCACCATCAAAGCACTGCCATCTAAGCTCTTCCCAGTCGATTCCAAGGCGAAGGAAAACA
Organism: Prostheceraeus crozeri; assembly: GCA_907163375.1. Classification (NCBI taxonomy): domain Eukaryota; kingdom Metazoa; phylum Platyhelminthes; order Polycladida; family Euryleptidae; genus Prostheceraeus; species Prostheceraeus crozeri. Next base: position 47,939 of record CAJQUW010001231.1, read on the forward strand.
TCTTTAATTACCCGGAACAGAGTTTCTCCAGTGCTGTTTGGTGCCTCAACAAAGCCGAGAAAATATTCGGTTGGCTTCAGATCTTCACTATTGACGAATCGGATACACAATGAAAATTGCTCTTTGCCACTTATATCGGTTGTTCCATCAGCAATAACAGAACAGTAGGGACTGTCTCGTACTTGTGAAAGAAGATCCCTTTGAATCTTATGAGCCATTATCTGTAAAAGCTCATTTTGGATATCGTGGCTCAAATAATTTTCGCGCCGATTTAACCAGTCAGCCAGTTCCGGTAAGTCTTCTGCTCTGTCTTCCAGAAACGACATCAGGTTACTATGCTTCTCAGAAACATTATGATCATTATGACCTCTTAAAGCCATTCCTTGCATTGCGAGTAACCTTACATTTCTGATAACTTCCAGGTAGGCTACACGGTTTCTACGTTGTTCTATTTCATGTGCGCTATTCAATTGAGTAACAACAGAAACTCCCCATTGACCAATTGTCTTTTCATTTGCCAGTCTATGTATTTCAGACTTTTCATGATCCTTGTATCTATCAAAAGCCTTCTTCCACTTCTTGAATCCAGTTAGAAATGCAGTTTCTCTGAAGTCAGTCCTTTTAAGAAGTTGCTTCTCCAGTGCTGCGCTACAGACATGACATACGACATGATCGCTTGCCTTATCGTAATGTATAGCCAAGAATGTTTAGTAAAATGAGCAGTAGAACACCGACGTCCATTAGTTCGAGGAAATTCAAAGGAGGATGGAGGATGAAAGGGGACATCTTGTCTTTCCGTTTCAGGAACAGTAGCAATTCTGCTTTTCTTAGCAGGTGGTTCATCAGAATGCTTATCGAAGGTCGAATCAACTCCTGTCGTCTCCAGATTCAGACTACTACTGGATTCATCAGTCATAGAATGCGGCCGTTTTGAAGAGGATGGTAGGAAAAAGTCGGTTATTCTTTTGTGAGGATGTTGCGGATTCATTTCCTCCAAATAAAAATTATATTGAAGGATACATCAAAACATGAATGTGATATTCTAAATAAATTCGGGCAGCACTTCCCCTTGGGACGCGCCCTTATTTAAGTTAGCTAAAAATCTGACCAGAGGGACAGGTAGGGGCCGCGCCCAGATAATCAGTTAGCTACAGCTTAAGAGGAACATGCACAAAAAATTCATAAGAACATTTCACTGTAAAAAATTTGACCAGAAGGACAGGCAGGGGCCGCGCCCAGCCAGAAACCAGTGTTTACATCATTAGGGGAGACCGGGGCTGAAATATGAAATGTATATTTTAAATAAAGACTGCGTACTTCACATACATGACTGCTGAGTAATTGCTGATATGCCAATTATGTACATGTACATTATTTCCATGCTTCGTTGAATAATCAAAAAATTTTAAGATAAATCTATGTAACCTTAACGAACCTGGGAATTACAATAACAAAACATACAACAGATTTCGTCTTGAGTCACTTATCTCTATAACACCTTTTGACGGTTTTTTGACGTAATCTGATCCAACTGTTCCTTAGTAGGCGTATCTAATCAGCAATCGACTCTTCCGTCAATGAGATTTTCTCAGAGAGGGTTACGTCTTGGCTACACACCTCAGATAAGCCTATTACAGGTAATGTTCAGATAAATTGTTATACTTTTACTAACTCATGCATTTTAGATAACGGATCATGATGTGTGGAAGGATTCATTTGTGTATTTTTGCAAGTAGGTATTGGTCCTTAATTCCTAACCTAACTACCCTCAAGGTGAGAAGGAACCACCCTCTCACGATCGGAGCTGCTGGCGAATTGAGTGCAGCATTAAACTTCCGTCTCATCTATCAGGTCGGTCCTTCTCGAATGGTTGATTCTATCAGGGTACCTGCTAGATTCACTGACTGTCGAAGTCGCTGCATTCAACACTACCCCCAGACAGGTCATCCGATCAAGGTAGGGGCGGAAAAATCATGCTAATTTATTAAGGTGGCCAACTTATCTAGGGGACATCCTACTTCTGATGGCCTAGTCAGTGATGCATCTAAGCCCGTGAGTTTTTCTTCCTCCGACTGCTTCGTTAGCGTTACTCTAACGCATTCCCACCAAAGACAACCACCCAGGAATGGTACCCGGGACCGAGGGTATCCACGTCGAAGTAAGTCGAATCTGCTACCAGAAACGACGCAGCGACAGGGCTCTGGTGCCGCTGTGGAGGTTACTCCATACCGAAAATTGCATCACCGACCTTGATTGAGATTTCATCATTTCATTTCATTCAAAGTACAAGTTGCTCATAGATATACTTACTGTTCAATTAAGAGATAACTGAGATGAGTTATGGACGACAAACTGAATCAAGTCAATATGATAAATTGAATCTGTAGCTGCGAACAAAGTGCTTATAAGTCAAGCCATATTTCTGTAAACAAATGAAACCTGAGAAACTTACCCTAGCCATGTTGATTGGAAAATGCAGCCATAAACATTTGCGCACGGATCAGACTTACCTCATTTCTTCAATTAATGGATTTAACAGGTGTCAAACATTGCATTCCAAAATATCCAATTGTGTCAGCTCAGCAGGAAGTCCGCAACGATTCTCGCTGAATCGCCTCTTTATCGTCATAAACAAAGATGTTTAACATTTCATTTATCGATAATAAAAGCAAGACTACATGTACATACAGAACTTTTCGCCAATTTTCAAGCAATATCCACAAAGATCCATCAAATTCCGACCCAGGAAGTTGGAGAGAATCAACTAATTTCACTTGTTTATCAATGAGATCATCACCTGCATTCTACACCGTGCCGCATCGTTTGCAGATGAAGGATGAAAGTGGAAACTTAACCATGGATTCCTTAATAGTAGTGGCCGGGATGGGAAACTTGAAATTAGGGAAATACGGAGGAAGGGTCACTACCGCTCGGTCGCTAAAGGTGTGGATGGTAGCACGCAGTTGATATTTGACATGCATAAGTACCTAATCGCCTTTTTTTGTAATCATGTGCACTGTCTGCCTTGAGAGAACAAGCACATTGTTCGCATCACTACCTTTATATTATCAATACCACGAATATAATAACTAAAAATTCATAGCTAATAGTTTATTAGCATTAAATGGACCTTCATCTCAAGAGGATAAACGTGTCTAAATTTTGCAGGATCAATTTCAAATTATAATAGCAATACATTCTTTTATCCTTGGCTATCGATAAAAATGAAAACAATCAGAATCATAAAAGAAATCGCTTAGTGAATTGAAAAAGTGAATCCAACACAACGGAATTGACAATTGATATGTCATACAAAGTTATCTATTATCAGTGTTGTCAACTGACTTTTCAAGAAACTCAGTTAAAACTAGGTTAACCAAGTTTACCAGAAATTAACCAATTTAAGTTTAACTCGGTATACTGAGTTTTTCAAAAAAAAAAACTCGGTTATAACTCAGTAAAATAATTCGCTAAAACTCAGTTAACTCAGTTACATAAAAATCCATGTAAAACTGTCAGTATATGCATAGGCCGTCTGAATTTGATTCTGAAAAATTGCATGTTATAAGCGCTCTAGTCAATAACTTTTTCATGAAAGTTTGGGCGTATTCACAGGCAGTTGTAGTCTAAGCATAAAAGCAAAATGATAAGATACGCAATAGGTAGATGAAAAGAGAAAAGTAAAGATGGAAACTTAGAAAATGAAAGCATTATCTTGCAAGGTTTAAGAACGTATCAAAAGAGCTGATCTAAATTCGCACAAAAATATATGACTAGAATGACTGCTACTTATAAAAGTAACCAATGTGTAGACTTTCTATGGAAGGATGAGTCTGTATGTTTATACAAAAAAGATCTGTTTTAGCAGGCATAAGCCTGCTACAGCCTATATACCTAAACTAAGCTGTATAGCTTCAAAGTTGCGGTACATGATTTTGTCTATAATTGAGATCTAAACTTCATTACTTGTTGTAGCTAAGTTACAGCATCTTCCAGTAGGCCTATAAGCAAAATTATCTACATAATATCTAAAAGGGACATTCAGTAATTAATTGGTCAGCTTATCTCAACTTTGGTCTCGCGCATTTTTTACTCATCCCTGCCCAACCCAAGGCACGAAGCCATGCTAGAAGCTAGGGATAGGACAGCGCGGCCGTTAGCCAACTGAGCTATCCCACCACCCAGTATGAACAATACACAAGCTAAAATAATCCTACGGAATGCACCAAGGTAAATGAAGATGCTTTAAAAAATAAATTAGACATAAAATAATTCGACAAAACCATTTTCTATTCTTCTTCTGTTTCCTACCATAGCAGTTCCTAAAATCCGTATTCATACATCCAAGTGATTACATTTGCATCACTGCTATAACAGTTTATCAGAGAAGCGGTTTTTCTTTATATTTAGACTACGAAGCAAGCATAATATCATATAGAAAAACAATACAAAATATCACGCATTAGTATTACTTTGAACTGTGACATAAATCATCAATTACGCTTCCATGATAATGTGATCGAAGCAAGAGCACATTTATCACAACAAATACCTTCAAAAACAAAAGCCGGATAGAACAAATAAGGGAAGTTCAGAAGAAAGTTTTATTGTCACAACATGACAGATGCCTCCAATAATTCCAACTTAAATGCACCTCTTTGAGCTTCGGAAGATGCCACAGACACAGACACATCCTCATATTCATTGCATTACTTTTGTTGTAGGCCTATGTGCAAAAATATATTTAATTCATGTCTAGAAATTTTTTAAAAAAACATTTTATGCGGTAGGTAAATTGTGACAAGCTTCACAAAATTAATTTTATGTAACCTAAATATTTATAACCAGCGAACTCATTTCGCCTTGTTCGAATATTACCTTGTTGCTGTTTTCTTGAATTGTTAGAATACTCGCGTTCAATAATGAAGTCGTCGTTTCTAAAACGTTTGAAGCACAAAAAAGCATTCTTTGCTTTATCCCGCGTGAATCCGTCATCTTGATGACGTACTCTTCCGTACAATTCATCAAAAATCTTTCGAAGTTTATGAAGTTGAAGAGAAACTCCAGGAGACTGATGTCGCAGAACACTTTTATAAAAAAATTGCAATTCGGAGCTGAGCACAGTTAGGCGTCGTCAAGCCTTCACATACGCGAAGTATAAAATGTGACTAAGGAAAGGAAGGCATGTAAACGTATATCTTATCGACTTTTCGTCTTATAATTCCTCATGAAGTTAAAGCTTTCAACCGTAATGTGTTGTAGAAGGGGAACATTGTTTATTTATTTTGCTTGTTCCTCCCTTTGATTTGGCCACTGACATGGAATTCCATGCCACTGACCAACAGGCTGTAGGTTTCAATGTTCATCACTTGGTCAGAGGTTCTCTCTGTTTCGCGATAACGCACAGGTTTGAGGGAAAATCTGCTTCTCCAAAAGTGACCCTTCTTCCGTATAGCAGCGATGAGGGAAATTTCACAGTTTCCCATCCCGGCCACTACTATAAAGGAATCCATGACTTAACTAACAGTCAAACATAATGAACACTTTTATAGATTTACGTAAATCAAGAATCGTAAATGTGTGAATAGGCAATAAATACAACCTTCTTTCAATATTCTTTGCTGAATATCGGATTTTGGGAAGGGTTGTGTTTCTATACAGTGATTTCTACAATTAGATTATTCACGTTTTCTCTTAATCAATCCCTATAATTTGATACATTCAATAAATTTGACTAAGATTATGCAGAAGTCAGAAGTTGGATACAAATAAAGATGATGCTGAGGATTCTACAGGGGGCCGCTTCAGGTAGCAGGGGGGCTTGGCCCCCCTGGCCCCCGTCTAGTTACGGGCCTGATCATATCCCTTGCCGTATCGTCTGCAGATGAAGAATGAAAGCGGAAATTTTATTAACAGACAAAATTGATGAAAACTTTTAGAGATTGAAATGTTAACTTAAAAATTATAGTTTCAGAAATACAGAAATTAGTTAATCAAATCAGAATAATGCGTCAATAAAGGTTCATCTTTTGCTAGTTACGCGTCAGATTTCGCTTTGTAGTTTTCACTGTAGGCCCACTGTAACAACTTTCCCCGTGTAACAACTAGCCCCGGTCCGCCCTACCCGTCTTGGTCAATCCCCCGCCAGGCGCGGGTCACTCCTCAGGTGTCAACTGATGAGGCAATATCTGATTATGAACGCTGGCTAGCACTTTCATTCATCGTTTTGGGGAAGACCATTGCATCATGAAGAGAAGAAATTAGAGACGACTGTCATAGACACCAACAAGTTAACTTAAGGAATAAATAGCTGAAACATAATTAGGACAGACAAGAAATGAAATAAACGCAATATTTGACAGAAGATGACAGTTCCAACTTTCAGTGACATCTCTATCCGCCACATATTTCTGGCCTAATACACCTAGAAAATTTTGGGGGGGCAAGAAGATACTCTTGCCCCCCATGATATTTCTTGGGGGGGGGGGGAAGTTGCCCCCGCTGCCCCCCCGGCTCCGCCGCCACTGTCCATAGGTATCTAAACCTGACGCTCTACTAACTGAGCTACGACCCCTTACATGCGACCGATGCTAATTGGCAGGATCAAGTCCATGCCATCAAGCATCAGTTGTCATTGCAATTAAAATCAATAATGCCGATATTAAGACCAATAGCCGGCATCGATGTTCACCAAAATATCGATAATAATTAATCTAACAATAATAGCGAGGATGAAATGAGATGAATGATAGATCGAATTGACATACAAATATGTGCCTTGAATATTATGCAATGCATTAAGTAACTGATGAATGCATGAATGGATGTAATAAAGAGACTCATTGTTTATGAAACCTGTCATTTTCCTGCCACATTCACTTTTATGAGAAAAACTTTCAAAATTGTTCTCTTTGAAAAGCCTTTCATCTTCGATTGACTGAACGACTGCTTTGATGATGACTCCTGCAAACCATTTCTGTAGATTAGAAAAGTACATATAATAATCAGAACAATGTTTGTTTTAAACAACCATTATTTCAAAAAGATAGAAGGTGTACGAAAAATGTTCTAAATCTTTTCAACTGAATTTAACATAATCTGTGTGTCCATGGTGTGTGATGATGCCGCTGTCAATAGCCTCAGAAACTTCACACAATTCGGTGAGGTGTGTTTATCGGTTAACTAGCTACCTATTGTTCAATAGCTGCAGTATTATGCCATCAGTTACATCGTCACATGCAAAATTCCAAATGCTCCCCAGAAAACAAACCACATTTATAGCACTGATAAAATTTGTAGCATCCGCTTCAACTTACCACTGAATTTTAGAAAAGTAATTATTCAAAATATAGGGTTCGACAAAAAAAGTGCGTTTTTTGTAATCAACATCTATTTATCCACACAATCATTCGCATCACAGATAGTTACCATCTTCCTCTATAACTTTCTCAATATGCCACTGGAATTCATAAAACTCCTTCTGTAACTAGGTGATGGTCATTCCAGCAAGAAATTGTTCAATACATGCCTCAATTTCAGCAATTGAGTCAAAATTGCGTTGACGACGATGAACTTCAAAATTTCTGAAGACATATCGATCGTGCAAGTTGTAATCTGGTGAATAAGGGGGCTGTTTCACGAGACTCATGCCTTCGTGGTCGATCTTTAAGTGGGATGCTTTTGTAGTAGACCCACTTTTCGTCCACGACGACAGGATTACTCTTGATTTGCCGACGTCGCAAGGTTTCCAAAATGCTTCTGCCAGACTCAATACCGTAAAACGGGGTAACTTTGAACAGCAGGGGTAACTTTGAACACTTAGAACTAAATGCTGTTTTTGCTATCTGTTTTCTTCATTGGCATTCGGCAGTGTCTTCTAACTGTGTCAATCAATGGCAGATGCTTGTAGCGTGTGAACAATAGCTTATTCGACGATTCTACTTGGAATACAAGAAAGACGATATCGTTTTTCAAGCGCCCACGTTCAGAACTTAGTTCAGTCGACACTGGCTTTATATTCATTCTACGACTGAAATCCGACAGTAGCGACGATGCCGAGGTCCTACACACGTGGAAATAACAAACGGACATACGGAAACTTCACTGAAGATGATCTTTTACTTGCTGTTGACGCTGTGAAATCGGGAATGTCTTTGCGATGTGCAGCCAATCAATTCAACATCAACCTGAGCACCCTACACTATAACCTGAATCCAACCGTCGTACGAAAACCAGGAAGACCACCAGTGCTATCAGATGAAGAAGAAACAGTTATCCGCGACACTATAAAACAAGTTACAGAATGGGGCTACGGCTTCTGTCGCAAGACTATGACCCTCCTCATAAAAGGATACCTAGACCAACGAGGACGCGTCGAGTCTCGATTCAAAGACAATTTACCCGGCGAAGACTTCGTTGTGTCATTCATGAAGAGAAACAAAATGATGTACAGAAAACCTGGGAACATCGAAAGAGCCCGGTCTTCTGTTAGTGCTCAAGACATTGAATCTTTCTTCCGTGAGATGCACTGTAATCCTGTACGTGCGAATTAGCTGCAAGTATGGGTGCCAATTGCCATTTTTGCACCTAAGCAAGAATATTTGCACTTAGGTCACATTTAGGTGCCAAAATGAAAATGCCGTAATATAACGAAATAATAAAAGTTGATTACATGAAAAATTGCTCTTGGTGTAAAACATGAAATCTTGCCTACCCAAGCTGGTTTCTTATCAAGCAATTTGATTTTACGCATTCATGCAGCGATTGAGCCTCAATATTAATTTTTTGTTTTAATTCTTAAGCTCTAAATCAATTTCAATATTTTCAGCCATGTTGAGTTGCTGCGTTTGTCAAGTTAAGTTGAGTAGCAGATATAAATTCGTATTACACACGGCTCGACATTTAGAGAATCAAAGATGGTAAGACAATATAATTGATATCTGTACTGTACGTATTTGTAGATATACAATGACCACAAAATAATTATCATGCAATCATTGAGTATATCATTAGTTAATAAAATCATCAACTGTGCACTGATAGATTATTTGCCTTAATTTGTTTTTTTTTGTGACAAGATTTGGTGGTTTTGTTTTTAGCTACCATTTCTGAACCCATGTCAGAACGCACGAGCTGCTATATACAGAGTCTCAACTTTGCATTATATATGCTACTACATTAACGATAACGTAAGTTCATCGTCGCAAGTTTAAGTTGTGGGTAGTAATTAACTAACACCTTCTTTCTATAAGCTAAAAATATCTCAAAATAATGATTTTAATGAAAATTGTAGTGAAGGAGTGTTGTCTATCTTATTTATATGTGGGTATATCATATGCCTAAGGCACATGTTACCAAAAGTAGTAGAAATCCACATCTAATGTGCAACTAATCTTAGATTTTACATGAGAAATTAAAGGAGCACTATATGATCCTAGAACAATCTTCAGTTGTATTTAGATCGAATGCGCGTGGTAATACCCAACACAACTCCTCGTGGAAGGAAAAAACGACTATTATTTTCAGCTGCTGACGTCATCGAGCTGATTAGCTGCCAAACAAGAGACAGCACCTGTCGTAAAACGATGCTGAGTTCGATGTTATTGCAAATTATGGCGAGGTCATTTCTTTTATCGATGCCTCAGTGTCAAGTGGGCCTGCACTTTGAATGATTTTCAAGAGATGAGCCTATGATGTCTCTTTGTATACGATTCTTAATTGCGGGAGAAAATGTTTTAAGGAACCAGTCTCCAAAACGACAGGAATATACTCATTACACTTCACTGAAGATTCTTGTGTGAGAGATTCAAAATTCGAGTGACCTGGAACACCGAGGAATTATTTTCTGAAGAAAGACACTTTACCCGTATACCAAAATATACACCGCACACGAATCCATCAAACTCGTCTATAGTAAGATGCATGACTATTGAGAATGGATTCAGACACTGGGAATAAAATGAAAGTACATACAAACACAGGTGACCCTGTGACACGTGACCCGGTTGATAAAGCAAATGAATATCTAACTCAGCATCATTCTAAGCCAGGCGCTTTCTCTCGTCAGTCTGAGAGGCAATCAACTCAGGGCCCGCGGAACAATTTTTCACGAGGGGGGGCCATAAGATTTGTACAATGCTTCATCACAATAAGATTGTATAGACATAAAAGATTCTGTTTATTAACAGTTTTCGCAATCACAGTGTAAGCATTATTGATCTGCATCAGTATCTTTATTTATTTTCTCTATTTTTCTATCTATTTAATTATTTGATTTATGGTCATAGTGCAAAGTATAATCATGAAAGCTAATCATAAATCACAGACTTAGATAGAAGTTGCAGATATAATTCGACGAATTGATAGACACAATCTGTTGATCAAAGTGAACATCTTTCTTGTGAAATATACCAATGCAGTATAAGTAGCTCCAATGCTCTTTTAGAAGTAATATAGTTGTATCACATGTCTAATTGAAATCACTGTAATTCATCGATCATCTTAAAAATCAATTTATTGTATAAATTTTAGCGATATCTCACTTCTGTACTACACCATTATACTTTATTGCCATGTTAAATGAAATGAAAGAAAAAGCAAGCAGCCTATTCAAAATTTCAATAATAAGTACCTGTTAGTGTAGGGCTTTCAATATAATCTCATACTGATTGTGATTATTATAAACAAGTGCTTGTTTGTGTATAACACTATATTTCGCGCGGAAGAAATCACATGCGCTTGGAAGAGAACACTTTTCGTCGTTCATCAGTCTTCGAAATGAAATTGTCACATAAGTCATTCGTGTCGATGTTGTCGAGAAATGCCTTGTGATCGGATCCAAGTAACGTAGGCATTCAATATACGCATCGTTTAATAAACTCTTTTTCTATACTCATAATTGTGTGACACAATTGAGCAAAGATTATTGGCTATATAGACCCGGCTATAATTAAGCTTACTTATTCTAAATTTGAAATTCGATTTTGCAGATAGTTCATAGATATATAGCTCTGAGTATTGATCATCACATGAAAAATATCTTAAGATAATCTAGAATTAAGATTATAATGATATTCTAAGATAAAAACATCAAAAGATATTCTATTAAACACATCGATCCCTTTCTGCACCTACAAATATTCTTTATTGCATAATGTCATGATGATCATCATTTCAGTGAAGAACTGGAAGTAGGCTAGCTTTTCCATTCAGTCGTTGTTCTTTTCATCTAGTTTCTTGGCTTTCATGTTCTTCCGCTTTGTGTTTACAGTGCATTATGCTCTCATCTTCAAATACAATAATTGCAATGTTGATTGTGGCAATAGAGCTGCGCATTGGCTTCAAAATGAGACCTTATTTGTTAGTTCCTGTTGGATAACTAAAACGTCATGTTACATTGAAATTTAGTTACTATTTTTATGCCGCAACATACACATCGAATTTGACATTCTTGTAAGGAGCATCTTGGTGTCTTTGGAGGCGTGGACTTCTGAGAAATTATTTCAACATATTTAATCCTACCTTAAAGCTACACGCAAGATGATACATGCCACCATCTCTATTCCTCATTTAAAAAATGAATTGTCTTATCGTTCCTAATTATTGAAACTATCTTTGCTATTTACTTGATTCATATGAATGATTATGATGCGATGAGCATTTGAGTGCATGCATTATAGTGTGAGTGTCATCGAAAGCGTGGACTTTTGAGTAATTATTTCTACACATTTAATCCTACCTTAAAGCTACCCACAAGATGAGACGTGCCACCATCTCATGATCGGAGCTGCTGGCGAATTGAAAGCAACTTTAAACTTCCGTCTTCACTCTCAGGCCGGTCCTTCTCAGACGGTCGATCCAATCAGGGTGCCTGCTAGCTTCTCAGAATGTCAAAGTTGTTGCTTGTCGACACTACACCCAGACAGGTCATCCGACCCAGGTAGGGGAGGAATGCTAAAATGTCTAATTAAACATACAGTAACTGGTGGCCAACCGTTTCTGAGGGTGATCCTACTTCTATTGGCCGGATCGGTGGTACGCTAAGCCCATGAGTTATTCTTCCTTCGACTGCTTCATTAGCGGATCTCTTCCGCGTTCCAACCAAAGAGAAACACCCGGACATAAGTCCGGGGCCGAGGTCTCTCACATCGAAGTTAGTCGTAACTGCTTCCAGGAACGACGCAGCGACTGGGCTTCTGGAGCCGCTGAAGGGGTTACCCTATACCGTATTGTACCACCGACCTTGAGTGTGAAAACATCAATTTCATCATTTCATAATGAATTTTACTTACCGTGAATTCAAGTCAATGTGCAGAAAATCCGCTAAACGTTTAACAAAATCTGTTATATGTGGACGATGCGACAGAAGTCAACTATGGTCTATCCTTTGATGCATAAGTTATCCACCAACATTTAAGACATCTTGAGAGCGAATCGAATAGCGAGCACATGTTGTAAGCATTTCAATTGGTAAACCACTACACATGTGGGTGGACGGTCCATGGGTCGCACGGATTTGAAAGCACTTTGTCGACTTCCTTGCGTCAGAACTCGCAGAGTTGATGAGGAGAACATCTGTTAATTTAAGTGCATAAAGATGAATACGCAATATCTCAACAGTTGCCGGCAGCCAAAGCTGATGTATCATAAACAAACACTTTGCGGAGGTGGTTACAATCCTTGGTTTCACATGTTTATGTGTTGATTAGCTTTCTGTCAGTTAATGTTAGCGGAAATGATGCAGCGCGATAGAGGTCGTTTCATCTCCCGACTTTGTACTTATTTAATAAAGAATTAGATTGCAAATTATCATCAAGATGAATATTTTAACAGCCCAAATTTGAGGGGGGGCCAAACACACACGTGGCCCCGGCAAATTTTTCGAGGGGGGGCCTGGCCTCCCCTGGCCCCCCCACTTCCGCGGCCCATGAATCAACTCGATGACGTCAGTATACTGACGTAGCTATAGCAGAAAATCATAGCCGCTTTCTCCTTCCTCGAGTATTATTTTGCGTGCTACCGTGAGCATTCGATTTAAATACAACTGAATATGGTTTTTAAGAATCGTCAGAGTGGTTATTTCCACGTCTAATTAAGTGGAAATAGTTTTCACCTATAGTTTGGTTAGTTTCACGTATATTTGCAGGAAAATAACAATCCTATTGCTTATGGTTATTTATCCACACCAGCTATTAAAGGAGCCCTGCATCTGTTTTGACATATGATCCTAGGCCAGGTTATTAATTCTACGCATGTTCTTAAAAGCATTCAGTAATAAATATCTAAGATTATTTATTATACTCATCTATACTGAGACAGACAAAATAACTCGCCCTTAATTCAAAAACAGTCATGAGTATAATTATAAAAAGTGCCCAGACTGTGAAGTTGGTCGTGACGAGACGTGGATTATACTCCATGTATAACATTGTACATTTAGAATGACGATCTATTGCGGTTTAGTTTCGCTCTATTGATTTAGCATTACTCCTTAAGTACATGTTCGAACATCCTTCATTTTTAACAATCAATAGCTACATATAGGTGCACTGAACACGTACCTGTAATTATGTAAATTGCTGATAGCTAGATATATGTATGAATTGATGATCTGATTATACCTCTTTACAGATCCGAAAAATCCGTTTGCACAACAGAAAAAAGGTTCAATCTTTTTTTTTTCAAAAATCTTTTCAAAAATCCCTAGAGGTAATTCAAGATAATTTCAATAATATTTAATTGCTCTGTAATTGTATGCCAATACATGTATACTGTATATATGTTAAAAATGATTCTGTCATTTAGAAATTTCCAGCGTTCTTAGAATATGATATATTACACGCTCAATATGCTCACGAATCATTCTTAAATTGTTTTCAGGTTTATTCGTGTATAGAAAATTGGGATTTATCGATCTCCAGGACTCTAATAAAGCATCAGATGATGAGTACTTTTCAGGCACGAAAGGACGTGGCCATGACGCTTGCGGTTATTAAGGAAGTAAAGAAGTGCTCTTCTTTACTCTTCAAATTCCTGTCTTTGTAATTAAAAAAGCGTACAAAGTGTCCAAGTGCAATTTGTTTCTCTTTTTGGGTAGATGTACTCGAGCTTTCATACTTATTTCGATTGTTGTCAAATTTTTGGTGTCCCTTACGTATCGTGGATAGCGCACTGTATTGAATAACATTAGTCTCCTCGCATCATGTCTCATCATAACACACATACCGGATGCGTAAACCTTCGTTCATCTTAGCATAAAGCCTTAGATTTTTATCTTATTAACTTTAGTCTGTGGGAAACAGCTCTAAGAAAATGATTCAGAGTTAGAGCGATAAGGATATTTGATATACAATACCTACTGAAATAATCTAGTGGTAAACCATTTGTCTGTCAATCTTTGTTAGATGGCGTCGAGTTCCACTGAAGACGTTGGAAACCCATCATATAAAAATATCAAATCACTTAATCGGACAACGGTCAAAAGCTTTATTAGTAATATAATTGATAGGCAGGGCTACCGTGGGGATGGATTTCTTATCCCTATCTCCACCGCATCTCCATTGAATTTCTTTGGGGATCCTCATATCCCCACACGAGTTGTTATCATGTTCCTACATATGGACAAAAGATATGCCTACGATTACGATGTTCTACATGTTGAAAATAAAATGTAGCCTATGTACTTTTACCTTGGGTAATATTTACCTTTGGTAATATTCAAAACTTATTAATGAAAATAGGAATAAGGTTATATAGTCCTACATATAGTATTATAAAAGATAATGAAGGGCCTTCCATGTCCCCAGTGTGATTGCATCTATTGGAATGTTCGGTATTTTGTGCATAGTTAAATTATTCCTATATGATTATTCCTAGTGATTACGGTATTTCTTGGTTATCTAACTATCTTTGGCTTCAATATGACCTTGTTTCATTTCTGAACAAAAACAAATTTGATAAATTTCAATCGTACATTTCCATTAGGAGTCTACATACAGCTATATGATGATCAGTATATCTGCTTATAAAAGATTACGCATTACACCTCTATTTTCCATATGATCATTCAGAATATCATGAAACTTAAGACCAAAACTCTTATTACAACTCTTATTATAAATTGTCGAAGCAATAAACTAACATATTCTGATAAAGTTTCAAGTAGTCACGATTAACGTGAGGGTAAGAGGTAATTTTACCGTTGCATAATAGTCCAATGAATTGACAATAGTCCTGTACCATTCACTTGTTGAGATATGCAAACCATAGCTCAGGAGAATGTCTGGAAGGTTCCGACTAAAATATACCTACATGTAGGTCGTTTCTGTTTCTGACATTTTAAGTTCATTAGATAATTTTCAGAATATTTATGATGTTTGTAGACATATTTTATGGCCACTACTAGATGACACATACAAAACAAATCATCTGGAACTTTACAAGACTATATATTTTTGAACATATACAGCAGCTGTGTATGAGATAAAATAAGGAAATTATCATGTTTTTCTTTAATTATGATTCTTTGACAGAAATATCCTTTCGAACAGATGTTCATTACTCGTTATAATAAGTTTATATCATTTGCAAATATCTGATATTCTCATCAGGAATCAAAATATACAAAGATACAGTTTTAGAAATAATGAAAAACGTAGGCATTTTTCTGGCTCACAATTTAAAAATCGATCATCCTGACGACAGTTTGGTGTTTGGCTACAAATTATGCAGAAATAATGTGTGCCGTTGAAATTGAGAAATCAGGATAGACTTCACCAACCATGTACACATGCATTCCCTTTCTGATTATGTTATTAAATGAAAACTTAACGGTAATTCGTTTGAGCACACATATAGCTGTGTACATTATCGCTCTCCTAGTTTTTTTTTTTACTTTTTTGCAGGAATAAACTTCGTTGAGTTGCATCTGAGAATGTGCAAAAAAAAACATCATTTTTACTTCATAAACAGCAAATTTAAGACTTCTCACCAGAAAAGTTAACGGTTGGATGGTATTTGGTATGCAAATATGAATCTCTCATTCACGGAATCTACGAATCATTCACGAAGAACACTCACATCACGTAAATGCCACAAACACGTATTGCGGCACGGATTCTATTTGAAACTAAAGAGTGTAGCTAACGATTAGCATGCAATTCAATATGAAAGTGTCAATTTTATGATATCTTTATAGCCTACATTTGTCTTTATTTGTCACCATGTGGAAGGCTTTCTCAAGACAGAACTAAGTAATTTTTTGAAATCGCTTTCCCTTGCTTAGGAGTGAAAACAAGGATGAGTATCGCGCGATTATGTTATGGGACATCCAACCAATCAACAGATACTCGTGTTATTGGCTAATATATTGTCAATTATGATTGTGTGATGGTATGATGATTGTGTGATAGTTCTACTCGCAAAAGATTACTTTGAAGAAAAATTCACCTCGGCGAGCTTTCTTCAGAAATTAATGCAAAATGAATTTTTTATTGCTATGAAAAAAATTTAAAATGATCTTCAAAGTTAGTTGAGGAAATACAAGAGTGCAGTTTTAGGTGGAAAAAATGTTTTGTTATCAATTATTAGCATATCAACAACACGTTTATAGAGAAGAACAAGTTGATGATTACAGATTGATGAAATGTATCTTCATCATAATGAGAATAATAAACTACCTATCAATGTAGGTAGTTTTCTAACGCTTTTCAAATAGATGTCATAGATTCAATATGCTATCGATTCCTAAAATATTTCAGATTTATTTGAGGAATACACCAATTTTTATCAGTATAGTAATAAAGACACATTTTTCTATGCTCACTTCTTCATAAATCAACATTTTGTGCAAAATTTGACTTTTTGATTTTAAAAGTTCAAACTTCATTTTCGAAATGCGATTATTCGTAAACTATTTATCCAATCAATCTGAAATTATTACATGTGTGTTTTGGCGTACTCTCCCATGAAATCTCTCTTCGTTTGTTTTAAAGATGTGTACTTTTAGAATGACGACCATTTAAATAATAGATATAAAAAAGACCTGTAAGTAGGTCAGAACTTGATCAAATTATCATTTAAATGAAATTGGCGATCGTTCTCAGCATCGTGCAACTTTCTAATTAGTACACGGTACCATCGAAAAGCTCATGATGTTCTTTTATTTGAATATCATTTTGCTCTCCTCGGACAAATGGTTGCTGCGCATCTTTTACTCAATATGTCTCAGCAATGTCTTAAAATATGCAGCCGGGGAAAAGTGGTAATTAATTTCAACTCCAATTAACCAAAATCAGAGAAAATGCCAATACATATACATACCTAAGTAGGTCCTACTTTTGGTGGGGGTTGTATCCTCCGTCTGGATCTATCCATGAGATCGGGTCGAGCCTAAAAATATCGGCCCGATCCGAACTCTGATTGAGTTGAATAGTATAATATTGCTTACGTTATGAATTCTGACATCAGAAAATAATATATATTGCTGAAACCTAAAAATTTTGTATGTTTCACGTGGTATCATTTCACATTTCTTTTCTTTCAGGAACCTGTCAGAATTGAAGACACAAAGGTGATATGTGATGGAGTAGAGATTGAGTGCGATGGTGGCCTACAAACTATTCTTCTATCTTCGTGCTGTTTCTTGGTATCCAATATTAATCATTTACCGCGTCAAGAGGCGACACTGGAAGTCATGGAAGGTATCATGGGCATCAGAAAGACCTTTACGAAAATGGCATCGAAAATTCTTTTAAACACAATTAATTTGATTTAGTGAAGTACTAAACTGTCTTAGTGAAAGAATATACTCTTACTGCATTTCCTGGATTATTTTACCCGTTATATTGTCAAAGTTATGAATCTTAGGTGTCTTCACTAATAAGATACCGGCAGGCATAACCCCAGGATCACATTAGACGCGAAACCTTTTTCAATATTGCTAAGTAAGATCCGGTCATTCCGCTATCATTATTTTATTTCATGTAGCCTACAGTAGTGTCCTAAATAGCAGGGAATTTAGTCAAAATTTCTTTGAAACATGCGCAATGATTTTTTATATAGAGATTTGTCGATCATCACCCCAATGATCATGCTCACTACAATTTCATCATCCTCAAATATCTCAACCTTTCGTAGGAAACTATGACAGCCTATTTTGAATAAAAGCTCGACTATCATAGATTCCTACGAGAGGTTGATATATTTGAGGATAATAAATTGCAGTGACCATGGTCATCGAAGTGATCATCGAAAGATCTCTAATAAAAAATTTGCACCCTTGTGATTAGATCAATCAATGTTTTAAAATATATTGTTATATATAATATCAACATTGATTTTGAATATACCCAATTATTTCCTTTAAGGAATTTAGTCTTCAGTTTGACCAGATCTAAGGTTGAGCAGACCTTAAAACTCTGCCGTAGACCCATTGCGCAGGTAGATAAATAATATTCTTTTCGAAGGTGTTATTTTCGATAGATATTTGTAAACATGCAATAAAACAACGTTGTACTGGTATATCTGGCCTTGCTTGTTATCTTTTAGATTTACAATAAGGTATAAATGCACCACTATTCAATTTGATAAATTCATGAAGTGAACAACGTTAGTTTTTGCTAATTACGGTACTGTACAGACTGAGTACCGCAGTATGAGTAGCCTACTGTAGTGTGTTGCTAAAGTTCATTATGTAGCTATCACTCAGAAATTGGCAAAAATTAACATTGACTGACTTCCTTCTTCCCCAGTAGTAAATATATAAAAGAATAAGCAAAGCCATGTATAAGCACAACGTAATTTGTGAATTCCAGACGGAAATTATTTACGTTTGTAAATAAAATAGAATGATATCACATGTTTATCTAAGTCTTTATTTATCTTGATAATAGGTTACAAAACTCCTACTCTGAGAATTGGTCGTTATACCTATTGTTTCAAGACTGACCCCTCTTTTGCATATCTTCAGATTTTATTGCACAACATAACAATTTTTATGTTGACTTAATTTGTTTCAGAAATCGTCAGCCTTTGCATTTTTTGGTAGTACTTATTAATTGCTTCGGAATCATTCCCATATTCATCCTTTTGTAATATACGAACACTCTTTTTACGACATTTTTATACGATTCATTTAGAGGCAATTTTGATAAACGCAATGAACTACGCAATTGATTGTATTTTAGTATAATTTTGAGTGTTTGTACAAGTTTTGTATCTCAATTTGGCAGATTTTTCTTCTCGTGTTTCAGTAAGATGCATCTGTATAAGCCTATGTCATTTTGTTGCATGCCCTTTTGTAGATGAACAAAGAGTGCTCTCATTAGTATGATGCGTTTGTATTAAAAATAAATTTTGTTATTCAATTTCATGATGCTTTGATTTTTTTATTCGATTATATGATGGAAACTTCTTCTCAATTTAAGTGTGCCATGTATCAGGATTAACTCCCTTAAAGTATATGAAGCATTAAATGCTATATGGCATAGGCCTGCTATCAATAATAAATATAAATAAAGCTGTAAGGGTAGATAAAATTTTAGGCTATAATCATATTATAACAACTTTAAATACTACTGAAAATTTGATTTGTAAGCAGTGCTGATTTTTGCTCTATATCTGATTTTTCTATGTGCCAATCCATCCAGGATTTGCACCTATTTGGCACCCGTTTGTTATTCTCGAGTGTCACCAGGCTTTTGGCACGTAAGTGCGACCTAAATTCGCACGCAGAGGATTACAGTGTGGAAGCAGCAGGAGCTGATCAGATTCCATCTACAAACATCTATAACTTCGATGAAACCGCGCTATCCGACGATCCTGGTGCCTGCAATGTGGTAGTTCCTCGTGGTGCTAGAAGAGTCGAGGTTGTGAAAGTACACGGCAAGGTGAATATCTCCATCATGGTATGCGGCTCAGCTGAAGGAGAGTTGCTGCCTCCACATGTGGTTTACAAAGCTACCAACCCTTACGAAGGTTGGACTGTTGGCGGTCCTTCTGGAGCTCAATACAGTGTCTCGAAATCCGGATGGTTCGATATGGACATATTCGAGAAATGGTTCCGGGACGTCTTCCTGGAAGCGGTTCGATCCAAGCCGGGGCGGAAGATTCTTATTTGGTGACAACCTGGCATCGCATTTTTCCGTTAGCGTCGTTCGAATGGCACGAGAAAACGACATTCTCTTTGTGGCTCTCCCTCCGAACACGACTCATACAATGCAACCACTGGATGTATCCGTCTTCAGACCGTTTAAAAGAGTATGGGCAACCATCTTGGACAACTTCAGGAAAGAGTCTCGATCAAAGGGTGCACTTCCAAAGGTGAACTTCCCGGTAACGCTTCATCAACTGTATCAGGAAGTAAAGAAGACCATAGACATCAACCTCAAATCTGGATTCAGAGGAACGGGTCTGTCTCCATTCAATCCTTCTGAACCCTTGAAACACCTTCCAGATGCATCCTCCAATAAAAGTGAGATCGGTCGTTTTCTTGATGGAGCGCTTATTCAGATTCTTCGTGACCATCGAGGAATAACGGACAAAGTGAAGACGTCAAGAGGAAGAAAAGTAGTGCCCGGGCGCCCGATTTCTGAAGAATCTCTCACAACAGGAACAGCTCCAGGAACCAGCTCGTCAGAGCCGAGTACCTCAACTGCCGGAGCAGCCTCGTCATCGGGATCAGATGATAACTGCAGCAACTGCTTCAGATCCTTCGCCGCCTATTCCGGACCTGATTGGGTGCGGTGCGTCGACTGTCTGCAATGATATTGTGGATTCTGCAACGATGGGACGACGGATCCATTCTACAAATGTGACTTCTGTGAATAGTCAAATTCATCAACTTGCAACTGCTAAGTGTTATTCTTTACTTAGTATATTGTTTTTGTTGTTTAATTACGGAATAGTTAATTAAAAGAACTTGTTATGATCCAAATATAGCATTGTATATGAAAAAATGTGTCTGTTCAAAGTTACCCCGTTTTTGGAAAAAATGTTATCTATTAAGTAACCTTATCGATTTTTCATACTAGCTATAGTTAAGCTCTATAAGCTGTCTAGATTGTGTAAAATACCAATTCTGCAGTTCATGGGTAGAAAACTTAGCGATCCGAATGATAAAAAAAATTTTAATCGTGTATTTAACTGAAAAAAGCGTTCAAAGTTACCCCGTTTTACGGTACGTTGCTGCTTATTTCGATCACTCAGTTCATGCGGTATCCACCGACAACACAAGGATTTCTTATTCAGATGATGAGAAAGTATCCGATGAACTGACCTCTCCTCAACACTTGTCTGCAGTGAAATGTCAGCACAGGATAAATGGTTGTCATCTTCGATAAGTTCTTCCACTTCTACGATGTTTTCATCGCAGCAGCTTGATCGTGGTCTTCCAGATCCTTCCTTTCGTGTCACCGTTTCACTTCCCTCGACGAACGCTCTTACTATTGCTTGAATTCTTCTCACTTTCATGATGTTCTTCTCACCCCAAACGTTAGCAAGCAGCTGATGAATTTTTGTTGCTGAGTAGCCATTTTGAGACAGTGTTCGGATGAAGAAGTAGACATCACACTGCTGAAACTCCATGACTATCAGGAAAGAAAATTGGATGACTGATTAAGAGCATATCTTATGTCTATGTTCGGAGATAGTCGGAAAGCACTCTAGAGACATGACGATCGGGAATCAAAAATACACTATGTTTATATCTATGATTCCAACATTAAAGCGCATGCAGTGCAGAGAATAATGCCATAGACATTGCCTTTGAATAAAACTTTCATGAACTTTTAAATGAACACAATCAAACACCATTAAATCTAAAAAATCAAAGGCTGTAGAAAAAACGCAGTTTTTTTGTCGAACTCTATATATTGTACTATTCAAGTTCTCTTATGTAACAGTAGCTTACTAACTTGGTTTAATGGCAGTCTATATTTCATTAAAAGGTTGTTTAGTCATAAAAAACAAATATTGAATCAGCTCAGCAGCGATAACTACATAATTTTTACACTGCTATGCTTATAAATTTCAATGTTCTATAAGACTAAGTTCATCAATAGTGCACTTTATCATACATTAAATGTAGTGTGCATTATTGAAAAATATCCAGTGCGCTTAAACACTTTGCTTTAGGGTTTGGTTTGTTTTATTAGTTACGAATATTGTCTTGCTTTGGGATATGATTGAGTTCACTTTATGAGGTGCCAGTTTGTAGTGCAGAATTGGATTGTTGAAGCGCATTAGTTTACTGAAAATGTAGACAATGTGTTCAGAACAATGGCATATGCAGGAAATTACTTAGTGGACAAAAAGAAATTCTTAATGCATTACTTGAAAAGGAAAAATAATCGTTCATGGCTTGTGGATTGCTGTGAATTACTTTAAAATGCTCCGATCGTCAATAATCCTTCAGAATCGAAGAATCCAGATCGTTGTGTACAATGGTTGACGATAGTGTTGCTCCTTGCGATTATTATTGAAAAAGACAGCAGGAGCACGCGAAAACGTCCAATGGAGAACTTGACATCGCTTTTGTTTCTTGTTTCGAGTTTGAAATCAAATCGGTTCAGGTAGAAAAGAAGACTTTGTTTTTACTTCCTACAAACATTTCTTGTTGAGATTCAATGCAACGAATTTAATGGATATCAAATTGCACTTTATGTTTTGCTGTACATATATGTGGACTTGGATCATTTGTCTAGAGAGAAGCAGGAGAACCACAACACTGATTTGAGAAGCCGCTCGCGTTTTGCAGGCTGTCATTTAAATATTGTTGTGCAGCGGTCCTGCTTTATGCAGTCAAGGACATGTGTGCAACACCATAGAGTAATTATATCAGGTAGATAGCAAGTCAGTATTAATTAAATCCAAAATGTACATGCAGCTTCGATTTTATTAAATGAACTCGAGTTGAGACCCAGTACCACATGTGAGAGACAAGCAAATTGTTGCACTTTTAGAGATATTTACTCATATTTGACTGATCTTGATAGAAATACAAAATAAAATGTAATATTAACATTCCTCACGATTGGCATTATTGAAGCTTGAAGCACATATACGCTATTGCTATTAGTATTTGTATACACATAACATAAGGCATAGTATCTAATTGCTTGCGGTTTCAATATAAAAAGATAATTGAGCTCTTTAAAATGACTAATTTTATGAAAGCTAAAATTGAATTTAAACAAGATGAGCTTTAACTCAAAGAAGTTAAATTTCAATCCATTGTGTCTATAATTGAAAATCCTGTATGCTCTCTTATGATGGGAAAAATATTTCTTTTAATCCATGATTATTCGTATAAGCTGGCAGCTTAGTTTATAGTATTATTTGCATCGCACTTTGAAATAATTCCACTTTTTAGAGATTGTTGAGAGACTATTGATCCAACTGCTTAGAGAAAAAAATTGACTTATTATATGACGACCTCATCTACTGAATTAGTTTGTAATTAAAATCTGAGGAAATTTAATTGAAAAGTAGAATGAACAGAATAAAATACAAAGGAAAATGAAACTAATTAACTACATGTATATAAAAGAATAAATTTAGTGCTAAGACTTTACTGCTTGAGCAATTTATTGCTAGTAATTGTACATATTTTATATATGGCCCATAAAGCTACAAAAGGTCCTTATCTATAAGGCAATTATCTACTTCATGTCCAATCTATTTCCTAATGGTAGATAAGTTTGTGAATAATTATGCACAGCAATATTAATTGTTGTTTGACATAAATGCCACTGATCTGCATCAGATTATGTTCAGTTGGAATTTAGCTTTGTGGTATGAGCCAATTTAAAATTCAAAATACTTCTTATTGATTAAATAGTTATAAATTAATTCCATGATTAATGAGATGCTGCATATCACGAGGAAATCTTCGCCATAAGCGGCAGCGAATTGTCTCGAAGCAGAAGCGATGTAAGTGCTGTAGCATTTTCTATTGAAAAAAGATTATCCAATGATGTCCGTTATTGGTGGATTGATTAAATGTAACATTTTCTGTTTATTGCTTAAATGCTGTTGGATTTTTCATTTCATCGAACTTTACATGCTAATTCTTATTGCATGCTGAATAAGGATTACGATCCCGGGATCCCGAGAACACGGGATTAAGGCAGCTTTAAGGGCAATCGCGATCCCGGGATTGATGCCGTGAAATATTGGGATACAAATGGAACAATGTGCACCGTTGTCGTCTATCTCGTAATATCAGAGTAACACTAAAATAGTGAATGAAAGCCTGTTAGAGTTAATCAAATTTATTTACATTTTAAATCAAAATTACAACAGTTCACATTTGAGTCTACCATCAACATGTACAAATAAGAAAAGTTAACTGTGCACTATTTGACCATAGAAGTCGAATAAGATAGTTGTTGAGTGAAACCCGCCACTCATCTTTGTTTCAATAATTCATCCTCTCTAAGTCTGCATCAGTACTTCAACATATAATCATGGTCTGATGAGGTCTAATCACTATTTTAAGTATAAGGTCAATTAATGCCTCGTTAGATGTTGAAGTTTTTACAGCACAAATGCGTGTGTTAGTGTTACCAGAATCACAAAATTGTGTTAGTACAGTACAAAGGCAGCAAATATATCGATATGGTGAGGAAGTATTAAGCGCCTTTGCGCATATGAACTGCATGCGAAATATTGGTGTGCTTGACATGTGATTTACAATGCAATAATGCATTGAAAACCAAGAAATTTTGGGATCCTGGGATCAGAAATAGTCCGGGATTTGTGATCCCTAACGGTGAAAATGGTAGTAGGTCAGCATCTGATGCCGATGTATTGGTCTATCTGTTTTATTGATTTGCAGTTATAACACACCATGAATGTCCTCTTCTATATAAGAGACTAACTTCTGGACGTTTTTGTCGCGTTTTTAGGCGTGATTAACTTGAAAGTGTAACTGTAGAAGTGATAACTAGTAGAATTATAGAGAAAGGTGTTCGAAATAGCATTTAGAGCAATCTAGCAAGACTATATTGATTTGATCGTCGTTAATAGAGAAGTGTTATGGAATAATTTCCCTGAAATTTGATCATCATGTCATTGATGCTCCCAAAATCTTCCTCTGATATGGTAAATCCAAAAGCCTGCAACGAATGATACAATTTGGAGTGCTTTACTTATAGTACATGTAGAATGTAAATCATAAATTTGATATTCCAAAGGACCAACTCCAAACGATCTTTGTGGAAAAGCCTGAAAATGCTCTAAAACCAAATTAAAAGAACGCAAAGCAGATCCCGGTTATCTGAATATCACAGACTTCTCTTCCACAAAATGTCCAAAATTCCAATATTTTGCCTTTCTTTCACCATCAAATATTGCTTCAATTATATGTTATCGCCCGTCAAGAGCTTCCATCATCATCTGCTTGCTCTCCAAAGTTGACAGGTATCAACTACAGTACTGTGCAAAAAGATTGCCCCACCCTAAATTTTATGAGATATTCGGCGAATTATGACTTTAAGTAACGATAAGGTATCACATATTGGTATAACTATTTCGAAAACTTATCTTAGTGTTATCCTATCGTACTAACTATTGTAAATGCTTATTAGAATGCATATTTTAGCTGATTTCCTTTATGCTGTTGGTAAAATGCAAAACCATGTATGCATTTATCAATTAACAATTCATAGAAACAAACTTAATTCACATGAGATATAGCAAAGTTCACTAAGTCAACGGTCCACCTTTCGCCTTAATGCATTCTGTTACTCGTCGAGGCATCGATTCTATAAGTTTTTGCAAATACATGTATTAGTCATTTCATTGGTTCGCATCAAGATGTCCAGGCATTGCTTGATGATGTCTTGCTTCGTCTTCACTTCATGCTTATTAATTTTTTGCTTCAAGATGAACCATAAGTTCTCTATAACGTTCAGGTCCGGCTGTTTCCCCGCCATTCCAAAAGCCCGCACCTATTCAAACGCAAGAACTCCTTACACACTTTGGCGGTATGGCATGGTGCCAAGTCTTGCTGAAGGATCCACGCCTCACCTTCCCATCAATCATGCGCCTGCGGTAACACTCTGCTTTCCAGAACTCGGAGGTACTGCTCTTTATTCATTGATCCATCTACGAAATGGAAGCGCCCTGTACCTCGTATTGACATGCAACCCCATATCATTAGCTTTAAAGGATGACGAAATCGAGCAGCGAAGTGATCTGCTTTTGGAATCTCACCAACCGTGCGTCTCACGAAGCGGGTCTGAAGTGGTTGGATCTCTATGCATGTTTCATCGGTAAACATGACTTTTGACCAGTCATCAATATCCCAATGCCTGTGATCTTTCGCCCATCGAAGTCTTTTCTCGCATTGCTGGCGTTAATACTGGACTATTAATTGGCCGATAAGCTGGCCGTCCTGCCTCCAAGAGTCTTCTCCGAACGGTAGAAGAGTCAAGTTCCACACCATAATCAGTCGCAAGCTCTTCAGCCAATTCTCTGGATGATGCTCTAGGAGCGGCTTTTGATAACTTTACAATCGTTCGGTCTTCGCGCTCTGAGGTAACCCTAGGGCGGCCATCAGCTTCCGTGTTACCTCTTTCCTCAAATCTTTGAATGATACGATCCACAGTGCGACGATCTTTTCCCACTGCAGCTGCAATTTCCCGATGAGACATCGAACCAGATTGATAAAGGCCAATAATTTGACCGCGAGTAAAATCGTTGGAGGTTGCCATTATCAGCGCACAGTGAAAACAAATGTCATTGACAAGACGATGCAAGATAGAAATCAGTATACCCACGCGTGTTGAATGCAGCATTGATGACAACTGTTGTCTCGATTCCCGCAATGATTGGCTGCTGCCTTGATTTAACCAAACATGACGCATTATCGCAAAGCAGTTAAAATGATGACGACTGTTGTCTCGATTCCCGCAATGATTGGCCGCTGACTTGATTCAACCAAACATGACGCATTATCGCAAAGCAGCTATGCTGATTAAACGTGTCGAACAACATAATAAATGCTTGTTTTTTCCTTCAGGCCTACTCCTCTCTATTTGGTAGATTTCATAACTGTTAGTGTCACAGGCCATATAAAACGCATGCAAAGGACTGTAACTGAATGAGGAAATGATGAAATTGATAAGTAGAGCCATTGATTTTGACCAAATATCATTATAATTACCTATACATGTAAAAGAGCTGTTTTCATAGAATACTTGTGGGTGGGGCAATCTTTCTGCACAGTACTGTACTTCACTTTGGCTTTCAAAGTCAATAATGCAATAATTCTATTGCGCCACGGCACCGATAACTGCTGCTGCTCTGCTAGAAGTTGAGTATCTATCTGCTTATATCAATAGCATTGACCACTACTGCACCTAATGCACTGTATACTATACCTTTAGCTGGTTGACAGCGATCACATTCCACATATACAGTAGGTATTGTTAACGTGTTCCCACGATTCTGACCCCACATTGCATCTCTTTTTCTTTCTTTAGTCAGTCCCTCCCTGTGTTTCAATCTATTTCCAAGCAATATGTTTCAATCGATATTCGATCGACGCCTATATATCAATATCAATATCAATACTATCATAAGTATATACTATGTACAATACTATACAGAACAATACTATCAGTAAGTATAATAGGTAGAGTAGCAACTCAGTATTAATTGAATCCCCAATATGCATTCGGTTTCAATTTAACTAAATGAACTCGCATTGAGACACAGCACCAATTGTGACATAAACAAATTTTTGCAGTTTTGACGAAATTACCAAGTAATTGACTAATCATGATAGCAATACAGAAGAAAGAATAGTATTTTGTAAATCCACCGTGTCATGACAAGCTTGGAGTGGTAGTATGTTTATCCCATCAGCAATTCGATAGCTGCTTTAATGTGTTCACTTTTAGATATAAAAATTTAAGCGTGATCATATCAAAAATTACCTACCACTGAAAGAGCAAAATATCACAATCAAAGACCAAAGTCATAATAAACTTTAAAATATGTAAATGGGTCCGCAATATAATTCAGATTCAAGAAATGAAATCTAAATTTTGAGAATCATAGAATCATGTTGATGAGAATTAAATTAAAACTTAGAATTTCAGCCAAGAAGCACTATAGGATCTCACCTTTTCCATGAAGACTTCTGTCATAACATGGTTCATGAAATTCTCTTGATAATCAACTTAATTTCCGCTAAATAAAGATGTCTACAAGTGAATTTCCAGTCATTTTAATATCCGTTAAATGTCATGCTACTTATATAGAAGTACCAAATCGCTAGTATACAAACATACGAATAATTTGCAAAAATTCAGCTTCTTGAAAATTGAATGAATATTTTCTGAACCGCAGGAGAGCAATCTGTATAAAAAGCTGAATCCTTTGATGTAAAAGCTTCCACTGTGTACTGACTTTTTTGGGTCTTTTGGTATATCTTAAGTACATCTTTTGGGTCGACACTCTACCTACCGTATACTTGCTCTATGATCAATATGTCTACATGTCAAAAAAAAATTCTGTTATCACTGAATCTAAAGTTTATTCGTCACATCAGTCAGCTCTTTAGGTGGGCTGACCACTGGAAGAACATTTGCACTTGAAGAGGAATCTTAAACTTTTTTCACATGTGCGTGAAGATGAATCTGTGCTTTCTGACACTCAGCAACATCAAATAGTTCGCTCAAATCACCTACGAATTATATCCTTCACTATTATATCCTTCACTATATACGGTTTCCCGTCGTTCTGGTCTTCGCTCTTCCCCCACTCAGGCACTCATCGTACCACGATATCGGCGTCCGACAATCTGCGGTCGTTCCTTTCAAGTGGCAACAGCCCGTTTATGGAACTCGTTACCTCATCACATCACAGACATTGCAGACTCACGACGTTTTAAAAAAGTTTTAAAGCAGCATCTTTAGGTCTCATGTTTTAATTAACTTGTTTTATTTTGATTATAAAGTGGCCTTGAAGTCATCGGCGAAATGTCACTTGAATACAATTCTTATTTCATTCATTCATTCATTCATTCAGTCAGTGCATGCCGAATCTCTAGCAGACTAGTATTCATACTTAGTTGAAAAAACGTGTTATAGAATGAGATCGACTATGTACACTATGTATGTTAATGGAGTTATCGAGGGCGGTTCTAGGGTATATACTACATGCATGAAAATAGTATTATATAGAATTATAAAAAATGATCGCTTTTTTGACATCTTCAAAATGTATTTTGGGATGACTTTTCGATATCGGAGAACAAAAAGGATGTCATTTTCGGAATCAGCATAATCGATCTAATAAAGTCCTATAGCTATGTTTCTTGGTCGGTTGAATTTCACCTTCACCACGGGTTCAACCGCCCATGCAAATCCTACTATGACTGCGATAATATAAGCTCGAATACTATTCCAATGCAATTTCTGTAAAAGTCAAAACAGCATAAATGGTACATCACGTGCCCTGTACAGTGAGCATACGGTCTTTATTTATGGCTGTAACGTTGTTACAGGTGGCTGGTTGTAAGTAGTCATTCAAACTGGAATGTCTGCTGGACAAATACGAAGAAAATAAACAAGTTTACCCTGTGCAGGTGGATGTTTAGCGTGAGGACGGGAGGGTGTCAAAACATGAGAAAATTGGAGCGAGAACATTTTTGCAAATGAAAAAGTAGGCTTGGGCCATTTTCCAAAGGCTTCATTCTTCCCTGAAAATAAAGGAAAGCAAGTGTTTGATCCAAAAAACATGTTTATAGTCAATGCATGATTTTTATTCACATGTCCCTGAACAAATATTAATTTCACAGTCGAAAAATAGCTGCCGTCTTGGTGGATTTGAAATACTGACCTCCGGCATTCTTAGCCAACGTTCTACCAACTGAAGAATCTGCGTAATCCAATCAGATGGTTTCAACCTCCAAGATAACATAGCATCAACCGTCAAAGTCAAACTATATATAACGAGATATCAGTAATTCAAAGCCAGCATAATACTTTGCAGGAAATCGATAATGGGCAACATGTCGAATAGAATCAAGTCTAATCTAGACTGATGAATTGAGCGCAAAAGGGGTTGAAAATATGCATCATCTTCTTGTTTTGTTCAATAAACCATATAATTTTCCTATATGTCGTAGACATCGAATAATGGCTATGCTATAATATTCATGTCTATGTCATCATATTCAATTGTTTTTTTTTAATTTATCATCTATTATACTAATTACAAGGCCTACTTATAGAAGATGTCAGCAACATCACATTGATGCTGCATTTTGATGGTCTATATTTCATTTTTTTACTCTCTTTTCCCTAGAAAATCACCCTTGCACGGCAATTCAAATCACGTCACAGAATTTCGTAAATGTATTTTTTTATTTAAGACATAATATTTTTACTTCTTGCCATTTCAAAGAAAACTTAGCACATTTCATTTATATATTTGATTACTGGTCAAAGTCTTCAGTCCTCATCAAAACTCCATCATCACTTTATTCAAATTGCGAAGAATTGCATTTATGCAGGTAAATGAATGCTAGTTTTCATCATTGTATGAGAATATTTTCATTCAAGTTTAGCTGTATAAATTAGTTGAAAATTGATTGAAGGTAATTAGTAAAGGAAATTAGAAGGCGTTTTCGAGCAGATGAAGAACACAGTTTGTGAGCATCAGGAGGCTTTATCAATGAATTTAAGCTAAACTTTTTCGAAATCTTTGGTGGAAGAATTAAACTAATAAGAAAAATAGAGAAATAAATTAATTCACCACTCAACAACAATCTGCAGATAAATAGATTTTCAATAAGTTGCTTACAAAAGCTCTTTATTTACACCATGCCAATCTTGTACTTCTTTTATTGCTCAGCAGTTACTTGTCTGTGAACCAATTTAACATAAAAGTAGCAATTTAGCATGTAGCAGTAATCGTTGGCATTGAATGCAATAACAAAATATAGTGGTTAACATGAAGCTTTAATGTAAGTGTAAATTTGAAGCAGATGATGCGAATAACAGTTGTTTCCGTCAATAGGTGGCTTTGATCATGAACCAGTGATTGCTATATCATCGGAATCACCAGAATATTCATTATGAGCGACGGGCACCCGAAAGAAGCGCAACAGGCACTTTATAGAAAATGACTGAAATCGTCGAGCTTGTAACAGTCAAGTGCAAAAATAATGCTAACGTTCTGCTTATTTTTAGAAATTATCAAATATAAAAAATTGATGTCCAAAAGGTGTATGAAAAGCTGCTGATATAGTGTATAGAATGTGTACATGCAAAACTCACATGAAAAACGAATTCATGCTACTTTGGAGATGGCCATCATCAAAATTAGATCAAATTTTCACTGAAAAGTGTTTGTTAAGACTCACACTGCCTTTTAAAGAATATGAAAGCTTCTTTTGTTCAACCTGTCGCTTGACTATAAAAACTTAATGTAAAAGATGACATTGTCAGTCTGAAACAAAGGACTTATTCTGCTGCCTATCTCCTCAAATCGGTTCAAATTTTCCGGAGTTCTAAACTTTGATGCAACAAATCATTGAAGAGATAACGTGTCTCACGCTTTTCAATGATGCTTGGCAAGATTTAGTACTTGTTAAAACAAAGAGTTAACAGGATTTTCCTCAAATTTTCGTTTCGTGGTATCCGACCAAATCTTCCGTCTACACACGACAGGGCAATTAAGTTATGATCTTATACACGTAATTGTTAGGAAATTTTCGTTGTCGCTCGGATTTATAGTTCACGATTAGTTATTGTCACAAATAAGTGCAATTTGTACTTTCTTTGTCAAATTTTTGCATGTTCCTCATGATATTTATGATAAAGTACATCTTTCTTATCGACAAGAATTAGTATGAGCTAGCGTGTATTGGTTTACTAATGATTTTCAGCACGGCAAGTACTTTGAGATAAACAATGATTTCAATCGTGCTTCAATCCTTCCATACTCGATTGCCAAGAGTTTCTGATGGATCTCTGATTAAGGCAGGAAGGGATGTAAAACGCAGTTCACTAGCGAATTTTCATCTGAATCAATAACCTCTTTCAATAAAAGAAATTTCAGATCCATAATCACAAAAAATGGCATGGATATCCACGACCAGTGTGAGAAGTGGATATGCCGCATAAAGCTCACATAATACATATTTACATTGAAATTGTATCAAATCTCAAAATGTCATTTATCTGATCTAAAAATTAAAGATTGGCCAACTAAAAAGTAAAAATGACGACATGTTTTTCGTTGGCTTTACTATGTCAAGTATCTGCACACCATAGGGATAATATCTAATTTTAGAGCAGAAAATGTTTCACATTGAAATGAAGCCCATATAACCAGATGTCAAGCTTCCAAAGCGATCTACGTTTCATCAACATAAGCAAGCTCCTCGTCAAATTCAATTTTTTCACACTTTCATATTGAGTTGACATTAGGTTTTGCGATATTTCGCTTAATTATCAAATTAGCCATTATATGCGAGAACATTTTTTTTAGTTAATTGCAGCCGTATTTCAGGAAAAATCAATCAAAACAATCTCCACGATATTCATGGATATCTCAAAACATCTCGATATCAATTCATGGATATCTACATCCACGACAAGCCTAGAAATTTCACATGCTGCGCCATGTTTTTACATCTTTATCTAGAGAAGCGCTGAGTAGTCCGGGAGCTACTGACACTTTCTAATTCTTACTAATTTTTACTTCTTCCTAAATTCGCGCGCAAAGGGCTTGATAGCATGAATTTGCAGATCTTCAAAACGCTGAATATAAAGATCAATTTGAATCAAAAATCAGATCAATCATTCTAATAAATAGTTTCTTTTCTGCCAAAGAGAATACGACAATTGCCAAGTGGTTCACAATCCATAGATATTTCTTGAATTGTATTCCATTGTATTCCAATGGAAATGCTGTAACCCTACCTATAACCGAAAGCGACTGGATGTGACACTCAAGAATTTGATTTTGTATTCAGCGTTTCAAGATCTACAAATCCATGCTATTAAGCCCTTTGTGCGCGAATTTTGGAAGAAAGTGTCAGTAGCTACCGTCCTAGAGGTATTCCGCAGTTCAGTTTCGAAGTGGTTTTGTATCATTAATCGTGTGGTTAATTCTGTCGTTTTCAGACGATGCCCTCAATAGTATTGAAGTGCTTTATGACCTTTTATTGTCCGCTAATTGTGCTGATCCGATTGACTGTCATATTCAGTTACGTAATCTATTTTGAATCAGATGGGAACCATGGTATCTAAAAAGCAGCGCCTAAATGACATTTAAGCTGGTCATGAATTCGCAGGTTTCGAATGAGCAATAATAGACTTGCATCCGTTCTTGTATTTGCTGAGCAGTGCTCAAAACGTAAAAATCGTCATTTAGTGTGCTCTTAAACTCGTGGTCTGAAGTTCTACAAAAACTTGCAAAATACAAAAGTAACAGAGAAACTATGCAATATCAAACCTCTTCAGCCGAGGCGAATATGACCAATCTTTTTCATAATTTTCAGTTACTATTGACAACAAAGGTCTGTCGCAGTATACTGAATATCTAAAGAGAATGACAGGCATCAAGTCACGAAATGACACCACCGTCCTTGATTCCCCGACCGCACTCGCCCGACCTGCGAATCTTACCGAAGCCCGCGTTGGAGACAATATATGTAATAATAGGACAATAGCCTGTCGATATTACTTGGATATGACTTTTGCCTTCACTCGCATTACTTTTAAACCGTCAGCGTGACCTAGTGAAGAAGGTGCGAGCTTGTATCCACCGGGGACTTCGGTTTGATTCCTATGTGGGGAGAGTGCGGTCGGGGAATCAAGGGTGTTGGTGTCTTTTATTGGCTTGATAATTGTCATTCTCTTTAGATTTTCAGTAACTATACATTTTAAGTGGGTAAATGTTCTCTATCAGCATCAATAATAAAGGACAATGATCATAACTAACTTCAAAAGATTAAATGGGCCCACACTTACTACCGCACTCAGATTCAAGAAATGAAAATAAATACAGTGAATCATGAAATCATGACAATGAAAATCTTGAAATTTCAACCAAAGAAGCACAAAAAGATCTCAATTTTTCCTGAAGACTTGCATTATAGTCTAATGCAGTTCATGAAATTTCCTTGATAATCAGCTTAAATTTTGCTTAATTATGGTGCATGTTAGCAAATGTTCATTCCTTTTGATATCTAATAAGCTTAATACTACTTATATTGTGGTTTCACGTCACTAATATACAAACACAGGAATAATTTTCAAAAATTTAGCTTCTTAAAAAGTGATCAAATACCTTTTAGACTGCAGGAGCGTAATCTCCGCAAAAGCTGAATCTTTTGATATAAAAATTTTCATTGCATTCAGACACTTTTTTGAGTCGACACTCTATCTATTATATACTTACTCTATGTTAGGTTAAAACATCAGTGCTATATATACTGCACGTGCATCATCTATTACTACCGGCATATGAAAAAATTCCTAGTCATTGAATGCTATCAACAAAATGAAAAGGTGGAAATTCTTCGGCTATTTGACTTCGCAAGATTACTTTATCGCATTGTATTTATCCCTGAAGACAGTAAATCCTTATCGCTTGCAGCTTGACTGAATTTCCAATTAATTCAATGACAAATTCTTGTTTGTAAAACATTCAGGAAGAAGGTTGAAGGATAAACTCACATTGTGTCCAAAAGTTCTTGCATCAATGAAGCAAGGTGGTTTACTCGTGATTGTCGCTGTCGAAGAGCGTACCTGAAAAGTGAAAAAAATAAATATTGAGACATTGCATTAAAAGAATTAATTTTTTTTGAAATAATTTAACAATATGAATGAACTCAATCGACAGTCTAAACTACACTTTTGTGACTTTTAGTTTTAGAGTTTGTTTTAGTGTTTAGCCAAATTGGAAAGTCAAATTTATGACCTGCCGGGCACTTTTAAAAGCAATCATGGACAATACTTGCGTATATACAGGTATATTATTTATATTATTTGCGGACCGTTGCATGTTTTGAATCCTGTTTCTACTTTCCAAGACAAATGTCAGAAGAACGATGGAACTATGGGAGATCAGTGGTAAATAAATCAAATGATCCGCGTGAAAGACGACATTTGTAAACACAGGGTAAGTATATTAGGCAGAGTAGCAACTCAGCATTTATCAAATCCCCAATGTGTACACAGTTTCGACTTTATTAAATGAACTCGAGGTGAACACAGTTGGGCACCACTACCAAATATGAGATATGCAAATTTTCTACAAATCCACATTTTTCACAAATCTTTACACGGAATTGACTGATCATGATAGTAATGCAGAAGGAATTATAACATTTTGCAGATCCTCCGTGTCATGACAGCCTTGCAGAGGTAATTTCTGTCAATTAGCAATTAGCAATAGGCTGTTATTGCTTTCATGGTCAACCGCAAGAGTATTGTCTGAAGCGTGATCATATCACAAGCAACCTGCCACTGGTAGAGGAAAATAACATAATCAAAGACAATGATTTCAATTAACTTTAAAAGAGTTAAGTGGGTATACATTACTATTCAGATTCAAGAAATGAAACATGAATTTAGTGAATCATAAAAAAATGACGATGAAAATTGAATTAAAAACATGAAATTTCAGCCAAGAAAACCCAACAAAATCTTCAAAAACGAGTTGTTCCACGACGTTAAATGGGTTTATTAGCCGATATTTCACAACCAGTTCGGGTTGCGTCGTCAGGGCAGAATGAAATAGACAGCTTGCGAAGCAGATCGTCAACATTACTCGCTAGACAGAATGGCGCCATAAACAATAAAAGAATAGAACAGCTATAGACACAAAAGCAGCATGGAATCTTAAAAACAATACTGAATAGAAAGTCATAGAAATCAAAGACATTAGATAGACAGATAAAGTCAAAGTCATAGAAATCACAGAAATTAGATAATACTGTATACCGAGGGGACAGGAAGTTCACATCGATTCATTGTAGGCATTCGCTTGGAGTGCCATGCCTCAAGAAACAGTCTTTTGTGGTAATTGGTTTCAAATTCAAGAGCTTCAACATTGTCCCAATTTATTGAGTGATATTTAACAAGTGAATGCTCTGCGACAGCGGACCGCTCAGGATGCATTAGCCTTAAGGCGGCGCGGTGTTGACCAACACGTGTGTTTAAGCAGTTACCAGACTGTCCAATATATGAAAGTTCACAATCTTGACAAGGAATCTTATAAACAACACCACATCTCTGAGAGGGATCGACCTTATCCTTAGGACCAGGTAGAAAATTCCTTATGCGCAGATAAGGCTTGTAAAAAGTCTTAACATTAAATTGACGAAGAATCCTGGCAATCGTTTCTGATGTTTTAACAATATATGGCAGAGTTACACAACTAACAATATCATTTTGACATTCAGGGACAACAGTTACATCACTATAAATATTACCATTAACAAATGCGTGAGGATACCCGTTCGCAAGTAGGGTTTCACATACTTTTTGTATTTGACTTGAGCTCACCGCGCCGCCTTAATAATGCATCCTGAGCGGTCCGCTGTCGCAGAGCATTCACTTGTTAAATATCACTCAATAAATTGGGACAATGTTGAAGCTCTTGAATTTGAAACCAATTACCACAAAAGACTGTTTCTTGAGGCATGGCACTCCAAGCGAATGCCTACAATGAATCGATGTGAACTTCCTGTCCCCTCGGTATACAGTATTATCTAATTTCTGTGATTTCTATGACTTTGACTTTATCTGTCTATCTAATGTCTTTGATTTCTATGACTTTCTATTCGGTATTGTTTTTAAGATTCCATGCTGCTTTTGTGTCTATAGCTGTTCTATTCTTTTATTGTTTATGGCGCCATTCTGTCTAGCGAGTAATGTTGACGATCTGCTTCGCAAGCTGTCTATTTCATTCTGCCCTGACGACGCAACCCGAACTGGTTGTGAAATATCGGCTAATAAACCCATTTAACGTCGTGGAACAACTCGTTTTTGCATATTCACACCGACGTACGACCTTATGTTTTCACCAATAAAATCTTGGCGTTTCCTTGAAGATTTCCATTATAATGCGGTTCATGAAATTTCCTTGATCATCAGCCTTTGTTAGCAAATATTCATTCTTTTTGATATCCAACTTGTTCCAAACTACTGGTAAAGTGGCTTCATGTAGGTAGTACATAAATTTGCAAAAATATAGCTTTTTAAAAACTGCTGAAATAATTTTTTGAACCGCAGGAGCGCAATCTCCGCAAAAAACTGATTTTTTTCATAAAATTTCTTTTACTTTATGCAGATTGTTTTTTTCGTCGACAGTCTACCTAAGTAGCATAAGTAGGCCTACTAATTGCACTGTATTGAATCTGGAATAATCGAACCTGTTTTTTCAGCATGGATCCTTTTTGTACCGAATATATACTCGTACTTGATTGTTCTACGAGTGTTCTACGATTGTTCTCGTATGAATCTCACAACGGAAAGGTAGATCTGTAGAGCAAGACAACAATATTAAACCTCGCGATCAATCATTGATCAAGATTTGCCTTCATGTAAAAACTCGATATTTTGCTTTACAAAACTAAGCTGTTCTCGAGATGAACTTTTAGCAGCATAAGATTGGCATAGTACTGTCACTTTACACGACACCACGCTTGCATAGTATTTCAAAAACAATTATGTGCTTTAAATATTTTAATAAAAAA
This sequence comes from Prostheceraeus crozeri, assembly GCA_907163375.1. Lineage (NCBI taxonomy): Eukaryota > Metazoa > Platyhelminthes > Polycladida > Euryleptidae > Prostheceraeus > Prostheceraeus crozeri. The sequence continues at coordinate 85,668 of CAJQUW010001231.1, forward strand.
AGCCCAAGAGGTATAGACCCAAATAACGAAAGAATATGAATTACATAACAGTTTATAATTATGAGAAAGCAGCGGCTTTATTATCAATCGCTGTCCCTATGACGTGACATTAGAAGCCTTTGATAGTTCATCATTTTCTCCAAACAAGCTTATGAAAATTTCCATTACAATTACTTTGAAAAACTTTCATGGTACTTCAAAATCGACTGTTTAGTTGACACGAATTTTGAAACGGAAAAATGCATGTATATTCATTCATTGACATCCAGCTTGTTTCATGCTACTTATAAAGGAGCGTCATGTCGGTAGTAAATAAATTGGCAAAAATTTAGCCTTTTCAAAGTTCAATAGCTTAGTTCATTTCCATAATCCGTCAGGTGTCAGCCGCGAGACTTCTAGAAATAGAACAACGTGAAGTGACGTCTGAGGGAAGATTTAAGAAGCTGTCATTTGCGTAGAGAAGCAATCAGAAAACATCCTATATTCGCAATGTCGAGCGAGGACGAGGATCAAGACAGTAGTCATAGCAACGGTAAATAGTGAAAAATAGTTCTGACTGCATCGTCAATGGATTTCCCAGAGTGCCGCAGGTGGAAGATGGAAGGCGGAAGACGACAGATGAAAATCGTCTCTTCACGCCTTATGGAAGACGCCTTCTGAACTTCTCTCCTTACATAGAAGATCTCTTTGAAAACAACGTCCATCTTGGAACTTGATTGAGAAAGGCGTTGAGGTTTTGATACGCAGCACTCGGATTTCAAAAGTCTTATACTGCACTCATGAAGCACAGCGGCTCTCGAGCGTCAATATAGTACAATGGGGACAATCTCGGAGTATAGAGACGGGGGAATATTCTTTCTCTTTGCAAGCATATTGAACAAATAAACTACGAAAGATTGCTGCATAACAATGATGGCGGTTATATTGCATCACGAAATTGTTCAAATTATTTCAGCATCATGCACTTTGTCATTTCTTAAAATAGCCATACATAGTCACATGATCTAAACACGGGATGTGTTTGTTATCTTTATTTAATGGAAATTCATTGTCATTTGTCATTGCCTAATATTCAATAAGGCAATACAATTGAGCTAAGTACTAACGAAGTAAACGAAGTATGATACACACGTTCTTACAATTCTCAAATTTTATTTACTCTACGTCTCACGATTTAAGAAAGATTCCGACGGATTGTGATTAATATGAATTTATTCTTTATTGTAAATGCTGACATTATTAACTTGACAATAGATTTGATGAGCCTACACTGTCTGAATCGAATACACGGTTAAGGACATTTTATAAAGCATTCTTTTTTTGAAAAAAACGTTCGAAAAATTTCTTCAATTAAACATGTTTTTTACCCACCCTGCATTAAAGGTGGCCTATTTCTGACATCAAAATTGGTCTTCAGGTTGACAATTCACTTTATATACTGTTCAGTTGAAGAGAAACTATGTAAGATGTAAAAAAGATAGAAACAAAAAATAAAAATACAGCACCAGCATCATGTTTTATTTAGCTTTACAGCATTACAAAAATATACCCTTGATCTTACGTGCATTTCTAAATTATTTTCTTGAATTTCAATCTGTTCATGTTGGGTGCCACCAAGCATTATTGTATAATGCACTTTGCTGGTTGAAAAAGATGCGAAATCGCTGTCGTTGTTTAAGATGTTATTTGTCATAAGTATTTAGTACTACAATTTTGCTAAATAATCAAAATCAGCATGGAATATGTGGAAAAGAAAATCAAAGCTGTCGATGCCTTCATACAGAGGTTGTAGATTTCATCGGATTATGGTAATGAGCGGTCCAGTCGAATAATATCTAGCACTGAATTTGACGACAAACTAAACCTGGCTTCTGCCAGATGTATGCACTAAATTCCTTACAAAATCTTAAACTTTTCGGACGTTTTCAAGCAGCATTGACGATTTATGAGACAATGGAATCAACACCGACTCACATTCTTCGTGATATTTTACCAAGAAAACTGTTGTATTGTAATAAGCATGAAATGCCTCACACGCGTACCGAAAAATTTTCGAATACTTTTTTACCTGTAATTGTACGTTTGAGGAATTCTTTGAAAAGTACATGATGACAGTGAACGGAATTTGTGAATCTATGTGATGCATTTGTATGATGATTTCTAATTACTTATGAATAAACGCTTACTTACTTACTTACTTAACTTCGAGGATGATCATTATTCTATTACAGTATGTTTCTAGATTTTTCAGGAAGCTGATAAACATTTCAGTCTGTATTTGCAGACATAATATACAAGTGCAGTTCGTTTGCAAGTAGCTAGTTAGTGACTTAAATATGCTCATCTTAGACATAAACTGAATAAATTCTTTGAAAATCAGATTTGAACAAAGAGCTATTTTATTACGATGAAATTTCGAAACAGGTCATGTATGTAAGCTAATTTGAAAATTCGTTATGCCTTTATTGTAACTATTGTCATGAAAGACTATGTTGATGAACGAATAGCTTCCCTGGCTCAGCATGTTAAACTTTTGGAAGCTACTCATTTGTCCTCTAAGGATATCGGATAATTTCTATATACACTAGAAGATTGGAGCTACCATAGATATTCTTGTTCTGATCATCTTTAGTGAGAAAGAGAAGAGAGAGAGTTGATTTCAATGAAGACATCTAAAATTTGGAAATTCATAGATCCTGATTTGGAAACTTTATAGCGATCGACAGACGTGGAATGCTTAGGTTATTTTGAAACAATGAAATTCCTGAATAATTGTTAACAAATATTTACAATTATCTTCTTAAATAATTGATTACATCTTGAAAATGTTTCCTTTTATATGAAATGCAAGCAGTTACTGAAAATATTGAAAATCTAATCAGCTTCTGATGTCGTTCATTAGGAATGTACAAAGGCGCATTCCGACGTATTATGTTACAGAAATTTCAAACAAAGAAAGCAAAGGTTGTGTAGTTTAACTTCTGCATGCATTGACAAGATTTTAATTCGATTTACCATTCTACAAGCTGATATTCATTGTGTAAAATCTTCTTTAATTACATCTAATGGAGTGCGTGTGATAAATTTTCATGGTTAATGATGTTTGAAAGATAACAGATAGTGGCAGGAATAACTACTCAGCTTACTGTTGTTGTTGGGAATAAAATTATATGCTCTTGAAAATTTTTAAATCTTTCACGCTATCCATGTCTTATTTCTCTGGCAACGACTTCGAACAGGCCTTCAAAATTGAGGCGAAAGCGACCTCCCATTGAGAAGTCGATGATCAAAGCAATCGGGCGTCGACGATAATCAAAATGCTTGCCAAACAGTATTCCTCAGTAATTCATTGGGAGCAGTTTTACTGCGAGTGACTTGGACAATAAGCTAATAGTCCGGGAGCTACTGACACTTTCTTCCCGAATTCGCGCACAAAGGGCTTAATAGCATGGATTTGTGGATCTTGAAGTGCTGAATACAAAAATCAAAGTCTTGAGTGTCACAGTCAGTCGCTTTCAGTTATAGGTAAGGTTACAGCATTTCCATTGGAATACAATGGTAAAATTCAAGAAACATCTATGGATTGTGAAACACTTATCAATTTTCGTACACTTTCTGTTGCACAAAAGAAACTATTTATCAGAATACCATGAAATCTTAAACATGATTGAGTTCAGAACATCAACTTCGATATAAAAGTTGAAGTGAGTCCCATGATTCAGTATTTGATGTCTGACAGCCTCTAGAAAATGAGTAAAATCGCTAGAATTAAGTCAAAACATGAAATTTACTCATTTTGTACGAGCGTATTCGGCGTTTCAAGATCTACAAATCTATGCTATTAAGCCTTTTGTGCGGGAATTTAGGAAGAAAATGTCAGTAGCTCCCGTCCTATTTCATCCATTTCCAAGATATGTTAAAATATTTCTAAATGCATAAGCGACATTTCCAATTTAATTTAATCCACTTCCAATTGATAATAATCCAATTTCTTTTCAAAATTTAGGACAATAACCAAGTACGTGCAAGGTTCAATACTTATAAGTGCCATGCATAATAAACGGCAATACAATAAATTAAACATTGTTGACCTAGTTAGAACGCATTATCAATTGTTGTGACAAAGTCATTGGGAGATAAACACCGGTACCTAGCAATTGTCAACCACTGGAAGCGGCTGTCGTTTAGGTAGTGATGTCATGAAAACATAGAAATTTATAACATGAAATCTCTAGAATGGAAGAAAAGCTTCATGCAATACACAATAGCGGCACAAGAATCGCACGCATTTTCACTTAGATACATTTGTCAAAGGCTGAATCATTAGCTTAGAATCAGTCACATGTGTAAATATAGGCTTTTCATTGGTTCTTCATGCCCCACCTTAGTTCCCCCGGATGTGCCGCGACTTTGAGTCAATTTCCATTTTTTCCAGTCAACTAAAACAGTTTGTTTCCATGGTCCAGTACGATTCAAATTCTGTGTTTAATGCGCATGTCCGCTCATATGATCTTACTATTGTCATCCTTTAATGTGACAGATCAAGTGACGGTTTTCTATGGTAGAAACACGGAGATAAATTGCTTTTTTCCACGTGTTTGGGTCTACAGGTACAGATGACTTACCTCAATACTGAGGGTCACGGCCAGAAGATCAATAATTGATTAATTTCCATTGAACGCAATGCAAATGCAAACCTGAATTCTGACGATCCAGAAGATTGACACTAACCTGCAGAAATAGACAGGTCGTCTCCTCTTCTGTTTGACTAAGTAAGGAAGCCTTGGAACATATAACGTTAATGAAATGACACAATCGGCTGACATAATACCATAGCAATCGAACGATGAGCAGCTAGTTCAACATTAAACACGTCAAATTGTGCGAAGTTTCGGTGACTGTTGTCAACCGGATCACGCAGCAAAGAGCGAAGTTTGCGAACGTTTTTTCGTGCGCCTGCAAACTTTTTTTAACAATGATTGGAAGGATCAACATTGTCGAGAAAGCTTTTGCGCAATAATCTGAATTCTTCAAGTATGAAGGAATCGTGGTGATTGGAGCATTTTGAAGGAATTCATGGCAATCCGCAAGCGACGCACGACTGTTTTTCTTGCTCTGTAAGGCATTAAACGCTTCTCTTTCCTCATAGAAATTGACAACAATAAAACCTCTAGAATGGAAATTGCGCTTCAGGCAATACACAATAACGGCACATAAATCGCACGCATTTTCACTTAGATGCACGTGCCAACGTCTGTATCATTGGGTTAGAATCAGTCACATGAGTGAATCGAAGCTTTTAATTGGTTCTTCATGCCCCAAATTACTTCCCCCGGATGTGCCGCGACCTTGAGTCAATTTCCATTCTAGCGAACTTCAGATAAACAGTTTATTTCTATGTCTTTCCTCACTTAGTAAGTTCTTGCATGTGCCATCGTTTCGAATCAGCTTGCACGTTTAGCAAAGTGATGCGGTTAAACAATCTAATTCCGTGGTTGTTGCAATTTATTTACAAACGCCTCCGAAATTCTGCTGGATCGGCAATCTTGATCGTGTCTCAAAAACCTCGCATTTATAATCTCAGTGTAAAACAGACTTCTTTAAAGATCAAAATATAAATATCACATATAAAACAAGCCTTTAATTTGGCGCAGAAAATATAACATTAGGCGTTGACCGTTTTGCTGATTTCCAATTATTTTGCAATCATCTCACTAATCTCATCAGCTACTGGGAATGCGAAACCGACTAATCTTCAGAACCAACACCCAAAACCTGCTGAAGGCGATTCTCTTCTTTGTCATGAATGTCAGCGAATTGATAGAGATGTTTACATATTATAGACAAATTATATAATAAAATGTGTGAGAGAGATTGCTTTGCAAAGTCGGTCCCCTGCTATAAATATTGATGACCGGTTATTTTGAATAGACCTGCGTCGACCGTTGACGACATTCATTCCATAATAAATTGCTTAGTCAAGAAAAAAAACAATATTGTAAGAGCATGTAAATGTAACATGTTTTAAGAATATGCTACGTAACAAAACTTCTGCGAACCGTTTCTGAAACACGAAATATAATTAGCTTATTCATGCAGTTTCAAACCCTGCTTTATTTAAAATGCAGTTTCTATACCGTATTTCGTGAATAGAATATCCTGACCAATGCGGGTTTTGTAAATTTTGTGTTTTCCAAAGCTAATCTAACGTGAAATTGTTCCGCATCTTCAATAATTTCATGACATGGGGCATGGAGCTTGACACTTTGATTCTTGGTTTTTCTAGTCTTTCTAAAAGAATTTCTAGGTTAGATAAAATCTCATTGATAGACGCTAGAGTCTACAACAATGTAGAACATTTTCAGACGCACACGCGTCCTTAAAAATCAATGTTAATGTTGTATTGCGGTCGAATATTTCGACATTGAAAGAATGCGAACCTGAACACAATGTAGGAAAAAAGCAAGCAGAAATGTACCTGCATCTCGTAATGATGATGTCTGCATCGATACATGTGAAAGATAATTCAGAAATCTCAGTTACATCTACATTTGTATTCATAGCATTGCTATAAGCTAAGCGACATTGTTGTTTTGATGTAAGCACTGCTACCATTTCTATGTAAATTGTAGTAGTCCTTGGTTGATGATGTCTGTGATTTCCTGTGGAAATATGCCTTGACTATTGTGCATAATTGAAAATAGTTTTGGAAGAAAGTCAAGCTTTTTATTGTGATAGTATCTAAATCGTACAAAGAGTCAGTATATTTCGATTATTTACACCATAGCCATTGTCAAGAAAATACTTAAATAAGCAAAGTTCATGGTGTATACAAAAGATTTAAAATTTTATGCAAATAATCATAGATACAGCATCGCACTGGTTTTAAAGCATGAATGATATCTATTATGCGTAGAATGAAAAGACATCTGGCAGGAGAAATGTGCTGTCAACCAATCTCTCCCCAAAAATTCATAAAGATGAACAGGCAAAAAAGACTTATTTGTACATCATGACTCCAGCACACGGCTCTCATCCAAAATCGATTGTATCCAGAATGAAAGAGAGAGAATCAAACAAAGATGCACTTTTAATTTTGACTTTCGTAAGCATGAAAGCAAATCCAACGAAACACTCCTAATGGCTATCCTGATACAATTATCCGACATTCATATATTCAAAAAACAAGAAAATCCGTCGGCGGAACACGATGACAAATAATGAAATAATGTGTTTGAAAATGGATTGTATAAGCGATGAATTGGACAATGAAATCAAACACATATTCAGACGCGAAGGAATCAATGTAAGACTCGCTCGAAAATCAAAAACCCTGGGAAATATACTACGGAAACGAAGAGAAAATATCATTAAACTGAATAATTGCGCAATTAAGGATCCGAAATAATGCTTCAGGGGAAGCGCTGTATATGAAGGGGATTAACATTATGCATTGGAAGAATATATACTTTGCTCCAATACATCCTTAACTTTCACATATTGTTCAGCATATAACAATTGTATGCGTTTCACCTTAAAATGGTCAGCAGCTTTATGAGCAAATTAAGAACAAATTTCATACCTAATTCTTAATTTTTCATCGATTCATTTATGCCGTACCGCAAGTACTTTCCTCCTTTGTAGACGTGATCTTGCCATTTTGCAATTTACCGTACTCAAGAAGAAAAATAGAAATTTAATTAAGTGTAAAACTTGACAATTGTAACGGAATTTCCTCTCGATTAAATCGACATTTGCTGGTTACAGAACAGACTTACACGCCAAAGTTTAGAGAGACAACTCACAGTCTGCATGTTACAGGCATTCAATTTACATTAAAAAATTACACATAAAGACTTACAAAGTACAATCCATAGTTTACAAGTCTCTCACATAATAGGCCTCTGTTAAAAAGTGCGTGGAATCTTATAGCAACTCTCTGTACTCGCATTTGTCACTGAAATCGTTATGCAGTTGTTCGCATCATCTCTCTCTCTCAGCGTTAAATCAATTTATATGCTAATCTAAATCTGACAGCTTCACAGCCTGAGTTCTTTGTTTAGCGTCGAAAATTACAAACCAACAAATGATTTGCTTTTGTTAGAGCCCACAGACAAAATGCGAAGTTCTGACGGCAACGTATTAATGCGCATATTGACTTTACTGAATCATAAAGACCATCTACTTGATGTAACGAGTTGTAGATTTGTAAATGTTCGTATTTCCAAATTGCATTCATGTACTTCAAAAAATCCTTCTTTGATGAACTCTAGCTTGATATAATTTCAGGGTGCAAACTCGTCCAAATTAATAAGAAGTATACACAGAAGTCTTTGCGACAACTGTAACTTTCACAAGACATTAGAGAAAAGAAAATTTTCATGTTTGAACTTCAAGCCTTCAATAGTACGATGAAACTAACTGCTGCTTAATATTCATTTTGAGACTTTTGAAAAGTTAACAAAGTAAATTTCTTTTTGCTATTGATGCTATGAATATCATTAGCACTTCAAAATTCAGTGAGTTTTCTTCGATAGAAGTCACAGCCATTTAATTGAATAATATTTTGAGGAGAAACAGTCCTTAAATACATAAATAACATTGAACCATCTAATGAAACTGGCAAACATATAACGTTTGTCTAATACCTACTAAAAGTGCATTCACCTCTAGCGACTGTACCTTATTTTTACAGCCTCTTAATCACCACGTAGGCTATTTTGTGCGATGATATACTGATCGATCTATGCATTGTGACGCAATTTTTTCAAAATTAAGGCTGCAAGACTGTATATGATCATAGTTAAAAAAGGCTCTTCCATTATCAGTTTTCTGACTTTTGACAAAGCAGCATCAATGATATTGTTAGGTTCTACAAACACTTTTGGTTTCTGACAGACTTGATACCTGGAATACAATATGGATAATAATTTTTTGACTCTTTGAAATATGTATGAAACATTTTGATTTTGACATGCTAATATCAGGGTTTCCAGGAGCTAGCACGTAGTTTTGCAGTGAATGAGGTCGTACCTTTACGCCTTCACTTACAAGTACGGAAAGCATGTATAATAATCTATATCAATGAATATAATTTTTTGAAAATATGAAACTAATTTCTCCAAACTGGTTCGCCGTCTATGATTTCGAAACTTGATTATGAAAATGAAATACTCTCGACAACTTTGAGTAGCAATCTAAACGGAGAATTTGAGGGCGGCCTTCAAACACCTATTCTAAAACTGAGCTGATTGATGGCACTGAGAATTAAACACAGATTGGGTGCGACAGCATTTAGGCGGCTTGTGGTCAGTGTTGGATTTGACGGGAGGGAAAGTGAGGAAGTTCCCCTGTACTGAATCGTCACATCCCCAGTACTGAAGATGTGCTTTCCTTCCATGAGGGGAAGAATAATTCCAATTAGATCGGCCTTACATTGCCTCATGAAAATTGATTAAATATCAATTTATTGCTTTTGTAAATATGAGTTGCATAGAAGGTGTAATTTTCTTGGCCCTCTTCGCAAACGTAATTATTAGTAATGAAGTTTATCTGTTAGGATAGATTATGAATGAATTCGAGCAGCAGAAATTGATACATGGAATAAAGATGGCAAAAGCATCTCAAAAACAGTGGAATCCAGACAACGTGCACGTGATATTTGTTTCATATTAATCTAATCGAAATTCTGCTTAATTCATAAAATAAGGTTTGAGAACAAATCCGCTTCTTCTGAATTCACTATAGGTCTAATTGCAATAAATTATTGAGTGATCTTTGGGCATTGTTTATTTGGATTTTCATGCGCTAGGCCTACCATAAATTTCTGATTCACGAGGTTGTCTGCGGATCTACGTACCTTTTTCGAAGAACTACTTGACTGATTGGTGTTATTACTACATGCATGCAATGGAGAGTCCCTGACAGGCATAAAATATTATCTTCCTCATCCCATTCATGGCTCAACTATTTTCAAGAATTGTTCGCGGTCGCTCTAGGTACGAGGATGAGAGTAGTGGCATAAGAATCGGATTGGTCTCCTCTTTCGATCACGACCAGTGGCGTCGCGTGCTCACTGACCATAGGCCTTCGCTCCAAAGTGTATTCCTATATTTCTGCAGCAGACAACATGATGAACTGCATAAAATAATTAATTTGACACTATCTTAATTTCAGTGAATTTTCAAACACTTGTACAAGTGTATGAACATTCAAATCATGCTGGCATCCATGACTACAGAATGAAATGAAATGATGTGAGAAATAGATACTGATATTTAAATGAAAGGTACACTGAAGTCCTTAGACTATCCACTGTTGACTTTTCTGCATGTGAATTGTGATTCACTATGAATCCTATGTGACAGCCTCTTTTTCTGAACAGCCTCATAAGCATGCAATCCTAACCTGACTAAATGACAATGAAAATGTGATGTTGATTTCTCACATGACGCTTGATTACCTTGGTGAGATTACTATAGAGAACATTCACTCTCGTGGAAGCTCTCGCCAACGCAAGACTCTGTTGCGTTTATTATAGCCTGTCAATCACTTACATGTTTCAAATTTAGGGCTGCTAAAATGTTTTTTGTGCTCCTCCTCATATTCTATCCCTTGAGAGTGGTTTAGTTTTTATTTCATTGCCATAAACTTCGTGTATGATGGCTAGAGTTTTCTGCATAAACCCTCGGACGACTGACCGGTGTTGAAAATAGCCACTGTTGAAATCGTCGCCATAAACATAATATCAGAATATGTCTTGAATCATTATCTCTGACTGAATCACTTCATGGCTATCTCCCTTCTACGGCTTCTAACCTTCCGATCTGACATTCAGCCATCGGTGAACACAGACACGACGATTCAACGCGTCATCATCTTCTCCAAAAATTTGGCGAAGCCACGAATAGGGAAAATTTGCGTCTCTCTCTATCTGAATCTAAGAATTTATAAATAGATATTTTCTTACATTGTTGCAATGTTATTGCTTTTTCGTTTCTATCGGGAGAAGACGATCGAGCTAAGCGCACACGCTCCACATAACTCACAAACACACAAATATCTATAATTTGCTGTTGAACACATCCCCAGCGCATTGTGTGATTGCTTGAAGATCCCTGCAGTTAACAGCTGAGCGCTGGCGCTCGGAACGCATTTGAGAGTAGTGACTTGAAACTGTAAAGTGTGTGTAAAGGTGTAAACGTAAAGATACTCTCAAAAACAAAAGAATCAAAACTATTTGCACTTAAGTTTTATGAACGTAAATAATTATTTTTGGGTATGCGGCGAAGGCCTCGCAGGCACGGAGATGACGCCACTGATCATGACATTTCCAGCTTTGGCTACGACGTTGACCCGAAAACTTCCGGTCGAAATTTGCGTTTAAACGAACATTTTGGAACAAATGGTTTAACTGCCATCTGATTCCCCTTACTGCCATCAAGCTCAAATCCAACACTGCTTGTGGTCATCATGCAAGTGATCGCCTGATGATGATCGTGTGTAACCATCGAAAAATCTGGACATTAATTAATGGCACTGAAAATTCCTTCTTTTTCACAATAATTCAAAGCAATTTCAAACCATCATTTCATGTAATGCTGGCGTCACTCTCCAAAGTTACTTGATGCCTCCACTGAGCCTCTCTCCCTGTCATCCAAGGGAACTCTAGGAAATGTTGTTTCGCTGGTTGTACGTTACATATACAGTGTATCTGTTCCAAGTCTCTTGGAAGGATTCTAGCTGATGCTCCTAGACTGCAGAACATTCGTAGTGCTGCACACTTGCAGTTTATATATTTATGAGTGATTGAGTATTTCATGCTCGTTGATTTTCCCTCGTCGATTTGATGCAACACTGCACAGGTCTTGGATAGGGATGAATTTCAGCTAACAAAGTCAATATGAAGTATTACGAAGTTATGGACAAGATTACAGTTCATTTCGTAATGAATTTGACATAAAAATTGCATATAAATGACTGTAATTTATTAGTTTCAGTAAATTTAAAATATTATTGCGCAAGATCTGTGCCGATTATGTGTATGAGAGCAGGTGTATTATAGTAATCCTACGGCTACGCAGCACAATGTTGAAATATGAAATCTTTACGTCATGCAAGTACAATTTCGGGGAAATTGATTGCCAAAGCATTTCACTTGGGGTGGCAGATGTCAGGTGGATGCTAAGCTGGGTTAAAATGACAGCTGCCTAATAGCAAATGTATAGTTGCAAATTTATCAGCTAAAATAAACGCTCGCATGCAACGAAAACATTACATTACATTAGAGAGATGTTATTTAACACTCATATAGCGATAATTGCTTTGTCCTTTGATCATTTTTATTGCATGATGACAGTCATTTGTCGTCTGTCGAACAACATTCGCAATGGACACTTGAATGCAGTGGAGCCACACACATGTGCAGAAGTTCATGAGAAGACTTTTGTAACTTCCTGATTTTAGTGGTCATGATTTCACGATTCATTTGATGCGCGTATGCTTGCGGGAAATTATCAATCTTACCTATTCCAAATTATGTTATTTAAGGCTCAAACATCATCCAAAATGTTTGAATAGGACCAAACGTATTTTGTGCATAATTTAGCACCCGCAGAGACCCGGGCTTTTTCACACCCTCTGAGATCTGAGAGGGGTCGCAGTGGACCCCTTTAACAAGCTCGTAATTCACTTGTTTGAATCGATATGAAAACATTAATTAGAAAAGAAGATTTTAAGTGAAATAATGTTGTTTGTGTGCAGCCAATCGATATATTCAATCTTTTGAGTTCGTTCAGCCATCTTTGTAAACTTATGCGGAAATTTGTTATTTTTATAAGTCGACGAAACTCATCACAAAATCAGTTGCATAAAGAAGCGGTTTCTCGATGTCTGGCACTGCAATGCAGCCTCAGATGGATAGTTTTGGGCAACTTGGGCAACACTAAACTTTGGGTTTCGAACCATTAACATAATCATAGCTTTCATATCGGGCACTGATTTATACTAACTTTTTCATATAGGCCAATTAGTCAACCGCGATCTTGTGCAAAAGTAGAAATGCTCGCATTTTCGGGCTTCAATCACAAAGCCCACACGCGAGTGCGATTCAAGCAATAAATGCGGTAAATGAATTTCATTTGGTAAAATGCTCTTCATCGATGAGGGTGTAGCAATCAAATGGATGCACTCCGGTTTATGTGTACAGAAAGATCGTATTTTTACTTCAACAATTTTGTGGCTTTCAAGTGAATTTATTAATTTTTTAAAAAATTTCTCCTAGTTTTTAATTTATTTTGTTTATTTATTTTTCCTTTTTATTATGGGTTTTTGATTGACTTTTTAATCATTTTGTCATGCCACTTTCCTTATGAATCTATCATTTAAGTATTTTTCAATAATTTCACTGTCAGTCATGTCGACAAGCCGTGAGAAGAGATAGTCTGGTAGATTACAGAAAGCAGGATAGCAGTATAGTAATAAATTTATAATACAAGCGTGATAGACTTGCAGGACGCTATCACTAGGGTATCCTAACCTCTTCAAAATGCGGATGATAAAGAGTTGTACATAGCATACAATCGCTAAAATGAACATCTAAAACAAAAAGTTAACTGCTTTTACAGTCTAAACAAAAAATGTTAGGAAAAATAAATGAAAATAGGTTTGGAAAAAAGTCAAGTTATCCATTGTTATGTAAAGCGCCCAAAAAGTTAACCAGTATATTTCGGCTGATATGATGTACCTTGGACATTATTGTAAAATTCCTGATAATACCATAGTGTAAAGAGTCGGAATATATTGATTAACTTTTTGTACACTTTACATAACAATATATACATGTACTCGTATGCAACTTGTCTTTTTTCCAAAACCTTCTTTTAATTGTGCACAACAATCACGGCATATTTCCCCAATTAGGAAATATCTGCCGCTTCTCTGTTTTTAGCAAAATTCAACTTTTAAGTCATCAAATTCATCCAATATTAACGGATATTTTCTATTGCAGACCAGAGAAGGTATGAGCAGGCAGACGCATGACTTAATCAAAAGAAAAATTTCATGTGAAGAGGCCAATCTGCCAAATTATATTCCAAAATAATATATGGAGAATGGAGCAACTTGTCGTGCATTGCAATAGAATGTAATTTGGCAAATTGGTCTGCTCACTATAAACTTTTTCTTTTGATATTTTCTATGTGCAGCCGTATACAGGGCCAGTAAGAATCAGCTGATATTGCATGAATTTGCAAATATTTTTAAGCGAGCATTAAAATTTGCCTTTCACTGCCTCTTTTTAGTAATTGCAGAAACAAGAACAAGAAACAAAAAAAACTAGAGTTTGTGAAAACTTTAGGGAGGACTTTCTGTGATAAGGTGAATACATCACTTAACAAAATAATTCTAAATGACTTTTCTGAGCAAAAAATGGAACGTGTCTTTACTTGTTATCATGCAGTTTGTTTCTTTCTGTCAGAGCTCGGCATTAAGTAAAGGAGCCATCCTACAGCTCTCCCATCCCCTTCAGCCACACTCTGCTTCTGTCTCAACTCCCAAAACCTTTCAAATGAGAGAATGCCACGCTGGTGGACGACTCAATTTAACAGAGAGGAAAAAGACGACTGGGGATATCCTGAATATGCATCATGAAGCGCTCAAAGGCTAGACAACGATGTGAACCATCGTAATGTGCACGAAATTACATTTTTTGACAGTGAGAAGAGAAAAAATTCATGATTCAGCTGACCAGGAAAAAATTAGATAGAAAATAATTGGTGGCGGTGACATATTTACATGCCATCAGTTTCTGAAGATGTAGTCAAACTATCCATTTCAAGACTAATATGATTGACGTTGAACTGCTGGCATAATAGCGTCTACAATGCACTAGATGACAATTCTGTCATCACATGCCTTTAAGATGTCATTACGAAAGTTATTCAGTCTTGATCGAATGCTAAATCACTGATATTCGCATAGCATGGAGTCTGCATTTTATGATATTGATCTGACCCTTTGCCATTAATTTTCAAAAGTACTTTGATGAATTTTTCAGAACTAGAAAAGATGGCTTTTTAATATATAAAGTCGTGTGCATATACATGCAACTTATGATAGAATGCACATCAAGGTGTGAACAGAAGAAATAAAACGAAAATATGTAGTTCAAAACGAATATATTGGTTTTCTAAATCTCATTAGGGTCATACGAATTTTATACAAATGTTATACATCTGCTTCATCTGACAAAGCATGACGCAACGCAGATGGATGCATGCTCAAAAGAAAAAGATAAAATATAGCATGTCATAAATGTTTTGATGATATAAAAAGTTCGAATGGATAAAACCGAGGCTTGATAGCAAAATCTTATTGAGATAATTTCGGGTGACGTAAATTATTCTGGTTCCCTAGCCGTCATCCGTGGATAATGGAGGTAAACAGTAGAACTGCAATAACACTCTACTACACCGAAAGCAATGAAACTATACACACTATACCTAAGACTACACATGGAAAACACTATTTTTTTACTTGAATTTGTTATCGCCAGTTTCTTAATCCGTCTATAATACTTCATGGAATCCAACATTTCTTCATTTGTTCTTCATTTGAAATACAATAAATCGACCACTACATTTTATGGTTAAAGCAGAGAAAATTACTGATATGAATTCTTTTTTTTAGAAATTGACTACTGGCATGCTTTAGGCAAAGTTATTGTGGCAAATGTTTCATTAAATATACTGATGTCTTGAATGTTTCAGTGGATCGCTGGAAATTTTCTATAATTGAACACGTCCTTAAAACATTTATCAGCCAATGCGTTTCATTTCAATTAATTCCAGGAAATCGTAACTTGTCAAGCTGATAGCAAATTATAAGTCGATTCCATTGAATCATTTTTATTTAATAAGCAGCATCTAATGGCAAAACCGATGCCTACTTTTTTATTTTCCGAGGGTTGCTTTACACGAAGTACTCAATTTTATGGTTCTCATGGAACGAGCTAGAAAGTATCAATGTATTTGTTTGTTACACTCAGCAACTTGAAATGTAAAACTTGAAACATCTCATGTTTCATCGTCGGCCAGCCAATATCGCTTCAAAGTTTTGCAGAAAGTTAAACAATGAAGCTCCTAAACATGTGATTTTGTTTACATATACATAAATTAGTGATTTTTGAGAAATTATTCTTTTGAAATTGTTATATTTTGTGACGTATCACAATGATAATGTCGTTCAGAATATATTTAGTTATAATGTAGATCATCAAGAGACAACTGAGAGATATCTTGAACCTAGTTGATCGACAACTATATTCGCACATCGGTATGGTGTACAGCTCGACATAATAGTATTTTCTCTTCATTGTGTTGATCATGAAAAGCAATTTCGACTACTTGTTTCGTTTACAATGAGTTAAGAACTCAAGAAATCGAAATTCTATTTATCATATTTTCTATAAGCATTTTTATATTCTAGTTTTATAAGAAGACGAAACAAGTACATGTAACTAGTAAAGGTAAAAAATATTCTGCATGTGCCATCATACGTGCTATGTATAGATTCAAAACAGGTGAAGAACTAGAAGACGAAGATTAACGAGAACAGTAGTAGCACCTAATTCATCTAAATTCCAAAGGAGTTGAGCTTCCAACTACTTCAAATAATGCAACAACGATCGCCGCCCAATCTCGCTATGACTGGCCCTACGAGGGAAAGCTGTGAGATAAATGAAATTATGTAATACAACAACCAACCTAAACAATTGATTAGGCTATGGACAAGGTGAGATCTTAGATAACAAATATTTGCGACAAAGTTAAAAGTTAACTTGGTGACTTTGAAAACGTCGCTAACATCAAAGCAATACTTGATGGTATCACAGTGCAAATGGAATGCATATAATTTCATGCTAATTGATACTTTCAATTTTGGCATTGATCCTTCTAGACAAAAAAAACAGTTTGGAAAGTTAATCACGAGCGACTGCGTCATTACAATTGATATTTGTCAAGTGAAAAACGGTCATCGTTTCAAGCTTTCTGTAAAATTATCGTCTGAAAATGTAAAGCAGACCTTGTAATCTTTCAAACGGAAAGGACATTTTAATATTGCTGTCACAATTGTCGTGTGATAATACAGTATATTTTTCTCCGTTTTGATCGACGATGTTGCTGTCCCTTTCTCAATTTGGTTTAAAAAATGTCTGAAAAAGCTTGAAATTGATCATAGGATGCATAAGGCAAGAATGTATTAAATTGCAACAAAATCTCGAAGATGAACTTGTTGAAATCACTCGCTGGGACATTGTTAGTTCTTGACTCACAAAAACTATTTTGAAGACAAATTTCTGAAGTGTGATTTTGTGTCCACTTCTTGAAGAAATATCTCACAGCGTCATACTTATTTATCATTAGGATTAATAGTATGCTTTTGTTGTTCGATGTTTTTGATTTTTCAGCATAGTAAGGTTCGGTGCGATATAGTTTTCACTTCCACATCTAATTATACAGCAAATGAGGAAAGATTGGTATGGATTAGGTATGGACAATTTTCTTCCATAATTTTGAGCGAGTGACGTACCAATAAAAGGTTCAGAAAAATATGAATAGTCCAATATTGAAGGCTCACTTCTGAATCGACTCCACCCCTATTTACTTCTATTTCATAGTCGAACGACATCATTTTTATTCCGGTGTCTTTGCTTAATTTCGTCTTGGGCAGTGGACTCTGGAAAAGACTATTTTGCCTAATGTTTTCCAAAATTCTACTTTGCTCTTTTTGAGCATTTCTGGTTTACAGATCTCTCCAAGAAAGATTTTGAACATGTTTCTGAAAGTTGCATTATCTTTTTAACTGATGTCTACCCTCTGTTGAGGTTGACTCATTGATTCAGCGTGGTGATCACGAGAACGATTAGAATTCCTCTTGACTTCTGAAAAATTGTTCCGATTCAAATTTTGAAATCACCACTTTTGATGAGGAAGATTTTCTTTCAAGGCAACTATTTCAATGAATGAGGTAACTTTAAATAACTTTAAATGCAATTATAAAAGGATGACTTACAGAAACCCAGAGCATTCAAATGATTTGAATAACTCTCACACATGACTACTTAACAACTTTCTAATGAGAAGTATTTGTGAATTTTCATTTCTCTATTCGTTGTCTGTGGTATGATAGATGATCATGATATGATTCATAGACTGCTATTACTAAAATGCTGCATTTATATTGCAGGTCAATTGGAAGTTATCACACAAAATGTTTGGAGAAGGTACTTCCAAATGTACTTTTCAAAGCGTATCTTAAATTTGACTGAGCAGTGGACCATATTCAATGAATTTTGGCAAATGGTTTGAAAATTCGTTAAAACTAAGAGTTTAAAAATCAGAGTCTGACCGGCTTAATTTTACTGTGACCAAAGCAAACTTTCGACAAGGGTGGACGTAGCGTCATCTACCGGCATGGATAGGGTCAAATGCATCAGGGTTGGGCAAAGCCTTGCATTGGGTATACCTAATACTGGGAAACGATTTTCTATTGCAGTAACTGTAATTAGTAGCCTAATTAGCCTACATGTGATACGGTTTGAAACTCTCCTTTGATTTAACCTACACTGATATACTGTCTGATTGAAATTCTTTGATTTAATTATGATTGAATTGCGCACTACTCATAACAAACCAATTTTTTTCATTTTTTTAATTTAAAATATAAAGACTTAATAAATATTGGGGCCTATAGCTGCGCAGCAAGTGCATGGTTAATTATATTTAGGATACGAAATTGGAATGAATTCATTTTTGGATGAATGTCGGCTATCACAGACAGTTTTGGGGTGCGGAGATAGCTGCGAAGATATAAAATATATGAACATATAAAATTCAATATGCACAAATGCAACAAAATACATGCAAGCTTAAAGCAAATACAATATGTACGAACTTTCAATGCGTGGTATTGTCAAGCCCAAAATGAAATGGCTAATAATGACAAGTAGTTCATTTTCTGTGAATTGAGTGGAATTTTGGTAAAAAATCATAACTTTATGATGGTATCATGTAGTTCTCCTGAGATTCAAATCAAAATATTAAATTTTAAAACTTGATTTGTATATATGCAGCAATAACAGAAGACTCAAGTTTTGTATCACTTACCCAAGATCGACCCAAAACCCAAATTTGACTCAAAACCCAAGGTCCTACCCTGAATGCATAATATACTCGTCATGTAAAAGGCATAAATAGTAGTAGTAGAAGCATCTTCACAAGTCTATATTTCTTTCACTCTATTTTTGCTCTAATACGTGAAATTTACAGCTCTATTTCAAGTGTTGCAGATTTTAAATAAAAATGGGAATTCATGCAGAACAAAGCAAAAGTTAGTATAAAGGTCTTGCCGATGCACTCTGAATAGCATCTTAAGATGAAGGATTGAGGAGCCTATTGGTTACATGTGCCTGAAATGATAAATGATACAGTTTACTTGAGCACTTGCCGATCCATCGAGTAATCTGCATCATCACTAGTTGACGCGAAAATCTCATGCAAATTCACAAAAGTTCTCATCGCCATTAGGAAATGTCGAAATGGAATTTAAATGCTATCAGACATCAGTTTTTACTCTGCAGTCATACCGAAAGAATTTTGGCATCACCCGATTTTTCAGCTCTTCTTGATAAGTCGAAATTTTCCCAAGTCCTATCGAAATTCGTGGATCTATTTCTAGTAATCAATAGCAACGCCTTGATAGATCACGTTACTATAAATAGATCCACGAAATTCTATGACTGATGATATTCTGCACTAATAATTGCTGAACAACAGGTAACGTCTGATTAGTTCCATTTCACGATCTCGTAATGGCGGCGAAATATTTTATGGATTTCAGCGACGTTCTCATACTGCAGACTCGACACTCTATAGCATGAGTGATCCATTGCTTTCCGCAGCCCTAGACGGACTTGGAATGCCCTACATGCACATCTACGACTAAAGGTACACTTAACTGATCAATTGTGATTTCTGGAGACACTTTATCGGCGGTTGGTCTACACAAAAAATGAGTTAGTCAACTGGAAAAAGGAATTGAAAGACGGTAGATCAACCAGAGTGGCGATCTGGTCCAGTCGATTGACCTGGATTTTTGGAAACACGATTAAGCCAACTGATATCTTGGTCTTAGTACTCGTAGCTTGACATGACGGCTAAAGCCACTGATTGGATTACGCAGATTCTACAACTGAGGACTAAAGTCAGACTGCTACCCGTCTCACTTGGTAGATCATTGGCCTAGAATGCCAGAAGTCGATGGCTCTAATCCACCAAGACGCGCAGTTATTTTCCGTCTGTTGAATAATTTTTATCAAAAAGTAATCTTAGATGCACATAAAATAAGAGAAATATATTTGTTTTGTATGTTGACTGTCTTATCTTTGTTTGTTCGATTTTCCTACTCATTTATACGGTTTTATCTTATCACAGCTTTAGGTGTATACCATATTAATGCTTTTCTAACAGTTCAAATCTTTTGATTCTAACTGATCATAAATCTTAATTCTGCCTTGTGATAAAAGCAAAGAAGCTTTCTTTTTAATTGATTAAACAAAGCAGCCACACATCAAAGGCGAATATATTCAAAGTAAAGAAGTAAGATTTGAGCTGTTGACAAGACGTTTCAGACAAACAACAGCGTCGCAAATCAACTGCCAATGTGACAAAAGTGGAAAAGTGTAGACTATGACGAGTCAGTTGCCAAGATAATGCAATGTGCATGCATTTGTCGACCATAAAACTATTGAATTTTGATATCCGGTTGTTATGTATATACTCATTGACATAATTAATGAAACAAACTATCATTGGCTTGAATTGAAGTTTGTTTCATTTTTCTCAGGTATGATGCAATATCTCGCTTTCTATGTATTACCATTCAACACATTAGAGAATGGAGAAAGATCTATGTTGGTCAAATTTCAAATTTTGATATCGATACAACTGTCACAATTGCTTTTACAAATTGAACATAAATGTGAACTGAAATCCAGCTTTTGTAAAATAAAATGGCACACGATCAGTTTACCAGAGCTATGGCTATTGGAATGATTTGTTGTGGTAGAAGTTGTGCCAGTGTTGCCGAAGAGCTGCAATTGTGAGTCGTTGTTTGGAGGTGACAAACGACACCATCGTCGATGGAAAGCAGAAGGAGATGTTAAAAAGAAGAAGGGATCTGGTCGACCAAGAAAGTCTGCAGGAAGGACAGACGCACGTCTAGTTTTAGCTGCAAAGAGGAATAGATTTGTGTCAACCCCAAAGCTAGTCGTCCACTGGAAGAGTGCCGAAAATATAGACTGTAGCGTTCGAACGGCTTACCGAAGATTGCGAGAAGCTGGAATTCAATCGCGACGACCAGCTCTCCTAATTCCATTGAGTTTTGAGCAGCGCAGAAGACGAGTTGCCTGGTGTGATGCCCATCGCTCATGGAATGACCATCACTGGCAGAAAATCGTGTGGACCGATGAATCGAGATTGATTCTGGATTTCAATGACGGTCGTGTCAGAGTGCATCGTCTTCCAGGTGAACGCTTTGCCCCATGCTATATTAAAGAACACGACAGATATGGTGGTGGGAGTGTTATGCTGTGGGGTGGCATTTGGCATGGCGGACGAACGACAGCAGTCATCATCAAAGGCACGTTGACTGGAGAGAGGTATCTCAATGAAATTGTGCTTCCTGTTGTTGCCCCAGTGGTCAGGGTGGAGGATCTCGTCTTCCAAGACGACAACGCAAGACCACATCGCTCCTCGGCTGTCATTACCACTGTTAGGAGATTGATTGAACATTCAAACCATTGACTGGCCTGTACGCTCACCTGACTTGTCACCCATTGAACAAGTCTGGGACGAGCTTGGGCGGCGAGTGAGAGACTGCTATTAACTTCCACCAGTGTCCCTGAAGATTCTCTCTGAAAGACTGACAGAGCAGTGGCTTCTCCTTGAAACATCGTTCATTCAGAAACTTTGTGAATCCATGCCATCTCGGATTACTGAATGTATTGGAGCTAGAGGGGGCACACGCGCTATTAAAGTTGAATCTGCTACATGCTTTGTTTTTCTGTGCTAGCGACTTGGTGGAGATTGTGACTAAATTATCAAGGTATCATACATACATGTATATATACCAGTCAAAAAGAAAGAGGTAAATGTTTCAAAAATTTATTCAATGAGTATATAAGAATACTTCTACCTATCACTTCTATCTCTTCTTTTTTCTAAAATTGAGTCATATGCATGATATAGTTAGACTTCTTGCGAACCTATAAAGTAATATTAATATTGAATTTGAACTTTGGTCGACCTAGGACTTCAATCTATATGATATGTAATCGTATAATAGTATCCAATCTAGCCACGTCGACCTGATTCAATCAGGAATAATACATTTGATTACCTAAGTCTCTTCTTGTATAATAATTGCATTACCTAAGTTACCTTCACGTACATTTACTTAATAATTAACAATCAAATTGTCAACAGTTTGATTGAATTTTGAACTAGGTTTTAGTCCTTTCTGAACTATTTTAGTAATTCGCACACACATAAAGGACATCGAAATTCTGATAGATTTTGCTATAGGATATATACATGTAGATTATAAGCTTAATACTATGTATAGTCGATCGTTTAACCACCGCAAATTATGTACTACTTTACACGTTACTTTTTAAGTATGCACAATATATCACACGGCATTACACGCTATGATGGTCAAAACATGTTCAGAATTTTGACCTTGACATTTCTAGAATTCAGATGCACTTTAAAGTAATACGTAAGGTATGTATACGGCAATGGCGTCAACAGGAGGTGGTTGAAATTCATAATTAGTTCGTTTTTAGGACGCAGAATCCCTTGTCGTTCATATGGAGGACATTCAATGAATTATTCAATAATTTATATCACCATAATTAAGTAGTGATGCTGAAATTAATGTCTGAAAAGCTAATGTGACAAATTACCGATGTACAAGTATTTTGTTCAAACTGATGACGTTTGACATACTTTGCAATGAACATGTTCATATCACGTTCATTCGTCACCCACCCTTTAGGGATACAAATGCCCTATTGATATTAGTTACATGCGGCTTATGCAATGGCATTAAGATATCATCCTTCACGCGATATATAGTTGCAGCCGTTACAGAAAAGGAGATGCCTGCAGCTGCTCAGGAAAATAGTTAAGTAATTTTTATTCCTTGGATAAGAGGTGGAGCTCAGTTTTTCTCATGTCAGCAAGCGGAGGTGTATTTGGAAGGCGGATTTATGCCTGTATTCTGTTTTCAACTTGGAGCCCACCCTTTAAACCCCGCCCTCCATTTACGAATTTACCTGTTTTCGATAGCATCCCTCCTAAGGCCCACGTTTTTGCACATTTTTATAGCCACGAACATCAGTTTCCTTTCATTTTTTCGAGTTAAGTTGATAGAAATAGCAACCATTCATCACTACCTTTGAGAAAAATATTTATGTGATTGATGCTAATTTAATTGATTTCTTGCTATAGGTTTTACCACCAATGTATCCACCTAAGAAAATCATCAGTCAATATGACACGATCGACTGTCAATATTGGTGAAGCAGTTGGCCGATCAGTTGAATCAATTATCTAGTTATAGCATTCAGTTGTCCATGAATGACTACTAACTGACTTTCACATTCCTAAATAGCCAATGGGTGGCTGTAAGTGCCCCTCTACTTTTTAATCTTATCTCAAACTGTCCTAAACTTCACATTGTTACTCTCCACTGGAATTATTGGTGTTGACCAAGTCGTTAATCTTCTCGATGTATAACGATAGACTTGGAATTCTAGATTTTACAAAATTTTGACCACACACTAATAAATTTCGCATAAAGCACCAATTTTCCTCACAATGCTCTTTATTCATTATCAGATGAGTATCTGATTTATTACTTATACAGAAAAGGCGAGTAGAAACGCCGAAAATAATTACAAATAATCTTAAGGCATTATAAAATTGATGAAGATTATTCATTATCCATTAGTTATGCACGCAGATGAATTCTGGGTATTTTGATAATGACTTTAAAATTCAGTTTTGCTGGAATACTGTATCACAAAATATTCTTGACTGATTAAATCATTCAATTGATCGGATATCAACTTAGTAGTTGTTTAATTCATTAATCAATTATTCAATCAATCAATTTATTGATTGTGATAAGCTAATTCAAATTGGTAAAAACTAATGAAGCACCACAGAGCTCTACCTGCGCTGCAGAGTTTTGGCATGCATCATAGGAGAGAACTGCTGACGCCAGATCCGAGCTTGACATGCTTCTGGCTGCAGATTTCCTGTTGTTGTTCTTCTTCCATACGATTTTGAACCTCTTGTGATTTAAATAGACTAATTAAGTACTAAGTTGCATCTCCTTTTGAAAATGGGAACAGACTTGAATAGTTGCCATTTCATCCAATATCGGCAATCATCATCACGTCTGGTTCTACCTATTTAACCCTTGTACTCCGAAAGGGTATTTGTACCTATATGTTTACGGATGCTGTCATTTTTTCGCCACCGTCATCCGGACAATAAAACTTCAGCATCAAATGGGTAAAAGGGTCTAGACTTTAACTTTTATGTATTTAAAACATAAAATTAGTTTGAAACTGTATTAAACATAAAACAATATTGAACGAACATTGAAACAAAGTCAATCTGCGAGTACATTGTCTGCACATGGCTGACAAAACAGTTGCTGGGGGCTCTTTACATTGAATTTGCTTTTTGATTTCTCTATGATCGAGCGTACAATGTATCGAAAACTGCTTTTTGCTGAACAAAATATCTCTGATACTACACTGTAGCTACTTTCATTATATCGTTCAAAGAAAATGAAGATATAAAGATTGTAGGCGTGAGTGAAATTGGAAACCTAAGATACCTATCACCAGTACTTGAACTATCTATGGTAACTCCTTTCAATATGTAAAAGTTGTCCGATATCTTCATTCACGCAACGTATGAAGTTACTTACAAAAGTTAGAATGATTCATAGTCATTGATACTGTCATCTGATAATCGTAAATAGGTGCAAGAAAAAGCTGATAGATATGCATGTGCGCAGATGTGCACCCGGTGTGTGTGTGTGTGTGCGGGTGTGTGTGACCACGTGTTTGTGTGCCTATGTATAGGGCTATGGCTATGTGCGTATGTGGGTGTTGAAGTGCAATATAGCAACTCATGCTTACTAAAGGCAATTATGTGCCAACATGTGTCAAATTAGAGATTGGAAAAAATGCCCATCATTACTACTGAAAGGTGGCAAAAAAGTTGCTATCTCCTTTGTCCAAAAGAAAATACAAAGCCAGAACGGACAAAACTTTGTCAAATCAATCAGATATAAAATAGACTTAAACATAAAAGCGTCAAGAATGCGGAAATAATGAATATATGGGTGACAAAAGATGAGTTTTCGTAGCATAAGAGTTAAAGTTATTCGCAAGTGATATTTGGTAAATGCCCATCGAAATTTCACTAACTTACTTGCTGATTGCAAATCTCTTGCGATTTCTTTTATGGATCTGGCCGCTGTGGGGCTCTAAACTTTGAAGATGCTACAGATTTAGAGATTAATAGAAGAAAATAGCATGACGTCACAGATAGGGACAGAGGATGTGTCGGCGATCTGTGGAAGGGTTAGCTGAAATTGACCATCAAAGCTTGAAGCTAAATTTACAATGATGTGAAAATGCTCTTTCTTTTAATGAACTTAATTAAGCTACTTTCCTTGCTTTGTGAAGTTTCTGTGATAAATCTTGAAAATACGCTTTTTGAGAAAACATATGTTCATCGACTTGAATATGAACTGGGGATCATCATATGCAATCATAGAATTGGTAACTGCTGTTACTCAATTATGAAATTCAATCCGTCTAACAGTACAGAGTTGCTTGGATCTAATCCAACTTCTTAGAGGTAGTTTAGTAGGCATTGATAATTGGACTATATTTCACTGAACAGAATTACTATTTTTCAAAGTATAATGCTGACTTTGAATTACTGATAACTTGCTTCAGTAGTTTAGCTTGACGGTTAAGGCTATGTTGTCTTGGGGGATGAAGCTATCGGTTTCTCTTACGGGGATTCTTCAATTGAGGACTTATATCGTTCTGTCGCTCGTCGATAGGTCAGCTGATAGAGCGTTGGCCTAGAATGCCAGAGGTCGGTGGTTCAAATCCACCAAGACGCGCAGTTATTTTCCGTCTGTTGAATTTGAATGGCGCGAGAGATGACAAAGGTGTCCTACCCAACAAATTCAGATGCGCCGGGTAGGCTGGAGTCACACAGAAAAAGCCATACGTCAAGCAACAGACCATCGTTCGAAAGGCTCATTAAGATCCTCCATAAGTCACAAACTGTAAGTCACAAGCCACACGGCATCCCGGATTGCATGTGTCATTAAATGACATTTTCTTATACCTGGTAACGGTATATACCAGACCCAAAACAAAAACTCTGTGACTGTTATTCCACATATGTGTTGACCATTAATATTAATTATCAGGTTATATTATATTTTCCACCTATTGTGGTACTCGACCTACAGCATATTTGTCTATGATTCAACTACTTTCATGGACCAGACTTGCTTTAAGTCTGTTATACACCTTCATAGACATCACGCATGTACTAAGACTTTGTAAACCTGGCTTGCTAAATGCAAGGTTTCACTATTTGCAAGTAAATTTGTCAAAAATGATTGACTCTTCCTATTGGCAAGCGATTCAAATCGTATCTATTCTTTCGTGACAACGTGACACATATACAATAGAGCAACAAATCTAGTATTGCTCTTCGGCAAAGAAAATAAGAAATACAGGCCTATTGATACCTGCAATATATTTGCAGAAGTCATTCTTCAAACTATTGACCTCTGAAAGTTGGCCAAATGTTCATAATAAATTGTTGCAAGGTTGCAATACATCTACTTTCTAAGGCTGCGTTTACACGTGCAATTTGATTGCTGACACTTTTCGATCCATGATGGGTCAGAAAAGAATGGACAAACAATAAATGCCTTCAGTAATTGTGCTTCGTGCGTCACCAGACAATAGCAATCTAGCGAATGGTGATAAAGAGAAATGCATTGATTCATCAGCTTATCATCATATGTCAGTAAAAAGTGGCTGAACTTTAATTGACGGAACTTTAATTTTGGAAGGAACTTAAGTCGACTTTGGTTTCTACGAAAAATGCGAATGCAATGTACGACGTAAGCAGGAAACAAGAGAAACATGGAATGCTATTGATAATACAAAATTGCTTATTTCAACTGATGAGTTTTAAATTCAGCCTGTATTTCTCTGTAGGAGCGTCACTCTTTATCACCATGGAGATCTCTATTCACTTTTATTACTGCCTCTAGAAAACGAAGATTTCTAACTGTGAATCATTTGTTACAAGTTGCATTTGAAAGATGATTTTCTCACTTTCTGTAATGTCTGACTGACTTCATCACAATGCAGTACAGTGTACTCCGGATAAGCGGGACAGCTCCGGAGTCGGGCGTTTGTCCCGCTTAAGCGGAGAAGTAGTACTTTTATATAGATGCTGATAAAATCTTGCCTAAACCACGCTTAAAGATCCGCACGACTATCTACAACATCCGTACTTACAAACACCTTCATTTATAGCAGTATAGATGTACATTGTATGAAAAAATCTGATACATGCAAAGGACAGCATTTTTAGGTTTTAGGACATAAAAAAGTAAATTCTCTCGCTTAAGCGGAGTAACTTTGAAAACTGTCCCGCATAACAGGAGCGATTTATATAGTAATGGAAATGTTTCCTGACTTTTCTCCCGCTTAAGCGGAATTCCCGCATATCCGGAGTACACTGTATATGTTTTGACCAAAAGAAAATTGATTCTAGATTTTTAGTTTTACTACCTATGAATCGCATGTTAAATCCACATTGCGGCTATATAAATGCAATCGCAATAATGTCATGTTAATCTGATGCGACTACTTTTGCTTTTTTATCGCTTAGTTTTAAGTTCATTTACTTTATGCAGAATGTTGGCACGGGATTTTATATCTGTCTAAATCATCATGTTTACCAAAGAAAAACGATTAATTCAGTTCCATGTGAAACAATAAAGGCACCTATTCTATGCATCATTGCCTACTGGGTGAGTGTTCGAAATAATCACCATGAAGACTGATACACCTTTGCCATCCAATTGGTAGCGTTGTGGAAGTTCTTGAGTAAAAATGCAAGCAAGTCTTTTGATTCAAACCATCGAGTTATTGCTGCCATGACTTCGTCTGCATTTTTGAACGATTGACTTTGTAACAAATCCATCTTCGGGGAGGACAAACAATAATCAGATGGAGACATGGTCCGGGACAAGGGAGGGTGATCGAGCATGAGCAGGAAGAAAGTCCTAGTTCAGGCGACTTCGTTATTTCTGAAGATGCGTATGGCCTCGCATCATCTTGTAAGAAAAGAATTCACCGAGATCAGCGCGACGTCGCTTCAAATACACAGTTGCCCTCATCAAGTTCCTCACAATAAATAGAATATGTTACGTGTTTTTCCACGGGCAAAACAGCAACTTGAAAGATACCGGGAGCATCTCAAAAAACGATGGTCATGTCCTCCTCTTTATATGTCATTGATTAAAGTTTTAAATAGTCAAAGTTATCGGACGCAAACTGAAGAATATCAAACTGCAGCGTTCAGGAATTGAAAAAGGAGTTGCACACTGTATCAGATTAATGTCACGTGTTTACGATTGCTTGTATTTAGTTAGCATATTATGTGAAAATAAAATGTGATACATAGAAAAAACAAGAGAGTTAGGATCAAATTTCTATCGTTCAAAACTTTTTCAGTAACCGTAATAATGATACTATTCTGAATACTTATTCATCTGAATATCAATTTCAAATCATGATTTCTTAAAGAATACACCCAAATGCCAATTGATCGACACGTTTCATGTTAAACAGCTCCATGTGGCCCCTTAAGCGCATAAATAACTTGAGTAGTTGTGTGATACGAAGGTCTGTAAAACAGGCTTACAAGCCGTCGTGTTTTGTAAAAGAGAATCCTTAACTAAGATGTCAAAAACTAGGCAATGGGTGCTATTGCACGCATGACCTCAGCCGATTTTTTTCTTCTTAGTACACCTGCTTGCCTGGTCGTGATGAAGTTTCTAAAACAAACCGTTGTGGATGAAATATCTCCACACTCCACTACCAACGAACGAATTGATGAAGTGACCTTATGCCGACAAGCGTTGGGAAAAATGTTTCAAATTCTTTTTAAAAAAGTGGTGAGGGGAGGTCAGCCTCCAATCTCAAATACATGTACTGCTATTGAAAGAGTATTCTTGCTCATGGGTGCTCAGTGGAGTGATTATAGAAACATGCTACGTATATGTTCTCCAGACTTGTCTTGAGAACAGCATGAGTTGTATAACGATGTTTTCATAATTGCTACCGGATGAAGACCTGTTGAAAACCATTGCATATGTCGCAAAATATTTATTTAAATCTCTGAAGAAATCAAAATGATTTTTTCTCCATGTAAAGTTGTTGATACTGAATAAATGCATGAGTTAGTGTCCGTACTATGTAGAGTACAAGAATTAAGGGAGGATATTAAATGAAAACCAGTTGCTTTGAAAAATCCACCACCAACCTGAATATGAGCATACTCTACTCACCGATCTGCCCACGGCATCGACCGTTTCCCGAATCCATCTCCGAAACTTAATCTGTTCTTAAAGGAGCCTCTTCTATTCATTCCTGCACTCTTTTTCATCTCCATACCATCCAGTGAGCTAGCGGAGGATATCTCTGGGACTATAGACAGCAGGAGGAGAAATATACAGGATATAAGGATAGCATACTGAGAGGTTGTAAGGGAGAGGATCGTTGAACGGTTGCTTGATGACATTGTACAGCCCACGTAATGTTTTATGAAGTAAGGTAAACTGATTTCAGAGTATTTAAATAGCGCACAAAGTTGATAATTTAGCGACTTATTCAATGGTTGGTCAATTCCTTTGTCGTGATTGGTAGAATGAACAAAACATTAAAGAAGCTTAATTAGCCAATCAGAATGATTTTTGAAGAATCTTACGTGGAATGTGATAAGACTTCATATGTCTTCATTTCCGCACGAAAGAAATTCTTTGTTGCCTGCCCATTCTTCCTAACTTTGCGGCTTATACACTTTAAATTCAAATGCCTATCTATGGTAGGTACTATTCCATGTAATTTCCCTCATCCATGCACTTTATCTTTATCTCCTGGATATATTCCAGGTAATGGTTAGAGGATAATTTGGTAAAACTATCATAGATAGAAAGGTATCATTAACAAAGATATGCCCGAGGGCTTTAGCCCGAGGGCATATCTATGTTAATGATACCGAGATATCAATGATAGATTTGCCAAATTATCCTCTAAGCAATTTAGAGAATGTCTGTCTTATTTCTATGCATTTGTAAGAATTACCTAGGGATTTCTTACAATCTAATAACACCCTAGAAATTTTGTTTATGGTATTCAAACTTCGTTTGCAATGATTCCATTTGAAATCATATCATTCATATTGAAACATGTCTCTATCTAACGAATTGTTTGATGATGAAGATTTTAACACACTTGACGAATTTTTGGCGAATTACGATTTTTCAACGAATACAACTTCAACAACTCTAAATCTGAACACCATAGTCCAACAGCAGCAATCATCCTCAATATTTACACCGCTCAACTTAGAAAATGAACAACCAAGGACATCACGAAATGAATTACCATCCTCCATCTCTGATATTGATTTAAGAATAGAAAAACAAACTCCACAAAAAACATTAAGCAATGCTAAATGGGCATGTGGAACCTTCAACCAGTGGGTCCGAGAACGAAACGAACACATTTTGGCAAGTAATTCAGAAGCCTTGATGTTTCTATCTGAGAATGGACATTCGTCTCTCAAAGATATAACAAAAGCCAATCTTAATTCGGCATTGAAGTTTTTTGTGTTTGAAGTGCGAAAAAGAAATGGTTTGAAGTATCCGAGCGAGTCTTTAAGACAACTTATTAACGGTATAAATTATTGGCTTCGCAAAAAAGAAAATAAAAACTGGAATATATTTACGGACTCCGACTTTGAAGATGCTCGAAACGCGCTAGACGGCGCCATGAAGGAGACCGCTAAGGAAGGAAACGATGAACAGCCGAAAAGAGCGGTATCTATAACAGAAGAACAGGAGGAAGATCTATGGAACAGATTTTATCTTGGGGACGATAATCCGAAGAAGCTGAATCGCACTTTGCTTTATTTGCTTTCAAAGCATTGTGGATTAAGAGGAGGAGCTGAATTACGACAATTATCATACGGAGAAAATGGCAATCTAAATCTTGTTCAGTACAAAACAAATATTGAAATCCTGGAGTATTATGAAAACACATCAAAAACCAACAATCATGGCCTAAAGCATCATCACATCGAACCAAAATCTGTGAGAATCTGGCCGTCAGAAAATGCCAATCGTTGTGTGATAAGACTTTATAAGAAGATGACAAATCTCAGACCAGCTATATGCAATACACAAGCCTTATTTCTGCAACCACATCCGCACCACACAGCTACCAAATGGTATAATCCCATACCCATGGGTCACAATACATTGTCTTTGACTATTCGATCACTTATGGAAGCGGCTGGATTTGACGGAAATTACACCAACCAAAGTGGAAGACGAACAGCAGTTACAAGAATTATTGAGAAAACAGGAGACAAGAAACTAGCTAAGAAAATATCCGGCCATCGTAGTGAATGTATTGATGTATACGATGAGGTATCGGACAAAAGAATGCGATTAGCTTCGAATGTGTTATCTAATCAAGTGAATAACTCAAACATAGAATGCAGCAACACAATAACAACAATTACGGATACTGTAACAACGAATACTATTGAACAATCTGTCGGTGGACCACCACTTTGAATGATCTAAAAGATTTCTGCAAAGAATTGAAAATTGCTCCAAAAAGAATAAGTGTACATAACTCTGATGGCTCATCTCTTGAGATGAACTTTTGATTTATGATATTATTAAAGATGATTTGTTTTCTCCATGGACTTCTAAATAAAAGGTTGAAAATATACAGGTAGACTAAGTTGAATTAAATCATACGATCACAGTCAAATTATTTAGAAGTCCATCGTTTATGTTATTTCATCTTATTAAGATGAATTGTTCATCTTATAATTGTAGCCTACTCCTGGATATCGTTGCACTGCACATGTTAAAAAATCTGGGAATCGATGAGTAAATTCATGTAAAAATAGTGATGATATTATTATAGTATTATAATTACATAGATTATTAAATATAGATCATATAAAATTATATACTATTATAACATTATAGATATAATATTATTATCGCTATTTTTACATGCATTTAATAGGCCTATATCGTTACTCATTGATTCCTAGATTTCTTAACATGTGCAGTGCAATGATATCTAGGAGTACAATTACTGCTATTTTGCGTGCATATTCATGTCTTTGGTAAATATATTTCTTAAAGTAAAGGTATTCTTACAAAAAAATAAAATATATTTAATAGGATATTTACATGGGAAATAAGACAGACATTCTCTAAATAAAGTAGGTATACCAGATTATTACATAGTTGTAGAATCGCATTTAAGAATCCCTTCTATATCTGATAAAATTTGTTCCCAGGGAAAATCTTGATAGAGAGGATTGTACTTTTCATTGAGATTTAGAATTATCATTACCATAGCGTTCTCGATTGATAAAATGTTGTATAATCAGGCCTGGTTTTCAAATTCCAGTCCAATTAAACGAATAATGGGACTGATTTGCAGTTCTACGGGACAATTAGCTTTCTAGGAAGATACCGATTAAATCATAGTTATACGAGTTAGAGTGAATTAAATATCAGATAAAATTTGTTCCCAGGGAAAATTTTATCGCGGATATCTGTGGTCCTGATAATCTGGTATCCTTTATAACGGATAGAGGATAGCTATACGATTCTCTGACAAAGCTCGTGAAATTATTTGATATATCCCTCGGGCTAAAGCCCTCGGGATTCATCAAATAATTTCCCTCTCTATATCCCAGAGAATCGCATAGCCATCCTCTATCCATTACCTAGCTAAAGAACTGGCAATTTCTATGAAAATCTATATTTCTATGACACTGATTTAATTTGCACAGTACATTAAACGCTTAATGTACTGTACACATTACTGTCCGTGAAACAAATTATGATAAACCATGGATATTTTACTTCGCATATCGAAAGTCCTCGTCGTAGATTTAATGTACTCGTACCGCACGGGGACTCGGACTTTCTAAATGTGAAAAGTAAAATATCAGTGCTTTATCATATACGTATGAACTAAGAGATAGCTATGTTTCAATTTAAAGTCCTAAAAACAGTACTTTAAACGACAATGTGGTCTTGCGACATTTGAACTATGATATCTCACAGATATCAGTCTTTAGACGTACTGAGAAACTACTCGTTCATAGCCTTAATGTACCCGTCTCAGACTCCTATTAAATCTATAACTCGGACTGTTTACAACGTGTAAAGCCTGATTTCAGTGATATATCATATGCTTAAAGTCCTAAAAACATTACACTAAACAGCTCTAAATCGCGGGGCCCCGAAAAGATTTTTCAGAAGCGGTAGCCCTCAGGGTTTGAATGACCCTTCGAAGTGAAGAAATTTACTGAAATATCGAAGAAAATCACATTAATTAAATAGAAAACATTTCTTCATGAAACGTTCTTTTTCAAAAATTGTGGTTCTACGACGTATTTGCGTAATTCATCACAGAATTAAGAAATTCTGTAGGAATTTCGAAATATGTACCCATGAAAACTTCTCATTAAAAGCATTGATTCGTTTATCTAAAAAATTGTACGATATCAGTTTCCATAATTCTGTTTCATATAATGCGATTATTTCTTGAAGTCAGTGCTTTATATTTTCATTATATCCTGATGGCTGTATACTTCAAAATGATGCCTCGATAATAAATATTACCTTTATTAAAGATATCTTTATGCAATAAAGATTATGAATTATGATTGGACGAAAATTTGAATTATTGGCATAGAATATCCTAGTAGATGGTAGATAGTAGAATGGTAAAGACTGACAAAATCTCTTCCTCCGTCGAGCATATTCAATTGGTTAAGTGTACCTGTACTTCTAAGAGCGGGACTAATTACATCGCATTTTGGCGCCCCCCCCCCTGAATGGGGACTGGGGCTGTAGTTACTGCTCTGTCTATCTTATGTTATCTATTAATCATAGAAATTAGTGGTGCAATGTTTGAATTGAAATATATCTAGGACTGTGATATTAGCATAGAAGTGGATAATAGTACACCAGAATGGAAGTTTGATATCTTGCCTATGTGCAATGATGGCACATGGAAAAATCTATGGTTTGTAGATCTGCTTCGATCTAAAGCATCGTATCATAGTCAAACTATTTGCCAAGTTGGTTGTGGAAGTTGTTGACAGCAAATTGCAGGATTTTCATGAAGAGAATTTTAAGTGAGATGGCAGCATTGTTTCATGTGAATTAGCGTACTATTCCATGGATCAATATACTGTGTCTATTAGTAGCAGTCATTGACAACTATTTTTCAATTTTTCAATACTAAAATGCGAATCAAAAATTGGTTCAGAGTTATAATCGAATGTGATCGGTGTATTGGTTATAAGAATATCTCAAGAATTCAAAGATAGAAATTCTAATTATAGGATAATTTCTTCTTCTAGCGGTTAAGAAACCTAGCTAGATCTGAAAACAATTCAGATCGCAAATTGACTTGATAATTAAAAATGCCAACCGGAAAACAACAAAGCCAGCTCGCAAAATTTGCTTTTTGCCCCAAATAAGTTCCCCCGGAGTGTGCCATAATTTTCATGCAATTTCAATTCTAGGACTTTCTATGGTATTGTTAATTTCTATGGATATTAGAGTTGCCGCAAATCACAGATATACGTTGCATCAAATATATAGGATAATTTTGAGACATTGCTCAACGGGTTGGAGCGGATGTATGCGAGCCACATAAGTGCCGTTGCTATGGTCAAATTGACAACTTAGTTCTATCCATTGTCATGCAGATACAACTCCGGTAGAGCTCCACGTCACAGTAATGCTAACGACATTATACGTCGCTGGTGTTCCGTCCAATCTGGAGCCTGTTGGTCTTCATTGCAATTATGGTCGTCGTCCAGATGGTAAGACTATTTTTCCGTTTACATAATGGTAAATTGTTGTTGTGGGATTTCACCTGTACAGATACGCACGCGAAGTCCAACATCATCGATTCAGCACTGACAGCTAGAGCCGCAGCCAACAATGCCGAAGCGGCTAAAGAACGGAAATATTCCAAATTATCAAGCCAGTGCATTTTCCAACCGATTGCCATCGAATCATCCGGCGTACATGGAAGATCGACACGAGTTTTACATCCGCAAACTTGGTCTAAGGATGTCTGACATCACTGGTGACCCGCGTGAACATTTTTGCTCAGACAGTGAATCAGCCTATCAATCATTCGCGGAAATGCCTTTAGCATTTCAATGGCTGGTCATCTGTCTGCTTTGAAATATTTGACCTAATTAAGTATTCACATGCATCTTCAACTTCATTATATGTTTCGCTGTTGTTTTTCGTTAATAAACCTACTCTAAAATGGAAGAAAAAAATTAATGCAAATTACGGATATATCTAGGATGGCTGAACTTTATTTTCCTTACTGATGTTTTATTTTCAAAAAAA
>CAJQUW010001232.1:0-71928 GCA_907163375.1 Prostheceraeus crozeri
GAAAAGACCGGTTCGGTAGAGAATGCACCGAAGTCAGGACGCCCTCGATCAGTTTCAATAACATCAAACGAGGAGCTAGTGGCCCAAACATTTGTTCAAAGTCCGAAGAAGTCAACAAGAAGAGCCTCATTGGAGTTGGACATTTCTCTAAGCTCTACTTGGAGACTGATGAGGAAAGTTGAGTTGAAACCATACCGACCCAGACTGTTGCAGCACCTTCTACCGGATGATGCTGAACGACGCTTGCAGTTTGCTGTGCTCATGTTGTCGGAAATTCGGGAGAACCCAGATTTGCTTGACAAGATAGTTTGGTCTGACGAAGCCAGTTTCAAACTATCAGGTCACGTAAATAGACATAACTGTGTCTACTGGTTCCCTGAAAATCCGCACATGGTATCAACAAATGAGCTGAACCAGCCTGGCTTAACCGTCTGGGCCGGTATGTCAAGCAACGGTGTGATTGGGCCAGTATTTTTTGAAAGAACTGTGACGGCTGAGGTGTACCTTCAAATGCTCCAATCCTTTGCGATTCCTGAGATGCAGTCATTGAACAACTTCAATGAGCTGTACTTTCAGCAGGATGGTGCACCAGCGCATTTTGCAGTGAGTGTCAGAAGCTATCTGAATGACACTTTTCCAGGAAAGTGGATCGGGAGATGTGGTAGCATCCTTTGGCCTCCTCGCTCTCCCGATCTAACTCCGATGGACTTTTTCTTTTGGGGCGTTGTAAAGGAGAAAGTGTACGGACGAAAACCTCACACACTTTCTCAACTCCGCTCCTACATCACAGATGCCTGTCAAGAGATCAGTGATGACAGGAACTTATGCAGAACTGTGTGCCACAGTGTGGCCGAAAGACTACAAGAATGTGCCGATGTCCATGGTGGACATTTTGAGCATTTGCGTTCGTGAATTTTTGCAACTTTAAGTTGATTAATTTTTTGATATGTTGAATAGGCCTTGGTTATTCATTTGTTCATTTTTTTGTTAGGAAACCAAGCAAACAAAATGGTAGTTGTTTTAATGTTAATACCTTTATTAATTTCAGCCTCCTCTAGGCCATCGTCAGAAGCTTCTGACGATGGTCTAAGAGGAGGCTGGAATTAACAAAGGTGAAGGACATTTGGATGTCAGCTGTTCTTCCTTCTTCGCCTCCCTGTCTTGTGTTGACGACAGCGTCTTCGTGCACCAGGCTGAGGGGCGCGGAGGACATTCGAATGTCAGCTGTTCTTCCTTCTCCGCAGTAACACTGAAACAACTACTATCTTGTTTACATGGTTTCCTAATAATTTTTTTTTGATAGATGTTGGATAGTTATTCGACTTCTCATGATCGGTATAGATTCAAATTGGGTTGTAGTGAAATATGTAGGCATGAAAACAGTGGAGATCATGAGATATTTTAATATGATTTACGCGATGTCAAAGAGTATTGAATTTTTGCCCCTTACGAATACAAGGCATATTAGCTATCTGTGGCATCGTGAAAAAGATTATTATGACATAGCTTATTTTATATATTGACTAATTACATGTATTTAAATTTTGAACACTAATGTACGAGTAACAGAAGTTAAATATTCGCTGTAAAAAAGGCAAAAAAAGGAATTAAAAAAGCTAGAAATTAACAAATCATTGTCCTACGAAACTCTGTTAAAACAACCCCTATAGATAAAAAAAGGCACATAAACTGTGAGAAAAGAAAATCTGGCTCAGAACCTAAGAGGTTTGCCAGCAATGGCAAGCTCTTCCTGTCCAATTATGCATTCCTTGTGTGCCAGAAGAGATCGGGCATTACAGCGCATCAAGGCCACCAGAAGCTTTCTTATTATTGCAGCTCTGACCTCAGAAAAGCGGGATCCAGTCAACATGGATAATTTTCTACCAATGCGCGAAAATACATCGTTCGACTCCTTCCCCCATTCTCCGAAAACAGACACCGCCATTGGTAGACATCTCCACCCGAGTTCTGCACATTTCGAGTCGTTGGAGGAGTGCTTGCGACATTCAGCGATGTCAAGGAAAGATCTCATGGTTGTACTCGCTACGGAAATATTGTTTGTAGAAAGCGGGTGTACCACCGTGAGATCAATCGCTCCTGGTCGTCCAAGGCTCCAGTCTGGAAGCAAGATGTCGGCAGGTCGTCTATTTATATCTGTCACCCCTAAGCCAGCACCCCTTTCAATGCTCGGTCGCAGATTCGCCCACTGGCATACCTCGCGAAGTTGGTCTCTAACAGTATTGTGTCTTGAAATCACATCGGGACTTCTTTTGCATGTTAGGGCGTGTAGTCCAAATGGGTCCAGTGCTACGTCTGGGCATCTAGAACAGCAGCTGTCACCCTTAAATAGAGAGATGCCTAGCCACCATTTTGCCAAAATCTGATATTCGTTAGGTGATAGACGCAGGCCCAAACCTGGTGAAGGTATCGCTGTAATCCAGGATGAAGCATCGGCGGAACTGACTGAATTCAAGCGCACGATATGCGCACCATTTGCTTGACTTTTAATTGAATTGAGGCATTTTCTGTCTATGGCAGACGACAGTTTTTGTTGTTTGGGTCTGGAAAATAATAGACTACTTGTATTGATTCGGTCTTTTTCCTCCACAACTGCATTGAATTGGTCTATGGAATTTGCAATTGGTGTTGAATTAGAAATACATTCATCTGAGACCGAATGAAACACTGATGAAATATAGGCTGCTGGAGAATGTTTCACTGTAGAGCGCAGACCAAAACCTCCATTACTTGGCTTAAGCTGAACTTGGTTCCATGCAGAGTCAGGCAACTCTATGGCTACACTCTCTTCGAAAGTCCTACGAATATCAATGTCAAAAGAATCGAAGGCTTCCTTTGCAATACCTGGGGGAATAGTCCTTGCTAGGTGGTTTACCCGACAGAAGGATGCACAAGATCGTAGCAAAGCAACTGACACTTGGGGATCGTGTAGTTCAGTTAACTTATCCAAAAGTTTCCTGGCTTTCTGACACTTGAGGTGCATAGCTTGTTGAGGTGACACATAGCTTATTAATCTATAGCATTAAGACATAGCTTTTCAAGGCCAATTTCTACTGTTAGCCTACTTTTGAAACACCTTGTATATCTCCAAATCCAAATTAGACGGCCTTAATTGCATGATTAAGGCCGTCTAATTTGCTATGTAATACCATTGAGATAGGAGCATTTCACTATCCATCTTCGCGTTGCCAGTGAAAATGGCATTGAGTTGATTCCTATGGTTCACAATTATGAGTAGTGGATATTTCAAGCTTGATATAGTTTAATGTTCTGAGCTGCATGGGTTATGTAGAAAATCATCATAGATTTTAGTCATTTACAGATAAAATCTTGGATTTCTGATGACATAGATTTTAGGTTCAGTAACAATGCATATCTGGCGCCGACGATTTAGGCTGTCATTTGAAAGGTAATATATCTTCATTGTAAACTTACCACATCGTCTCTTTTTTGAAAATTGTTGATGAAGAGAAGATTATGCCACCAATATTTAACACAATTTTGACGATCAGGTGGTTCCAACTGATTCCAAAATGGTCCATTTGATAAATATATCACGAGAGAAGTGTATAATCCCAGGAAAAGCATATACGGAGGCGTCAATCTGTTGAGATCAAAAGCAGTTGTTGAAAAGTCTCAAAACATCAATTCGTAAATAATGCTCTGCAAGATTTCACAAGGCCACCGGTTAGAGGACATGCTTGCACCTCCTCCAGCTCCAACGTCACTGGTTCAAACCTACCCACGACTGATGAGGCCCAACAGGCCGAAACATGTCTCGTGGGGTGGTTACATCTGTTGAGATTTGATAAATTTATCAATTGCCAGGTTACTTGTCCTATCATGTAGTGAGTACCGTCTGCGTGAAACGCCTCAATCTCGGATGCGGTATTAAGTGATTGCAGAATGCAGTCCGCCATCCACGTGCCTGCGTTAAAGCAGTGCCTTCCTAGCTAATTCACGCTCTCAGCAGATGGTCCGGTGGCCTTGTGGTTAGAGGATATGCTTGCATGTCCTCTAGCTTGAACGTCACTGGTTCAAACCTACCCACGACTGATGAGGCCCAACAGGCCGAAACATGTCTCGTGGGGTGGTTACATCTGTTGAGATTTGATAAATTTATCAATTGCCAGGTTACTTGTCCTATCATGTAGGGAGTACCGTCTGCGTGAAACGCCTCAATCTCGGATGCGGTATTAAGTGATTGCAGAATGCAGTCCGCCATCCACGTGCCTGCGTTAAAGCAGTGCCTTCCTAGCTAATTCACGCTCTCAGCAGATGGTCCGGTGGCCTTGTGGTTAGAGGATATGCTTGCATGTCCTCTAGCTTGAACGTCGCTGGTTCAAACCTACCCACGACTGGTGAGACCCAATAGGCCGAAACATGTCTCGTGGTGGCTACATCTGTTGAGATTTGATAAACAAGAGTTTAGTTAATAAAATAGAAACTTTATGCGCAATTGGGGATTTAATAAATACACTTCATGAAGTTGTTCTAATGAAGTGAAAATACATAACTCTT
The DNA here is from genome assembly GCA_907163375.1 of Prostheceraeus crozeri. Lineage (NCBI taxonomy): Eukaryota > Metazoa > Platyhelminthes > Polycladida > Euryleptidae > Prostheceraeus > Prostheceraeus crozeri. Next base: position 4,540 of record CAJQUW010001232.1, read on the forward strand.
GAGAATGTCAATTGGCAATTTGCTACTTCAACTTTAAACGTAAAATCGACTAATAGCAGCGCTACGGAAATATATGAATCAGTTGATGATAATAGAACATTTCATTATCATGAGAAAGAGCAGAAAATGATTTTTGTTATCTGTTTTAAATCGTTAAAACACCATCCTCATCGCATAAGTAGCCTTTGGGTTACAGGCCCCTGAGGCATGTAAATGTCTTGAAATTGAGGAATCATCGCTCACAAAATTCAATTTTTGAAAATTGATTTCAGTAGAGTCAACTATGTGTCATAAGCTCCATTCTGACATTTTTTCAAAATTTGGTGGCAGAATTTGATCGGAAAATGTCTCTCGCTTCAAGTTATAGATGAGTTTAAAATAAGTGCGTGGACAATTTTTTAAAATTCTATTCTACATGTAACGATCGGAAATTGATTGTCTGGAAAAGGAATGGTTTACAATCCTGAAAAAAAGATGCGCTAAGTCCTTCTCTTGCTTACCGCCAATGACGATGAAAATAATAATAAAGAATCCAAAACTTCAGATTTCTCAATGTTCCCAATTTTCTTGCAGCTTTCAGGAACATATATGCTGTGAGAAGACCGCTGGAAAGCAAAAGAGTTCTCAATCAAAACATGAACGGATAATTATGAAAGCAATGCAAAAACTATCAAACCGATTAAAATTATAGCCGAATTTTCTCTAATAAACGCCGCACCTCTGATATCAAGAGAATAGCTAGGCGTAGTATTTACATATTGAACTGTAATTGAATATTTAAATTTGATGAGAATATACAAAGGATGTAAGAATTTTTTGTGCTCTGCAACGATTGAGGAAATGCCTGCCCTCACAAAAAATTTTCATGAGAACTCATAAAATTTAATGCGGATTCATGAGATTTTTATGAGAGCTAATGAGGTTATGATGAATCTCATGATATTCTCGTAAGAAAATATTTAGCTCATGATGCTCTGATGAGAATATAATGAGTGATAATGCGAACATTCATGAGGATAATATCTCATGATGCGTTCATGGGAAAATCATGAGCATTCATGTGATTTTTGTGAAAATAAGTTTATAAGTAGTAAGTTAAGCATGCTAGCTGCGAAAGGAAAGAGTCATAAGAAAGCTTGTTCAATCGATAAGAACCTCCAAGTTTAGTCTATAAAGGATAAAAAGCAGCAATATAGAATATATCATAGCGATCTGCAACAGCCTTCTCGAAATGATGCATATATTATTTGACTTAGCAATTAGATGTTGAATGAAAGATGTTGAAAATAGACATATATATACAATCAATCAAGATTTAATATTTTGATGCAAGAATAAAGCTGGTTCCATATTGCGAAATCTGAAATAAAATTGTGGTCTTGGCGTGGGAATGCTCCGGGGCAGCATTGCGAGGCTAAGAAAGCCTCAAAAACTAAATGCTAGACAAATAAATTCAGAAGAAAGAATAAGCAACTGTTAATTTATTCACGCGATTTTTATGAGAAACTTATGAAATTTCATATTTTATGCGAAAACGTTCCAAATCCGCATGATATTTCATGAGACATATGAGACAAAGTCTCATAAAAATCAAAGAAAGGCGAAATACTTAATCTATCCGCATGCTTAAGAAAATCATGTCTTCAGCTCATATGTTACATAATTTTTTGCCGACCCTCTCTGTGTCAGGTTAGCTTCTCCCTCCAATTCACATAACTCAGCGTCTTGATTGTTCCATTTTTTTACTCTACTTGTATACTGTACAACTCAATGAATTCTAGACACGCATAATCCTTAGCCTGGCTCTTGTTTTTTTCTCTTTCGCTCTTATGCCTTTTATTGTTCTCTAATGGTGTTAATTCTGAGATAGATATGCTGTCATCGATTTTCATCAAGCCTTCATCGATTTCCTTCATCGGCTTAGCAAGCTGGTAAATCAGCGGAACCAACGGGTCTTGTTCTGATTTTCACCACAAATACTGAAGTCTACCATAGTGGCCAAGATATTAGCCCACTCAGGAAAAATATCAGCATGCTAATGAATATTATCTCTATTCAACTGGAACACAGAGCAAACATAAATACATGTATAACTCTTTTCATGCAGCATGGTTATTGACACAACTACAAACGGTATGATTCACTAACACAAAATCCATATTTTGTCGGATAGCCATTGTTATCGAGGACTGCTCGGTACGTGCGAGCAGAATCCGGCGATATTTCTGTCACCCAAACTGTTTTCAGAATTTTAATCAGATCACTCTCGGAGGCGGGACGATGTAGAATTGGTGAGTTCGGCGGTCAGTTCTCCAGTAGCACGATTCGACTTTCAGTAAACCAACTCTTAGTCCGCTTTGAAACATGACACGGGCTGAATCTTGCTGGAAACATGTCACTTCGTGAATTTCCATATGAAGTTTGACGTTTTCTTCGAGAATGTTTACATTTCCTTGTAAATTCAGCCGTTCTGCTTTTGGTAAAAGTCCTTTGGCCGAAATAGCACCCCAACACATGATTGATATAGGATGCTTTACCGTTTTGATCGTGAACTTTGGATCATACCTGCTATTTGGTGGCCTTCGAATGCAGTTATATCCGCAACTGCGAATTTGTTGAAATGTAGACTCGTCTGTAAACATAACGCTCTCACGCCAATCAGAGGATTTCTCCTTATGAAGCTTGCAGAATTTCACACCAGCTAACTTTTGTTTCTCTCTGTAAGAAGCGGCTTTTTTTGAAGGTCGTCTGGCGGGCAAGTTAAAGTCAACAGCAAGTCGTCGATGAACTGTACGGGGGCTAATTGTGATATTTCGTTCTGCAGCAAGATGAGCAATATTAACAGAAGCTTTGGTGGGACTTCATGTAACAAGGCCATTGATGAATTTGTCGTCTATCTCAGATGTGCACTTGTTCCTTCCTGAAACGCAACGTTTGTTTCCTCCTCACAGACCTGCGTGAAATATTCAATCGTCGTGCAATTTCTGCCTGCGATTGTCCCAACTCAGTAAATGCCGCTCTTTGTCCTCGGCAGTAATCGTTATGTCTGCCTTGCGACCCATTACACAGACAATGATCATGAATGGAAATTAGTAATTATTTATCTGTAATTTGACTTTTAAATTTGAAATCGATATCATGGTAGTATCAATAATTATCAACTTTCCATGAGCTGACATTGCATGCTGACAACATTGGATGGTGAGAAAATATGAGCGAATTGCGCACATTTTACGTTATCATCAGACATGGAGAATATCATAATTTTTGCATAGAAAACGCAGGGTGGGCTAATATTTCGGTCACTATGGTATCTAAAGAACCGTCAAAATCAAGCGATCGTCAAAAAATTCAGAAAGCATTGACATTCAAGTTGATATTGAAACATTTTCGGCCCATTAGGGATCCACCGGCCCCAAAGGCCCAAGTTCTCATCCTGGACCCATTCCAGACCCATAGGTCTTCCCATGGGGCCCCATGCGTGGCTATTTACCTATCTAATCTATATGTTTTTGTTAAATAATTTCGCATTATCTCTCCATTGTCCATATTCAAGTGACAAGCTCTCTCGCCACACCTTATAAAATAAGCGGACCATGGGCCACTTGAGATTATTCCCCAAAATACACGAGTTCATGAACATGTAGGCCTTATACTGACGCAAACGAAATTTCTTTTGAATAGGATGCTTCCAGTTTGTATACATGAGACGATCCATGTGAACACTCACACAAATTTGAGAGGAAAATTACGTCATCACGCGACATTTCAAGTGACTTTGAAACATGAAGAGAAAGCTCGATAATTGATAAATCCTGGAATGGGCCTGGGAGTGAAATACTCGTCCGATGGTCATCCCAGTAAATTACCAGACGCCTCCGCCATCACGGCCTGGCACAGCAGACCTGGACCTGGGCCGTTTTTTTAGGCCTGGCCCGGGTGAGAAATTTTGTCGTTTTGAGCACTTTTCCATTCTTAACGAGTATATCAATTGCTAGTTGAGGGTAATCACCTTAAGAATCTTTCTACAAAGCTAATTATTGACAGCATGATCGTATGCTGTAGGGCCTATGTGCCATCTGTAAGTACAGAGTTTTTTTAAGGTTTCGTTTACCCGCCCACTCCCAAATTCTACCCACCAATCTAAAACAAAGCAAAGCAAGGCTTGTAGATCTTTCAATTTCCTTTCCAGCTGTAAAAAGAAAACGGAAACAAAGTTGCATCTTTTGAATATTCAGCAAATTAGAGGTGGTGGTACAATATATGCCTACATGACGTACATGCACTAAAATGTGCACAGCAACAATTGCTGGATAAGAAGAAGAGGAAGAGTGGAAAATTGTCTCTTGAACTTGCAGTAAAAACATATATGATAAATGCATAATACACTACATGATTTCACAGTGAATATGGCAAACTGCAATTTATATAAAGACAAATTGCATTCTGCAACGTCATTCCTCATCGACAAGAGCCTATTGATGATCAACGAAACAGTGCCGCATATCAATGAGAAGTGAAGTTAAAGAATGTAAATAACCGTTGATAAGCGATGAATGTGTTATTTGCACTGCAAATTGCTTAGTTAAGTCATGGATGATGAAAAGTTGTGTTACAATTATTACTTAAAAATTGAATATGCCTAGTTTCTCTTTAACGATCGAAATTTATTGTCAACTACGTATAGGGGGCATACATACATGTACTGTACAGTTGTACACCTCCATAACTTTCAGTGATGCAAATTCTATAAATGAAGTAAGCTATGTGAGACAAGAAAGCACCACTGCGAATGTATTTCTTCATTCGCAACCAGTAAAATTTATTTTGGCATGGTCCACTACGTGACTACATAGTATTTCCGTTTTGATAACTTCCTACTTTTAAATGCGTGTGAGTGAAGGAAAGTTTTGTACTTGTTAACTTGACGATGGTTGCGAATCGCATAATCGAACATAAATAGGTTTCGTATAGATTATCCACACCTGAAATAGGGTTGGGTTTAATAATTTTTAAATTCGAATTATGCGAATAATTCGAATTATTCACCTTATGTGAAAAAACAACAGTGACTGACATGGACAGTGGTCCGAGTTGACATCCGAAATTTCACCCGCCCATTTGAAATTTTTACCCGCCCAAATCGGGCGCGTATATCGCCTTAAAAAAACCCTGTGTAAGTAAATTGGTCTCTGTTGAGTAATGAAGTGAATTTTTAAACATTTAATACAGTGATTTTTTAAATAGTGCTGGTCGATGACGCACTTCACTATGTGACATTGCCACGCGTAATTCACGCGTAATTACGGAGCACCCCAAACATCCGCGGTTAAGGGTAGTTTATACTTCTACGCGCGTACATACGCGCTGCACCATGAGTCAGCAATCACGTGATCTGATGCTGTCAAAACATGGGGAATGTTTACGAATGCGCGCGGGCGAGCGTTAATAGTTCACGCGTCCTCTATGGTTGTCTGCGTTGCCGTTTGAATCACGGATGAACCGCTTAGCATGTTCTGTCTTCCCTGAGCATGAAATTGAGGTGCTATCACATTGTTTGGCCTCTGATACATGCAGACACATGAGACGCAAAATCTACATTACAGGACTGTCGATAGATGTTGCAGAAATGTCACGCGCAGCCACGGATGTTTAGGGTCATGTGCAATTACGCGTAATTGAGCGTAGCATGTCACCTAGTGTTGTCTATCACAAATAAATTGGATCTTATTTGATGTACCGATATCTGCCTATTCTCGCAAGTTATGTCTAGGTTTATAAAAGCAGGGAAAACAGAGCACTGAAGACATCCTGCCAATTTGACAAAGTGAAGTCATTAAGTCAAAAGTCTAAAAATTATTCAATCGACTCTTTTTACCAAAATTCCAGAGAAATGTCACTTGCTAATCAGTCTATCGATTGTTGTTTAACATGATAAAAACCAGTCTCCAGAAGGAAGGCATGAACCACTAGGTGACATGCCACGCTCAATTACGCGTAATTACACATGACCCTAAACATCCGTGGCTACGCGTGACATTTCTGCAACATCTGTCGACAGTCCTGTTACGTAGACTTTGCATCTCATGTGTCTGCATGTATCAGAGGCCAAACAATGTGATAGCACCTCAATTTCATGCTCAGGGAAGACAGAACATGCTAAGCGGTTCATCCGTGGTTCAAGCGGTAACGCAGACAACCGTGGACGACGCGCAAGCTATAAACGCTCGCCCGCGCCTAATCATAAACATTCCCCATGTTTTGACAGCATCAGATCACGTGATTTCTGACTCGACCACATGGAAGAAAAGCTCCGTGCCTAATGTGCTTCCGAGTATAAACAACGTTCATTTATTTTATTCACTAGACAAAATGAAGATATCTGCAAGACATCAAGAAATAATGGACGGAACTGCCATGGTAACAATAGACTATAGATAAACTATTTTTGGATACATAAAGGAGGGGCAAGCTTCAAAATAAACAATGCTTCAAGAATTCGCAGAGGCAAAGATCTATTGGATGAGCACAAAATAGAAAAATAGGTCACGAAAGAATTACCTTTAAAGTCATCACAATCAACCACATGTTTATACACTGAGGATGTACACGATCCACCGGTTTGGCTACGAATCCAACGTGGCAGATGCTCCTTCATGCGCTTCCCCAAGTTCCTCTCTGTGCGGCCTAAATAACTTTTAAAGAGCGGATAATGATACGTTGAGTGTAACAAAAATACAGACTTGATAATAAACAGGTACTAATTAAAGTTTCTTGGCGAATACGTTCATTTTCAAACTTATCGGAAAGTAACCTTGTTTCGACAAAAAGATGCCTGCAAAGTTGAAGATCCTTATTAACAAGACAATAATACAGTCATACGGTCATCCGGTTATCTGGCCGACAAGATAAGTTCTTGTAAAATGAGAATGATCAGGTACTGCCTTGGAATTAGCCTTGAGGAACATCGGAGAAATGAAGATATAAGGAACGAAGCAAAAGCACCTATCAAAAACCTCATGAAATAGAGAATATTGGAATGGTTTGTACATGTGTTCTCCGAGAAGTGAAGGAAGACATAAGAAGAGTATTTGAGATGAAGATCGATGGAGCCCGAAAGAGAGGTCGGCCAAACACCGCTGGGGCGATAGCATCAAGACTGACCTGAAGATACAGAGAATAGAGCACTTTGGCAAGAGAAAATCGAAAGTGAAATCAGGCAAAAGCCCGCTACCCGGAAGGAAAAAAGCGGTGCAAGGTAAGTATTTCAATTGAAAAAAACATACAGCATATATAGTCGAAGGTATTCATTAAAAACATCGTAACATGAAAATTATCGTAAATGAAAACATCGCATATGAAAACATCGTAGATGAAAAATATCGTAAATGTACTTGAAAAAAATCGTATTGGTCTTACAAAGGCATAGTCTCCTTCATGGCTCATGGCTCCTAGTGATCTGAAGCCTAGCGTCACTTCCAGCGGATATCTATTTAGGATTCTATGGATGGACATAAATTAGATATCTTTTCCATTTGATACCGGATATGTTGATTTTTATACCAAAATCTTCTATATTTCTATATTTTTCCTTTACGATATTTTTCATTTACAATGTTTTTAAATTACGATATTATTATTATGATTTTTTTAGTGTTACGATGTTTTCATATACGATATTATCTGTTTACGATGTTTTTCATGTTACGATGTTTTCATATAGAACCTTAGTCGAAAAGCAACAACGTGCTGCTTGACTGACTCAATCCTTTATTTCCTAATCTATTCAATAGATGTCCTAATTCAGATAAAAGCATGTTTTAAAATTTCCCATCATATTTCTCGACGGTTTCTGATGTATTTTTGTATGAAAATTCCGAAAATAATGGTTTCAAAATCATACAACTGGCCCTTTTCGAGAAAATTACGAAAATTCAAAATGGCGGACAGAAGAGCCGAAACTGAATTCTGGGTTATATTTGAAACATAACAGAATATTGATTTTTAATATTCGAAATGAATTTGTTATAAAGAATTCATATTTCAAAAGAGCGGGCTACATTACATAGGAAACTGTTTGCGAAGTAGATGGGAATTTTTCGATGCAGTCCCAGAATGCAGTTTCGATTTCATGTCCACCATTTTTAATTTTCGTAATTTTCTCGAAAAGGGCTAGTTGTATGATATCTAAACCATGATTTTCGAAAATTTCATACAAAAATACATCAGAAACCGTCGAGAAATATAATGGCATAGAGTAGGCATATTAGGTAGAGTGGTAACTCCGCATTTATTAAATCCCCAATGTGTATACACTTTCGATTTTATTAAATGAACTCAAGGGAGATACAGTCGGAATTGTTTCAAAATGTGAGATAAGCACACATGCATGCAGTTTGAAGAAATTACTGCGTGTTGAAATTGATTTGTACACAAATCCCAAAACAAACAAATTCTTCATCCACTTCTTGTATTGTTAAGTTAAGTAAAACAAAAGAAATACTGTACAAAAGTTAAAAGGATTACGATGACATGTCCAGAGGCCTTTCGCCGGTTCACTTCAGTGGAACACACCGGATTACGGAATGGCAAGTTGCGATGTCTGACAGAGAGCGGTCACGAGAGTGAGCAAATAAACATGAATATTAATCTGCTACCACGCAAGGTGAAGTTGATACGTTTCTTTCTGTACACAAAGAGCCGGCATCATAGCTTTAATAATGAGCGACTCTAGAATTTGTAGATAGCGGAAATTGTTACTACTACTGATGATAGAAAAGTAAGATGACGGACTACGATTTTTGTCAAAAGTTCTGCAAGATATAATGTGGCTAGTAACAGAGCTGGCAGGAGCATTTCTGGATCTTGGTCTTATACCCACAGTAATAGCCCATTTCGGGAGATGTTCAGCAATTCTCATGGATAAGCGGCGCTCAGTACGACCGACATAGCTGAGTCCACAGCTGCATTCGAATTTGTAAATTATATGAGATCGGTCGACTTTGCTCAGCTTATCCTTGAGAGAACCAGTCGGAATAGTATGGGCACGGAAAAGAATAATCGGATCCGCAGCAGGATATGCTCGTTTAACAGAAGAGATCAGACGAGAGCGAACTTCACGCGCTTTCAAATCTCCCTGAAAGGGGATATGAACAAAAACAGGTTTGCAACTGGGTCCGATCATGACTTCACGTTTGGCATCAGCATAACCGTACTTATTGATGAACCTATCAGGGTAACCATTCATCTTCAAAGTCTCAGTTAACATACGCAGCTCCTGAACTAAGAACTCCACAGAACATATCATCCTGGCACGATGGAAGAGAGCACGGACAAGGTTCTTTTTATAAGTCATAGGTACATAGCTCAGAAAATGCAAATGTAAACCGGTCCAGGAAGGTTTGCGAAACACTCGGGTGCGAGCATGACCAGAATCGCCACGAATGACAGAAACATCTAGAAAGTTAAGGCAATTTTCCTCTTCCATCTCCATGGTAAAACTGATATTATCATGAAGGGAGTTCAACGAACGATAGAAAGCGTGCGCATCATTCTCAGACTTGCAAAGAACGAAAGTATCGTCCACATAACGAGCATACTTCATCAGGCCACTACCAGCTGAGTAATTAGTCAACATCTTGGTCTCTAAATGACCAAGAAAGATGTTGGCTAGGATAGGGCCAAGTGGACTACCCATGGCCACGCCATCCGTCTGCTTGTACAGAGCGCCATCAAAACTGAAAGGGATATCCTTAGTGCAGAGGAGAATCAAATTACGAAGAGTATTAAATGAAAATGGCAAGGTCATATCATTTTCAGTAGCAATGATCTTTATGATGTCAACGGTTTCCAGCAAAGGCACATTTGTGAACAAGCTGCAAACATCAAACGAAAACATGCTGCACTCGCTGATATCAGCGTTATGGATTCCCTCAACAAATTCGAAAGAATCTTTGATTGTATGAGTATTGACACAATTCTCAATAGGAGACAGAAGACTAACAAGCCACTTAGCAAGGTTGTGGTAAGGCGTGCTCACCATACTCAGGATAGGCCGCAGGGGGACGTTGGCCTTGTGGGTTTTTGGCAAGCCATACAGCCTCGGGAGGCTACAACCAACAGGCTTCAACCTGCGATATGTAGCATCCGAAATAATGTCAGTGGCACGAAGGTCTTGAAGAGCAGAGTTTATTTCTTATTCGATCTTGATGAGAAGAGTTCCCTCGTCCCCATCAAGTGAAGCAAATTTGGAACTGTCGCTAAGGATAGTGGACATCTTCTCGACATAATCAGACTTGTCAAGGAGAACCACAGCATTTCCTTTGTCAGGACGGAGGATTACTAGATCATCATTAGCCTTTAACTTTTTCAGAGCAGTAATGTGATCGATGCTGAGAACCCCCTTGCTGGGACGGTATTGACCGATCGACTTGGATAAACTGACCAAGTCCGCCTAGAGTCTAATCACGGAGTCTTGCGAAACTATCTTCAGGGTAAACAACTGGTCGTATAAACCTTCAAAATCACAGTCAACGGTCTGCTGGCGGCACTTGCTGAAGATAGTTTCGCAAGACTCCGTGATTAGACTCAAGGCGGACTTGGTCAGTTTATCCAAGTCGATCGGTCAATACCGTCCCAGCAAGGGGGTTCTCAGCATCGATCACATTACTGCTCTGAAAAAGTTAAAGGCTAATGATGATCTAGTAATCCTCCGTCCTGACAAAGGAAATGCTGTGGTTCTCCTTGACAAGTCTGATTATGTCGAGAAGATGTCCACTATCCTTAGCGACAGTTCCAAATTTGCTTCACTTGATGGGGACGAGGGAACTCTTCTCATCAAGATCGAATAAGAAATAAACTCTGCTCTTCAAGACCTTCGTGCCACTGACATTATTTCGGATGCTACATATCGCAGGTTGAAGCCTGTTGGTTGTAGCCTCCCGAGGCTGTATGGCTTGCCAAAAACCCACAAGGCCAACGTCCCCCTGCGGCCTATCCTGAGTATGGTGAGCACGCGTTACCACAACCTTGCTAAGTGGCTTGTTAGTCTTCTGTCTCCTATTGAGAATTGTGTCAATACTCATACCATCAAAGATTCTTTCGAACTTGTTGAGGGAATCCATAACGCTGATATCAGCGAGTGCAGCATGTTTTCGTTTGATGTTTGCAGCTTGTTCACAAATGTGCCCTTGCTGGAAACCGTTGACATCATAAAGATCATTGCTAATGAAAATGATATGACCTTGCCATTTTCATTTAATACTCTTCGTAATTTGATTCTCCTCTGCACTAAGGATATCCCTTTCAGTTTTGATGGCGCTCTGTACAAGCAGACGGATGGCGTGGCCATGGGTAGTCCACTTGGCCCTATCCTAGCCAACATCTTTCTTGGTCATTTAGAGACCAAGATGTTGACTAATTACTCAGCTGGTAGTGGCCTGATGAAGTATGCTCGTTATGTGGACGATACTTTCGTTCTTTGCAAGTCTGAGAATGATGCGCACGCTTTCTATCGTTCTTTGAACTCCCTTCATGATAATATCAGTTTTACCATGGAGATGGAAGAGGAAAATTGCCTTAACTTTCTAGATGTTTCTGTCATTCGTGGCGATTCTGGTCATGCTCGCACCCGAGTGTTTCGCAAACCTTCCTGGACCGGTTTACATTTGCATTTTCTGAGCTATGTACCTATGACTTATAAAAAGAACCTTGTCCGTGCTCTCTTCCATCGTGCCAGGATGATATGTTCTGTGGAGTTCTTAGTTCAGGAGCTGCGTATGTTAACTGAGACTTTGAAGATGAATGGTTACCCTGATAGGTTCATCAATAAGTACGGTTATGCTGATGCCAAACGTGAAGTCATGATCGGACCCAGTTGCAAACCTGTTTTTGTTCATATCCCCTTTCAGGGAGATTTGAAAGCGCGTGAAGTTCGCTCTCGTCTGATCTCTTCTGTTAAACGAGCATATCCTGCTGCGGATCCGATTATTCTTTTCCGTGCCCATACTATTCCGACTGGTTCTCTCAAGGATAAGCTGAGCAAAGTCGACCGATCTCATATAATTTACAAATTCGAATGCAGCTGTGGACTCAGCTATGTCGGTCGTACTGAGCGCCGCTTATCCATGAGAATTGCTGAACATCTCCCGAAATGGGCTATTACTGTGGGTATAAGACCAAGATCCAGAAATGCTCCTGCCAGCTCTGTTACTAGCCACATTATATCTTGCAGAACTTTTGACAAAAACCGTAGTCCGTCATCTTACTTTTCTATCATCAGTAGTAGTAACAATTTCCGCTATCTACAAATTCTAGAGTCGCTCATTATTAAAGCTATGATGCCGGCTCTTTGTGTACAGAAAGAAACGTATCAACTTCACCTTGCGTGGTAGCAGATTAATATTCATGTTTATTTGCTCACTCTCGTGACCGCTCTCTGTCAGACATCGCAACTTGCCATTCCGTAATCCGGTGTGTTCCACTGAAGTGAACCGGCGAAAGGCCTCTGGACATGTCATCGTAATCCTTTTAACTTTTGTACAGTATTTCTTTTGTTTTACTTAACTTAACAATACAAGAAGTGGATGAAGAATTTGTTTGTTTTGGGATTTGTGTACAAATCAATTTCAACATGAAGAAATTACAACGGAACTGACTGCTCATGACGGAAAAGCAGAAGGAAATGATATTATTTTACAGACTGTCCGTGTCATGACAGTCTTGGAGAGGTAATATTTGCTAAGTTAGCAACTCGATGACCTGCTATTGCTTTCATGAATTAGAAATATGAAATTTCAGCCAATAAAGCACAATGATATGCACCTTGACACAGGATTCGGTCGAGAAAGCATGTTTTTAACTTATTTCTGCCGGTATCTATTTCGTCATGTTGATAAGCCATCAAATGAACCGATTAAGAGAATTTAAATGGTCAAACGAAGAAAATATTTTTACTCTTTTTTAAAAAAATTTCGGCCTGGGCATCGGATATTTCAAGCCCGGCCCGGGGTACCCGGGTTTTTAGGCCCAACCCCGGCGCGCTTCCACCTCTGCTCGCACAGAGCATAGAGTAAGCATATAGTAGGTAGAGTGTCGACTCAAACAAGTATCTGTAGACAGTGAAAATTTTTGCATGAAGAGATTCAGTTTTTTGCGGAGAATACGTTATTGCGGTCCATAAAATTATTTGAGCATTTTTTAAAAAGCTAATTATTTTCAAATTATTCCTGCATTTGTATACTACCGAGATGACACCTCGTTATAAGTAGTATGAAACAAGTTGAACATCAAAATGAATTAAGATTTGCTAACAAGCATCTCAATTAAGCTGATTATCAATGGAAATTCATGAGCTGCATCATAATGCAAGTCTTCAGAAAAACGTCGGCATTGTGATTTCTTGGCTGGAATTTCAAGTTTTTAATTCAATTTTCGTAGTTATCATTAATTTCATGATTCACTCAAATCTGAATATAGTAATAGTACAGTCATTTACATCTTTTAACTTAATTGTGATAATTGTCAGTGGTTATTATATTTTTCTCTGCCAGTGGCAGGTTATAGCTTATGATATGATCACGCTCGAAAGTGCTCTTATTGATAAGGCATGCATTCAAGTGACACTAACCCATCGGATTGCTAATTCAGCAAACTATATTACCTCTCCACACAGGTTGACATATACAGTAGGAATGTATAGGTAGAGTGTCGACTCAAAAAAGTATCTGTATGCAGTGAAAATTTTTATATGAAAAGATTCAGATTCTTGCGGAGATTACGTTCCCGTGGTCCAAAAAAAATTATTTGAGCACTTTAAAAAAGTAACTTAGATACTACCGAGATGACTCCTCTACGTAGGTAGTAGTGTGCAACAAGTTGGATATCAAAAGGAATGAATATTTGCTTGCAAGCATCATAACTAGGCGGAAATTGATGATGATAATGATAATGATAATATATTTGTCATGTAGCATTCACATAAGACACAGAAGTTAAACTTAAACCGTGACAAATAGAGAAAGCCCATGACGGGCAACAAAAACCAAACATTGCTGAACAAGAAAGTTAGAGTCAAGCAATAAGTACATTTAAAATGAAATTAGAGAAATTAAAGGATCACCATATGTCGTTGATGCGGAAATAGTTCGTTAACCAGTGCTTAAAGTCATTTAATGTGGGAGCAGAAACTTCAAAGTACGTCAACTTATTCCAATGCTTAACCACATCATTTGTAAAGAAATTGTATTTCGTTGATGTTTTTGTCCTCTTAGCGATGATCGTGTAGGGATTGGTTCGGCATGGATTTCGCACGGAAAATGAAAAATATTCTTCAAAATCAAGATTAACAAGACCATTTAACATTTCGTAGACAAAGATCAGTTTATATCTTAAGAGGCGGGATGACAACTTTAAAAGTTTCAGTTTATTCAAGCGATTTTTGTAGTCTAGCTGTCGCAGATCGCTGAATAATCGGCAAAATCGTCGTTGAATGTCTTCAATTTCATCAATTAACCCTTGCTGATATGGACACCACAAAATGCATGAAAACTCAAGAATGGGACGTATATAAACTTTGAACAATTTCAACAAAAATATCTTGTCTCGAGTCACAAAAACCCTCTTAATGAGGCCAAGCATTCGGTTTGCAGGCAAAACAACAGATGAAATGTGTTTTTTGAAGCTGAAAGGGGATTTGATTGTGATACCAAGATCTCTAATCTCTGACACTTGTTGCAGGATAGTATCATTTATCATGTAGGACAATTGAGAAGCTTCACGATGACCGAAAGAAATACTTTTGCATTTATTAATGTTGATCGGCAAATTGTTCAGAATTGACTAGCGCACAACACTGTTGATGTCGTCCTGTAAAGGAAGGACCGCCTCTGCCAGACTATAAATGGCCAATTTGATATCGTCGGAGTACTTAACGATGAGGGAATGACAATGTTCGTCAACGTCATTTATGTATAAAAGAAATAATAAAGGGCCCAAAACTGAACCTTGAATGACACCACTTGGAGTATCACAGCATAAAGACAACGAGCTTTGTATGCGTACGCATTGACGACGACAACTCAAAAAGTTAGAGACCCACTTCAGAAGATTCCCTCTGACCCCATACTGAAACAGTTTATTGATCAAGCTATCGTGTGGAACTTTATCGAATGCCTTTTCAAAGTCGAGCGTAATTAAGTCTGTTCTCAATCCACGTTCGATACCATCTGTTAAGAAATCGAAAAAGTGTATGCCAGCAGTATCAACTGAGCTACCTGGTAAGAAGCCATGTTGGGATTTGTGCAGGACACCAATTGTGATAATAAAGTCTCTGAGCGTGAATGTAATTATTCGTTCCATTACACGGCATGCACACGATGTAACGCTCACTGGCCGATAATTACAGAAATTGCTCTTCGGACCATTCTTGCAGATAGGTGCAATCGCACTATTTCGCCATGAATACGGTAATTTCCCGGTCACAAATGATTTATTAAATAAATCCGATAGCTTTGACGCAAGGAAAAGGCCGCCTTTTTTAGCAATAGGTAACATATGCCATCAAGATCAAGCGTAGTTGAAGATGGTAGCTTTGAAAAAATGTCATGGACTTCTTTAGGCGTGAAATATATGTCAGATAAGATAGTCGTATCGGCTGTCGGCGTTAAATCAAATAGAGATTCGGAGATATTGAAGGAAGTGTCTGCTCCATAATTTAATGAAAAGACGGTGTTAAAATGTTCAGCAATTTCACTTGGTTCAAAAATATGGTCCCCTGATTCAGTTTCCATACATTGGAAGTGAGCATTCGTCTTTAGTTTACTACTGACGTATCCCCAGAACACTTTAGGATTCGTTGCACAAGTATTTATTATTATTTTTTCATTCCCAATTGTGTGTTGTCATATTTCTTGATGTAAAATTTCTTGATAACGTTCCAATTTTAATTGATTGCCAACCGACGGAAATGATTTGAAGGTGGAATGCATTCGACGTACATATCTCAGAGCTGTTTTAACTTTACTTGAATTTCTTGGTTTCTTAGGAGGAACGTTATGAACTGGTATAACTAACAAAGCTACCCGCTGAATATTCTCAACTTGGTTCGACCACATCCGATTGCTATCAACAATTGTGTTGCCTGGAGACAGCCAATGCGAGTGGTGCAGCTGATTGCGAAATTCAGACCATTTTGCTTTATGATATTTCGGGATAACTTTAGGAATTCACAAGTCGGTATCAACGATAGGGAGGTCGATTGAAAAAGTCAGTACAGCATGGTCAGAGGAAGCAAATCTTTTGAGAACACAAACATTGGATATCGGAATGGAAACAGTTGAGAAGATCAAATCGAGTATATTGCCAGAGGAAGGTCGAGTTGGCTGATCAACATGTTGAATTAGATTATTATCCAGGAACCACTTAAACAAAGGTGACCGATTAGCTGAGCACTGAAGGATGTGCCAATCAATATCAGGGCAATTGAAGTCACCAACGACGATGAGATCATTCACACTCGAGGCTAGATCACTTATATAACTGATGAGATGACTATCACGAAGATCATAATGAGGTGGTATGTAGACACATGAGAAAATAATAGTCATATCACAGAGAGTAACTTGACAAGTTATAACTTCAGACATGTTTACAGAAAAATCACTAACTTTTTGAGATAGTAAATTTTCAGAGATAAACATGATTACACCACCGCCATGTGTAGAAACGCGGTCACATAGGTACATAACGTAGTGATTGAGAGAAAAAACTAGATCGCTTATTTCCAAACTTCCCCAAATCTCGGTAACACATATTATGTGGGGACTGTACTCGTTAACATAACATCGCAAAAATGACATTTTGTTTACTAGAGATCGTGCATTTATGTAAAACACAAGTAGTAAGTAAAACTCCACTTCTGGATAGCGCAAGATGGCCGCCATCGCTGAGTCCCCCCCCTCTGGCACGGCAGAGTGTCGTGGTCGGCCGTGGTGCTTCGTGTCTGAGTCCCCCCCCCTCTGGAACGACAGAGGTTGTGGTCTGTCGTGGTGTGCCGGCCAGGTGGGTTCACGTTCACAACATGTTCGCTGACGTCCCCCCCCTCTGGAACGATAGAGTGTGAGACTCGGGTGAGTTGGTCCGACCGCCTGGTTGACGTGGGCGACCGTCTAGGTTGACGTGGGCGACCGCCAGGATTAGTCTTGAGGCTATAGTGTGTGATGTTTTTGGTGCAATCTGCTGAATGTTGGGTTGTAAAATGGGTTGTTTCGAGTGGAAGGAGTGGTCGGATGAGAAAACGGAGGTCAGATTCGGATTCAGCGTGAAATTCTGCATCGGTAGGGTGAGTTTCAAGTCAATCGGAGAGAAAAAATTTTCGGCTGACGTCCCCCCCCTCTGGACAGCTTGCTTCGATTTTGGCTTCCAGTGGACGGATTTTGTCGTGCGATAGCTCGTTTGAAAGCTAAGAGTGAGACAAATTCAGTGAAAGAATCGGCTTGTTCCTATCTGTCTTCGTTTAGATGTGAGACGCCATTTAAGATTTTGGGACATTGGCGAAAAACGACAGAGTTAGAATTTGGGACGTTTTGGGCTGTAGCTTCAAAACGAAGCATCGGATTGGAAAACGGAGGCCAGATTTGGAATCAGCTTGATGTTATTGTCCAATGAGGATCATCATCCAATGAGAATCAAGCATTTCTTTATAAATAGCGAGCCTTCCACAGTGAGAATCATTCCATCGTTGAATCACACGAGTGACGGACGCACATTTTCTCTCTCCCTAGTTCCCTGTTCTATTATCCAACTAAAATGGTAAGTCGCTACTTCCCTCCCTCTCCTCCCTTAAACGTAAACTTAATACAATCTTTTTTCATTTTCAGGCATCTACTCCATCTGCTGCACTAGTAGGACAAAATGGCGGTCAAACGTTACAAGGTTCGCTACGGTCAGATCATCTACAACTGAGGCCAGTGGAAGAAACAACCAAGGTACATAATCCTACACCGCTACAGCGTAAATTTAAACAAGCCTTGCGTTATGATGATCATAGCGTAGTACTCCAAACGGGAATGCTCCCTTCCACGAATGTCAAGATAATGCACAATCAGTATGGGGACTACATACTGATCCCCGTGAGTCCGTACATTCGCCACCAACTTGATATTATTGAGGAGTACGTGACATTAAATATGGATATTCCTACTCCTCTTGCTCAAGAGTGGAAGGCGAGAGATGACAAGGATACTCCCTATAGAAAGATTTGGGATGGTAATCACATTTGCCTACCGGTATCACATTGGTGTACTTACTATAAGAAGGATGGAGATCATTCAATACCCATCAGATGTGATGAGCTCGGAGAAGTTACTTGGGATATCCTTTTCAAAGTGAATGGGCTATATTATGGTCGACACAAGGATAATAAAATAGCCTCTCTCTCCATGCATATGGAATCCATCCTATATATTCCGAAACCACCCAACGTGGACGACATAATTGATCAAATCCTTAACAGCAGTGGTACGAAGCGCAAGTCGGAGAAGAATGCTACATCAAAACGCAAATCAAAGAAGGAGAATTGCTAGTCCTTTCCTAACTCTACCCTATGACAATTCGCTTATGTGCTTTGAGTGTCGTAGACGTGGTCTTATTATGATACATTTTACTTCTTCGTTGCCATCATATCATTTGTGTATTTTGTCGTGAAAAGCGTCGATGTAATTCTTCATTTTGTAATATGTTATAGAACGTTTCCTTAGATGTGTAAATTTCCGTTTTAGGCTTCTATCATCATTTTTATGGATTGTGAGGGTGAACCTGTACAGGAGCTCAATGCTATTGCTATGAACAATTGGACATATCAGATTGTTAGTGTCTATCATCAACATGCCAACTGCGATCCCAATGTTGATCAATGGGCGAGAAAACACATTCATGGACTTAATCTGAAATATTTGCAAGACTATGGCTTTTCTTGTGAAAGTGCTCTTCTTATTGACTTTAAACGATGGTTAGCTGCTTTCAATGTTATACGCATCTTTTGTAATAATCCTGGTAAGGAGAGGAAAGTATTTCCCAATCTAATCATTGATGATATTTTGCTCCCGCCTTGGGATAGTAGAGTGAATCAACATTATCATGAAGTCACGAAACGTTTTAAGGATTTGTGTGTTCCTATTTTGTCTGTTCGTTGTAGTAGCTACGTTCATAACCAATGCTTCTTTCCTCCTTACCTCAACACTGCCAAAGTCCTGTATGGTTATCATTGCTCGCTGTATGATAGTTATCAGCTGTATCTATTTTATCTCTTTCAAACCATTGATTTATAATGCATGCTTGTTACCGTTATTCAATAAATGTTACTATGAGAAGAATTGTTGTTTTCATGCAATGGATGGGTTAGATAAAGGGCGATCATGTCTTTCTCAAACGACTGCGGAACATTACGTTTTCATAGGCAAAGTTTAAAAGGAGCTGTTCAAGATTATGTGATAAAATTTCATAAAGATGAGACCGACATCGAAGCAGTGGTCGATGATGCTAGCACTCTTTTTCTAGAATTAATGAATACATTCTCTGATAGCATTATCATGGCGCGATTAGTTGCGAAAATTAAGTTTAGTCATTTTGGAAAGCAAGAGGTGGAAAGTCGCTCTTTCCATTTTGCTTCTTACTCAATGGAAGTGGTAGATCACCCCCAAGAATTTTTTAAAAGGCATATGATAAAAATTGCTGAACGTCTTAACGCATTTAACCATCATGGTAGCAGTCTAAGGATTGAAGCGATTTCAGATATTCACATTCAACTTTCCATAAAGAAAAATTGAAAATGCAGTGGTACTTGATTGTGGCACAACTGGTTTTCGAGCTATGTCTGCTCACTCTCGAAGTATATTCCTTCTGTACATGCGTCTATTATTTAGAAAAGGCTAGCAAATTCATATCTTCAAAAAGACTTGCTATAGACATCAGTAACGGTGAAACTATGTGTTGCGATGTATGTAAGCGAAAGGATGGAAATGAAAAGCGCATCTTCAAGAGATGTAAGCATGCTTTTTGTCAACGCTGTTTCATACGTAATTGCATTCAACTTTGCCAATGTAACCACTGTGATATTGCTCATTTCGAGTGTCACTTATGTCGCAATAGTTAGTACCTATGCAAATGTGGTAAAGATAGGTTTTAGCAAAGACTAACACGGAAAATGGCGAAACGTAAAATGGCGAAACGTAAAAGTCAAAAGTTTTCTTCAGCCATTCAAGCTCTCCGACGAATGAAAGCAAATCAGCGATACAATGCTATACGACATGCTAACGATAAATTCATTTGTGAAATTATTTCTCATGTGAGGAAGTTGAGGACGAAGAAATTAGCGCCAAAACAACGAAAGTTACTTAAGCGATATGCTACGAAATTGCGTTTCATCTCCAATCCTAAAGTCGCCCTTCAAAGAAAGAGGAAAACTCTAACACAAAAGGGCGGTTTCCTTTCAGCAATACTTCCAATGATAGCTCCTGCCGTGGGCAACCTATTGGGAAATATCTTTGGCTCTAAGCGTTAATTATGCAAATGTTGAGTCTCAAAGTAATAAAATGGATTTCAGACTTCAATGTGATAAAGTTCTGACTGTATCAGGTCCATCTCATGCAGGTAAAACTGTTTTCACGCTGAATTTATTGGATAAAAGAAGGGAGTTGTTTAAGGAACCTATCAATCGAGTGATTTGGTGTTATGGTATTTATCAACCGTCGCTGTTTCAGGAATTGCAAAGTCGCAACTTTATTCGACATGAAGGAATTATTCCAGTGGATAAACTTCAGTCTAATGATGTTGTTGTATTGGATGATTTATTAAAAGAAAGTAAGAATTCAAAAGATGTTACAGATATGTTCACTCGCGCAGCACACCATAAAAGGTGTTTTATCATCTATATTACACAAAATTTGTTTCCTGATGGAAAAGAAGCTCGTACACGAAACCTGAATACACACTATTATGCTATTTACAAGAATCCGCGAGATAAAAGTCAATTTGAAATTTTAGCGCGACAAGTTGCACCCAGAGGATCAAAAGCCTTAATTGAAATTTTTCAAGCAGCTACTGAAAAACCATACGGTTACTTATTCATTGACTTTACGCAAGAGTGTCCGGAAGAATTTAGATTTCGAAGTGATATTTTGAAAACTCCCATGATTATCTACAAACTATGAGTTCTTATTCTCGCATGATTGTTATTCCTCAGGATGAATATGTACAATTGACTGCCATGCAGCAAGTAAAGCAACCTCTTGCAAATCAAATGTATAGGAAAGAAATAGATTATCAGCAAAATGTTCACATCAAAGATCCACATCGTGCTGTATTATTACAATCGGAAACTGTTGAGCAATTGAAAAACTTGAAGAATAAGATGCGTGACTCTGTATCGACTGCTACACCTTTAGCATCTCGCGCACATGCCATATCTCTTTTCAATAGTATTGAGCCCCATCTCAATGTAAATGATAGAGGAGAAATCATTACAGATGAAAATAAAGTGATTGATGCTTCACGTTATGAAGACTTGATTCAGTATGCGACACGTAGAAAGCGCCGTCAGGGCTATGTTCCACCTGGTTGGTCATACTTTCTTAAACTATTGAAAAAGCATAATGTGCCAAAATTTGCTTTAAATAATGAGACATTGAAAGAACTTGATTCAACAGTGGCTACTACTCCAATGCCTCAGGCGATGAAAATGCCAACAAATTGGTTTAAGACGTCACCTGCTACATCCCCTCCCACACTCACTAAGCAAACAAGAGGAAGAACTCGACGTAGATCTACATCGCCACTAAAACTGGTAAAAGGAAAACGTAAAACAGCTCCTCCTAGGAAATACATGTTCTCAGACTATTAATATGAAGCAGATGTGTTGCTTGCCATGTAATGAGCCGCCAGAGGTGAATGTCGTTGTCACTTGCACTTGCTGCGCCAGCTCTCATAATGAAACCCCTAAGCAATGTGAACACGATCGCAAAACCGCTAAAGCTAAATGCTGCAGTTGTTGTAAATGTAGAAAGGGAAGAAAACAAAAAGATGAGAAGGAGGAAAAAGAGTCAGCCGTCATCGACTGAACGTTTGAAGTCAATCTATTATGATGTAAAACATCCGGCAGGATTTGCATCTATCAAGAAATTATCAAAAGCGAGTGGTCTTCCACAATCACAAGTGAAACGATGGTTAAAGGGTCAGGCTACCTATACACTCCACAAACAAGCGAAAAAGAAGTACCGCACCCGCCATTATATTGTTCATGACATCGATGAACAGTGGCAAGCAGATTTGTGTGATGTTGCCTCCATTTCAAAACATAACTCGGGCAATAATTTTATTTTAACCGTCATTGATATTTTCTCGCGTTATGCGTGGGCTCAACCTTTAAAAACTAAAGAAGGGAAAGGAGTAGCAAAAGCATTCCAAACAATTTTTCGAGAAGGTCGCATTCCAAAAAGAATTCAGAGTGATCAAGGAAAAGAGTTTGAAAATCAGCATGTGACAAGATTATTTGAGAGGCATGACATTGAGTTGTTTAGTGTAAAGAGCGCTTATAAAGCTGCACTCGTTGAACGTTTTAATCGCACATTAAAAAATCGCTTGTGGCGACATTTTACTGCCAACTTGACACAAAATTGGACAAAGGTTCTACAAGATACACTCCATGCCTACAATCACTCTATCCATCGTTCTATTGGACTCAGACCAGTAGATGTAAATGCTGACAATGTAGATAAAGTGCGCGAATCATTCCAACGTAAACGCACTCATGTGAAAAGTGATGTGAAAATTGGCGATAAAGTTCGTATCTCAAAAGTGAAAAGTGTTTTTGCTAAAGGGTACCTCCCGAATTGGACAGAGGAGGTATTTACAGTATCAAGGATTAATCAAAAAGACTCTCCGACCACCTACAAGTTGAAAGATTACGATAATGAAGAAATTGAGGGTAGCTTTTACCGCGATGAGATTGAGGTAGTCACTGAAAGTGAAACATATTTGGTAGAGAAAATCATTCGATGTAAAAAACGGCAAGGTGAAGAATGGTGTTTTGTTAAATGGACTGGTTATCCTTCAAGTATGAACTCTTGGATGCGTCGTGCCGACATCTTTCATCTAAGTGATCGACAGTGATTCATGCAAAGTTGTAACTAACAATGTTTAGGGTTTGAGCTATGAATCCAACTGCCTCATTTTATTCACGACCCTCCTATGTAAGTAGTGGAGGACAAATTTACATCGGCGCTCGCCGCCAACGTGGAGGTAGCATACTTGGTGCACTGAAATCTGTTGTAGCACCTCTCATATCCAATGTCGGTAGATCTTTAAAACGAAATGTTTTAAGTAATGCCGTTGGCTTTGCTGGTGATGTTGCTAGTGATCTTTCCAGAGGTAGAAGTTTTAAGAGCAGTTTGTTGAATCGTGGGAAGGAACGCGGTTTAAAAACATTGAAGCAGACCATTGCTGGTGTTACTCAAGGAAAGAAATCACCTAAACGAATGAAAAAAGGAAGGAGGAAACATCGCGGAGCTGGTAAGGTGCGATCTTCAGTCAAAAGGCATTCACGCAAACGTCGTAGAGGCTCTAATCATTCATCAGGCGCTAAACGACGACGCTGCTATAACTTCTAATCATGGAGTGTAAAACTTCCGGTTTTTGTTTGTTCGATCAACAAGCCATACAGACAGATATTCTTAGTTCAAGTATTGTAGATTATCATCCTCGAACAGCTGAGAATGCTGGCCCCATTGAATTTGTTATTCCTGGTGGTAGTGATGACTACATAGATTTGAGTTATGCGATGCTTGATTTGAGGTTTAGAATTCAGCAAGCAGATGGAACTGCTATTGACGATGCACATAAAGTTGGACTGAACAATTTACCATTGACTACATTACTTCGCGATGTTTCTCTAACGATTGGTGAGCTGCAGGTGGAAGGTGGTCAAAGCGATTATCCCTATAAATCATATTTCAATCATGTATCACAGTTTCATACAGCACAAAAAAGTCATATGGAAGCCATGGGATGGTACAGAGATGAAGCAGGAAAATTTGATGTTGAAACAAACAGTGGCTTTGTAAAGCGATCTGCTATGATTAAAGATAGTAGAGTATGTCAGCTATATGGTCCGCTGAATTTAGACTTCTTTAGACAGTCAAAGTTTTTACTCTGTAATACCAGCATGCGACTCAAGCTGACATTCAATAAGCCTGAATTTGCGCTGAATGCATTTGCTAAAGTTGACAATTTTAGAATTCATGTGGAAGATATTGCACTTTACATTCGTCGAGTAGTACCGAATCCAAGTGTCATTAGAGGGCATGCTGAAGGCCTTAACCGCCAAAATGCCATTTACCCCGTTCAGCATACAAAGCTTCTCACCTTTACAATTCCGAAAGATCAAAAGAGTTTCATGAAAGATGGCCTCTTTCCATCGGAAGCACCGAAGCTCCTCATGGTGGCAATGGTTGAAAATGATGCATTTAATGGTAATATAAAGAAGAATCCTTTCAATTTTAAACACAATCAGTTAAGTGAAATTGCTTTACGTGTAAATGGTGTGAGTCATCCTGGTCCACCCTACAAACCAGATTTTGCTTCGGATCAATTTATGCGCAGTTATGTTGATTTTATGGATGTCTTTGGCTTTTACAATACGGATGACACCAACGGACTGACTATGAAAGAGTTTAAGAGTGGATATACTATTTATGCATTTGATTTGACTGCTGACAGCGATATTAGTGCACCCTATCGTCAAGCGAACGTGCCTCATAATATTCGTTTGGATTTGACGTTCAAAAGAACACTAGCTGAGACGATCAATGTATTAATTTATGCAGTTTTCGATTCAAATATTGAAATTACAAAGTATCGTGACGTGATTCTTCAGTATAATCGTTAATGAGTTGGTTGACTGCTGACGATATTAAGACTAAAGTGCAGCGTAATGCAGACGAAGCGACGTTGAAAGCTTTCGATAATGTCTATTCACTCGATACCTTACCACCTGCAGTAAATCACTATCCCATCTTTATTGTGCTAAACACTCATTCACAGAATTTAGGCGGTGAGCATTGGAAAGCGATCTTTATTGGAGAAGACCGACGTGGTGAACTATTTGACTCTCTTGCTCAACCTCCAAATATACCAACACAGCAGTGGTTGAGAAAACATACGCGTCAATATCAGCGAAATGAACGCATACTACAACATCCACTTTCATCAACGTGTGGTGCTTTTGTACTGTACTTCATCTTAAGACGTTTACATGTATCTCGATTTGCATCTGTTATTCAAAACTTTTCATATAATCCATCCTCTAATGAAAAAATGATTTGTAAGTTCTATCATGATTTGAAATAAAAACATCATGTTGGAAAAATTGTTTTTTATTTTACAATCCGCTGGGTACGTACATACTCAATGAGATAGTCTAGGATCATATTTGCTTGTTCATGAGATTTTAGTCCAGTAATGATCACTTTACTATTATGAAAGATTGCCACATGCACAGGTAACCAACAACTAATGAGAGCTGCAGGAAAAAGTTCGGGTTCATAACACAAACTGTAACTGCTGGTACGAATCTTCAAAAATGATAGACTGTCACTCAATTGAGTAGAGATCACCATATTGTCCACAGTCAGATTCGACATCACACACCTCTCCCTCTTCCATATCCGACGTAGTAGTCTTTGTAGCTCTAAGCGCATTGACTGCGCCGATGAATGAGAAAGGGCGCCGAGAATCTGTACAGTCCCATTTGGGAAGAGTTGAAGATTCCGTGAATTGTTCATCTTCACCACTAACATTTGAGGACGGCCCGGGTAATACTTGCTGTTTGGAAGCTGTTGGTGTAATGTTGTGAGATCGATTTTGGTGTAGAGTCTGAAGCGACGGAGAATGTTGACGATGGTGTAGTGATGGCGCTTCATGATGAAAGAATGAGTAAATTGAGCGATGTACCTTCCTTTTATACTTTTCCCAACTACCTTGATGAAATGTGAAGTTAGTATGAAGTTGGGAATGATAGAGTTGAATTCGCCGATTGTTGACGCGCAGCCAGATGCGATTTCCAATACGTGAATGTCTTTTCATATAGAAGTATTTCAAGTCCTTCATGATATGATGTAGAGATTGAAAATGACGATAAGATAAAGCAAACTCTCTTCTCACATTTCCAGTTGAATCTTTGAAATAGACGTTTCGATCATGATCCGTTTCAATATGTTGTAGGGAATCTAATTTCCAACTCATGATGTGTGGTAGTCATGTCTGATTAAGATTTGCATAGTAGGGCGATGAACTCACGACGAATAAATGTCATGATGGAGCGATGTATATATCTTCTATACTTCTCCCAATTGTATTTGCGAAATGAGAAACAGTTTGCGGAATGAGAATGGTAGATTTGAATTTCATTTCTGTAATGTTGAAGCCAAACTTGATCACCCAAGGAGATGAATCTTAATGTTTCAAAATATTCCAAATCCCTCATGATATCATTGAGGTTGACAAATTGTCGCCATGTTAATGTAATTCCTCTTGATGTATGACCATGAGAATTTTTGAAATGTACGTTTCCATCACGATCAACTCTGATATATTGTAGAGAGTCCAAAATCCAAGTCTTCATGATGTTATGCAAAGTTGCAGATTAGCAATATAAAAATGTCGTTTTATCATATTTTGCTTAGCAATG
The DNA here is from genome assembly GCA_907163375.1 of Prostheceraeus crozeri. NCBI lineage: Eukaryota > Metazoa > Platyhelminthes > Polycladida > Euryleptidae > Prostheceraeus > Prostheceraeus crozeri. Next base: position 31,277 of record CAJQUW010001232.1, read on the forward strand.
CGGCTACAAAGAGATTTACTAGTAATCGAGCCGCACTCTTTTCTACTCCCATTGATCATGCACAACAGCTAAATGGAAATTGGGAAGTGGGTGTCACTCAACTTGTTTATAGCAACTGTGTCTATACTTTTGATCATGAGGTGATGACTATTAATATGAGGCGTACAGCTGCTTACCAATGTGAAAAGGGCTGCCGAGTATACATTCCACAGTGGCCAAAGAAAGATCTCTTATCATGTAAAAAGTTTATATATGATTTCTTGAATAAAGCGAGTAAACATATTGTCCAATTTACTCCACACAATGATGATTATAATTATGTACATCATGTAGTTGAGAAAGATTGGATTGTTGGTTTAAGTCCAAGTTTAAGAAATGATTTAGGTTACCTCGCTAGCGCCTTAACAAGCTATGATAATTTTAACGTTAATTACCACATAAGTGGTCATAAACAGTTAATATATCGAGAGGAAGCTTATTATGTAGATCTTATTCCAAGAAATGAGAAGACGTTGGTGAAGAAGATTGTGATTAAGCCAAGAAAGACAAACATGACTCCTGAAACATTATTGAAGAAATTTAATTATCTCCTTCGAGTTGATGGTAAACAAGTGGCAACATTGACTTATATTAAATCATCTAATCATATTGCAATAAGCAAATTAAATGATGATGATCTAGTATTAGTTTGTTCAAAAGATTTTCATCAGTTCTTACGACATCGTTCTGCAGCTGTTCATGGAAAATCTGATATGCAACATTTACCATGTGAAAGGTCAAATCAATTTGATACAGAATGGACCGTATCTTTATACAGAAAGTGTGTAGAGCCTTTAGGTGGTATCTTACATGAAACAAGAGTGTTGATGCCTCGCATTATTACTTCGGTTAAATTGGTTGTAGATTATTTAAATGAAGTGATTAATGACCAACATATTTCATTTTCTGAAAAAGAAGGTACTTTGTCTCTCACTATAAGTGGAAAAGGTATTGAACTAATTATGGATAAAACTCTAATGGACATTTTGGGTTTTGATCAAAATATCTTTAAAAGTGATACTGTAACCAAAGCTAGCGCAGACATGTCGCTATCGCGTCGTATTAACTATTTTCAGATATATTCCAATATTGGTGAAGATGTACGTGTGGGAGATGTTGAAGCTCCATTGCTAGCAATGATACCATACCAGCCAAAAAGCTGCAGTATTTTATCTGAGCATACTTTCAAGAAAGTGCATTATACAAAGCTGAAATCAAACTACATCCCACAAATTGATATTGCCATTTATGACGATGCTGGTGCGTTGATCCCTTTTCATAAAGATGCTGTGACAAGTATCACACTCCATTTCCGAATGAAGAGTTAATGCAAACGTATGCTAATATATTTTTCCAATGTGAATAATATGGAAAGTGAAAATAAGGACTCGTTTCTAATCTACTTGCCCAGTAATGCTTCTATGAATAAATTTCCCAAAAATAAACCATCAGACTATCGAGTAGAATTAAATCGGCCACTGCATTTAGAAGGTGAATGGGAGGTTGGCGTTTCTAGTATTTGCTATGATAGCAATATTCAGAATGTGAATGATTTGGAAGAAATGATATTGACTCCTCGCACCCATGATGGAATAACGATGAATAATGCATTTCAGTTCCCATACAATTTAACATCAGATGGAAACTGGAACTATGAATGGATTCAGATAAAATCAGATTCTTATGAACCATTTGGGAATGAGAAAATTATTAAGGCATTCAACAGTGGTAATACTTCCATCATGAAGAATAAAAATCAGAAAGCTTATGAGTTTACTATCTATCGTTGGAGTGGGAGACAGTTCCTCCGCTTTCATTCTTTTACTAAAGGTCTTACGCTGAGGTTGGATAATGAATTCTATCCACATCTTGGTTTTGGTCATGGACTACATCTAACGTCAATTGCTACTGCAAATGTTAAAAAAGTTTATTCAAATCGAATCAACAAATTTCATTATAGATTTAAAATATTTGATGAAGATGTTGTAGAATGCGAAGAATGCATCATTTTGAAAAAGCGTGGTGTTCAACCTTTATCACTTATTGAGTTAGTAAAACGATGGAATGAGACTGTGGGTAAGAAGTATGGAGAGAAAATTATGGCGGACAAAAATAAGTTGGTTATTCAGAAATATAATGACAAACTTACAGTTTATTTCTCTCCAACCTTGCGTCATTTTGTAAGACATTATACACCTATTATTGGAAGCGGTGTGGTGTATGCTTCTCATGAATATCACACTAAAGCTGATTCAGTTAATGATGAATGGTGGGTGGACATCTATGGCGATCGCATCAAGAAAATTTACCAGTCTTATGAAGAATCTAAAGTTGCTATCAATATAATGCCGCGTCTATATCATACAGTTGAAAGCTTCATTCATGTAGTAAATCCTTATATACAACAGAAGTTGAAGCATGTGATGAAAAGTAAATATGATGTAAAGACACACCACATTTCGTTTTCAATTGAAAATCAACGCGTTGTTCTGAGACTGGGTGATGACATTCAATGTCAATTGAGTAAAAATTTGAAAAAACTCTTTGGTTTTTCAATGCTACAAACTGTGTTTGCTGCTGCGCATACGATTGGTATAGAAACACCAATGACACTTGATAAACATGAACAGCACCTTTACATTCAAAGTGATTTGATTCTACCTATTTCTGTTGGTGAGAAAAAAGAATACATTTTACGCGATTTCATTCATGATAAAGACGCTTCATATGGAATAGTCGAGAAGATGTTTGAATCTATTTTCTATCATCCCGTCATCAAACAAACTATACCCTCTATTGCTATCAAAATTACCAATGGTTTACAAGAGTGCATCCATGTGAAAGATACTAAATCCCTCGTAACTTTAGTGTTTCGGAAAACAAAGTGAAGTCATTGTGATATGTTTATTGAAATAAAAATATGTATATGAAAAAGTCTTTTCACAGATATAGGGGGAATGGGCTGACTGTAGGCATATATTCACAAGGAAGAAACGATCTCATGCGATACATAAAACAACCATGTATATCTACAAAAAGCAACATCAAAATACTGAGTTAAAGTTGATTATGTCAATACATCTCCTGAATGTGGTAGCGTGAGTTTTATTCTTTTGGGTGGAGGTATGTTTGTGTCAGGATGTCCATGTGGAAGAGATGTGTTATGTCCTATCCAACACCTCTTATCCTCCCATGCTGAAAGTGCTCGTTTCTTAAATGTGTGCGTTTTCACAGTATGAACTTGAGATTTTAAGATTGTCATATTGACAAACGTTATAGTTTTATTTTTATAGGCCTTCTTATAGGACCGATGTTTCATTTTATGAACAATGGATTTTGATATACCTTTAGCACGCTTAATACTATCTGCACATTCTTTTAGTTTCATGGAATACATTTTAGGACGGAGGAGAATCATTTCATCTATTTCCTTTCCTGCTGTTTCATCCTTAAAACAACCAAGTTTGGCTTTATTCTGTATGGAATAGAGTGGATGAGTGGGATTGTAGTTAGATGTGTCGAAATATTTTTCTAATGACTTGCCTACTTCATTAAAATTTAAATCTTTCTGAGTGGTAATTCCTAAAAAGAAACTATCTGTATCACCACCCAGCAAGCGAACCTCTTTTACGAGAGGGCATGGTTTTAATATTTTGTAGAAGAGTTGATACATTTCAAGCTTGGAATAATCTAAAACGGCTTGCCCAATATAGATGGGTTTGCACAACTCAACTTCTGATTTAATCATTTTAACACCTACAAGATCCTCATCGATGATGTCTCTATCAATGAAAAGAGGTGATGAGGTCAATTTGTGATATTTTTGTTCATCAACGACTAGTTTGTAATTCATACGTTTTCTAACATCCTCCATGGTCTTTCCGAATAGACTGTTATTCTTATATTTATAAAAATCCTTTTCAAAATTATTTTGGGCGAGTGCACGTTTTTGACTGTTACTATCTATGTAGGGTTTGAGGAAGGCTTTCTGTCTAAATTTGATAATGCGGTGAACTGACTTTAGAAGCATGCCCATTTCTAAATAGAATTTTAATATGCAGAAGTGTACGAGATAATTTTTCTTATCATATTGGGTGAGTAAAAGTTTGCGGCATGGTTTGTACCTTGGCTGTCCACACTCTGTTAAGTTATTATGAAATTGTGACATGAATGGTGAAAACATATCTTCAGTCACTTCGTCAGATTCAGGTGCAAGTGGGAAATCAGCAGTTTTATTTTTAATACTATTTGGATAAATCAAATCCACTTCAAAATAATATCCCCAATCACCTTCATCTGGAATATTCAGTATGTTTGAAGGGTTGGAGTAATACTCAAGCTCATTTTGATTTAACCAACTAAACTCGGAATGAGGTAGTGGTTTAGACAGTGAACTGCCATATAAATTATTTTGGTCATAGTACTTTAGGTGGATATGATCATCACCTACTGTTTCAGATTTTATATGATGTTTATTTACAAATGTGAGACCACCGCGTATTCCGCGCTCAAATATATTATACATCTCCGGGTCTTGTAAGAGATGAATGGTCTCACCAGTCATTTTAAAGGCTGATTTAAAGGACATGGCTGGTAGACTGACAAAGTGGACAGGATCTAATTTGTCTTCTTCTAATGCCACTCGTCGAAACTCCTGAAAGACATCAGCCAGCAAAATGACATCTAATTCTAAGTAAGCGATCATATAATCGCCAAACGTTTTACAATTAAATTTTAACCATGCCTCTTGAGCATGTTCATAGTCCTCTACTGGACAATCTTCACCCGTCAAATCGTTTTTGAATTTGTCAATGGAAGGAAGGGTTGTTTCATTTAGTTTAGACATTGAGCTAAAATACGCATAAGGAAAGACTCCTTTGCGAGTGATTATTTCATCCGTTAAGTTTGGATAGTGTTTCTTCAAAGTTTGACTATGGGGAAGAAACTTGAGATTACGAACGAGAGAAGCTAGTGACGCTGACATGAATTGAAATGAATCTAAAAATTTTATTTCGAAGAAGACTGTCTTATTTTCTTTAGTTTTATCTACTGGTACTTTTGCTGTCATTGCCATGAATTTTTCTCTCGTTTGTGCTATTACATTAAACTGCCACGATTTCATCTGGCTCAACCCTCCTTTTATGAGCATATGACTGTCATAGCCCTTAAAGTTATGGAAAATGACGGGTAGTACACGACGTCTCAACCTAAGTGAAAAGTTACATTTGGAGCAGAGTGCGTTTCTAAATTTACCAGTGATGTGATCATGATCACGCACTTTCTTAATTTTATCATCATCAAACGTTTTATGACATTTAGGACAGGATGTGCAACTTTCAAATTTCTGTTTGTCTTCATCTGACATATGTAGTGACTTACGCTGCAATTGGGAATCATATGATTGTTGAAATTTAGCAGCTTTATCGAGAAATTCTAGAAATTTTGAAATACAATCTTCACCTTGCCAAGTATGCATTTTGTTTTGTCTATTCCTAAAGTGGTCATGCCATACTTCATAGCAGGATATGGCTGCTGGCTTGTGGATGATATCATCAATGTAGCATTCTATGTCTGCGTAAATGACACGCAGGGGACTTAATTCGTCACCATTATCCCTATGTGAAAATATTTTATCTTTGGGCATGCGTTCCATTTGTAATTTACCTCGCTTGCACCATTCATAGTGAGTTTCAAATTTATCTTTACTCCAAAAGGAGCGGATGCAGCGGTCGCATACAAAATGTTCACCTCTTTTAGAGTGCCCCAAGTGAGTGTACAAGCGAGAGATTTTGGGAATACCACAGTAGTGCCATTCCTCGCTATCATCTTGTTTTACTAATAAGAGGTTGACTACACGTTCATAACAAGTTGAACGTGAATTATAGCGGGCACCCTTCAACCCCTTCTCCCACACGTAAACGACAATTTTAATCTGATTATGTTTTTCGAACGTTTCTACATCTTTGATTTTCATGTTGTTACTATCACAACCTTCAAAGTCTAGTTCATCCTCCCACTGTCTATAGCTATAGGTATGATTTCGATTCGCGTTGATATCATTATAGTGAAGGATGGATAGGACTGCATATTTGAAACACTGTGATTTACAATCGACATTGATGACAGCTTTCTTATTATACAACGTTTTTGATAGTTTAAATGTGCCTCGAGCTGCATGACTTTCTAATAGGGAAATTTTGAATATGGCTGAGTCCACACCATCAAAAATGAGAGCGCTGTCGCGTTCATTGAATTTATCTACATTTGATTTTAAACATTGAATGTGAAAATTTAGCCAAGACTCGCAGTCTACAACTTCGGTTTTCGGAAGAGGAAGGAACATGAAACTGTATTCTCTCCGTCACTTGACCCGTTTGAAAATCTATCTTAATATATTTTAGTTTGAGGTAGATGAGCGCCTTCATTCTAAAATTGTCTAAATTGTTGAAGAGCGCTTCGATAATGTTAGAATTTTGAAGGAGCCACTCAGGAAAATCTACTATTTGAGTATTGGACTCCATGCAGTAGTCGCGTACTAAATTATTATGTGAAACATTAATGAGGGAGATGGTAGAGGTACCGTTGGTGTAGTGATCATTTGCATGCGTGTGTTGAAGTCTGTGCGAAGATCGCTGAAAGTGACTATCAAAAGAAAGAGGGCACAAATCGCAAGGAAAGGAGATGTCATCGTCAGAATCAACTTCACCTCCGGAGATTGACGCCGCCTTGCGTTGACACACACGTTGTTTGATGTGTCGAAGGAGACTGTGCTTCCTTGTAAACATATGTCCGCAGTCGGCACATTCCCACTCGTTGCCTTGCCGCGAGAGTCCTGAGCTGGAACTCACATCACCTGAAAGAGAAATCATTCTTTCATCTCTGTTCAAGCCTCAGTGTAGTGTTACAACCTACCTTGACTCAATAACTCTAAACTTTCCTCGAGAAGAGAGGGCGTTGGTGATGAAGTTGATGCCTGAAATTGAGGAAGATGCTATTAGTCACACGTTTGAGGGAGATGAGAGAGGAAATCTTTAACTTACCATTTTAATGAAATATGATCAGACAGAATAATAGTCAAAGAGAGAGATCGTGCGTTCGTCACTTGTATGATTCACAGATTAAATGAAATGACCTGAATGTCACTTTGCTTATATACTTTCATTCTCTTCATTCATTGGATGTTCATTCTGATTGGCTGCTTGTGTATACTTAAGAATTAGAAAAATGTTAAAGTTATCATTATTCAAAGTCAGCATTTCAAAGACAACATGGCAAGTCCTCCAACAACACCAAATACCGCATTGGAGTTCTCCTCTCCATGTACATCAGCAAAGGTGCTCGTTACACCAAATGCACCAAGAAAGGCGAAGGTGGAGAAGACATACAATCTCGACAATATACGAAAGTTATCATTATTGGAGGACGATGAAGAGGAGTTGCCCGACCTAGCAGGCATACGGTGGAAATATTTACAATATGATGCCGAAGGGGTGATGGAGATGACCAGCAAGTCGCACTTACATCAAATATGGGAGTGGTACACCCCTAACTCCCAACCGCGAACCGTGGCGGAGTGGGCGTACATTGAGAAAGTGAGGGACGCTGCAGAAGAACGTTTAAAGCAGCTCAACTGTTTTTGTGATCTATGTGAAGTCAGACTCTGGGACGATATTGACGATGAAGACCTTTTGAAATACATGCCATAATAAATGTTTATTTCGTATTATCTTTGCTTTCATACTGACTTACTTGAATGGGGTTTTAGTGAATAATTTAACCATGTATACTTTTTCTTTTGGAAATAGTAGCACGCTTAGTCTAACTTGTAAATCTTAAAACATTTCATATGGACGATGATGGTAGATGAAATAGTGTCAAATAAATTAAGATAGCTTACACTTCTGATACAGGGATAGCAATCGACTGCGATCCATGTGTAAAGAGCTTGTTAGACTACGGATGGGCTTAAGTGGATGATTTAACCATGTATACTTTTTCATTTGGAAATAGTAGCACGCTTAGTCTAACTTGTAAATCTTAAAACATTTCATATGGACGATGATGGTAGATGAAATAGTGTCAAATAAATTAAGATAGCTTACACTTCTGATACAGGGATAGCAATCGACTGCGATCCATGTGTAAAGAGCTTGTTAGACTACGGATGGGCTTAAGTGGATGATTTAACCATGTATACTTTTTCATTTGGAAATAGTAGCACGCTTAGTCTAACTTGTAAATCTTATAACATTTCATATGGGCGATGATGGTAGATGAAATAGTGTTAAATAAAATTAAGATAGCTTACACTTCTGATACAGGGATAGCAATCGACTGCGATCCATGTGTAAAGAGCTTGTTAGACTACGGAAGAGAGAAGTGTGTTATGTTGCGTGTGGCGCGTGAGTGTCCTCCCATTTCATTCCATTCATCAATTCGTCTCATTGATAGAGACAGGTAGAACTCATGGTTCTCATAGCGTATGCAATGGAAAGTTTTAGGCAACCCTCGACAGTTGGCTAAATGTCGCCCTGGCGCGAATGCATACTACGTTGAGACAGAGGCAATCACTTGCAAACATGACGCAGAGAGGTTTAACAAGATTGACCATTGCCGAATGTCCCTTGCGGTATACATAGCTACGGGTTTCACCGCCGCCCTTTACAGGAACGCCCGTCGAAAGGAAGTATTACACCGAACTTCATTTGCAACGTTCAAGTTGACTGATAGCAGATTCAACTTAATGATAGTATTCGCCAGCCCGAAGACTGCCCAGGGCAAACCGCGAGGAGGTTCTATCATGTCTTGTTCCATGGTGGCCCTTAAGAGAGCCGATGGTTCGTTCTCGGTGACAATTAAGTTGACTATTGGCTTGAATAGTCAATAGGTATGACAGCTAGGTTGTCATAGACCCTATACCGCCGAGGTCGTACTGGTGCATCTGGCACCTTTCGGATGCGGGTGGTTTTAGGAGTCCACACCTCATCCGTCCAAATGATCTTCTTGATCTTCCCCTTCTTCTCATCCTCTTCATCCCACTCGTCGAGGATGATGAAGTTTGGAATGCCGTTGTCTTCATCAGTGAAGACGGGAATGTTGTCGGCAGATGTCGCTTCCATCGTGACTTCAAATTGAATGAGAAGCGCTACAATCTTCTGGCTTATATAGGGTTTTCAACAATGAATTGCTCAACAGCGAATCAGAATGCTTCAGGGATAGCAATCGACTGCATAATGTTCAAGTTGACTGATAGCAGATTCAACTTAATGATAGTATTCGCCAGTCCGAAGACTGCCCAGGGCAAACCGCGAGGAGGTTCTATCATGTCTTGCCCCATGGTGGCCCTTAAGAGAGCCGATGGTTCGTTCTCGGGAGTAACGTCATCTTACACCCTACCAATTCTGCTGAGAGAGTCTTTGACTCTCTCTTTGGTAGCACTGTCGACTTCCACACTAGCTGGCACATGGCTAAAAAGTGGAATGTAGCGCCATTCCGTTGGATTGACAGCAGTTGCTGTCATCGGATTGCCAATCCGAGCAAGATTATTAAAAACTCTGTCTTGCTCCTCTAGCCTGACAAACTCCTCAAATAAATTTCGCGGCCTTAACTGCGGTCCGCGAGGAGAGCTGACTTGACTGTTCGGCGTCTGCATGATTGAAATGAAATGAAATGAGAGGCAGTGGTTTATATACTCCTCTAACGCGACGCAACGTTCAAGTTGACTGATAGCAGATTCAACTTAATGATAGTATTCGCCAGTCCGAAGACTGCCCAGGGCAAACCGCGTGGAGGTTCTATCATGTCTTGCCCCTAGGTGGCCCTTAAGAGAGCCGATGGTTCGTTCTCGGGAGTAAATTGATGGGGTGGTGAAGGCAGGCAAAGATCTGCAATGAAAATGATATGTATTAGAATAGGATATACTATCTTATTTGCTTTTCACTTACCAAGTTAGTCATCCTTAGGCAGTCTCGCGGGCTTCCTGATTGAAAATTTGTGCAGATGCCCGCGCATTCTTAGTGTGGCGTGGAGGCATTTCTTGCTCGGATGTCCATGATAGCATACAATGCTTTCGTCCAGGCTTTTATTGACGAGGACTTCGCCGGCCAGATGGTTATCCCGAATAGGGATGTGGAACTCAAACAAACGATCCTCATTCACACGTTCCCACTCATCCCTCATGCGCTCCAACTTCTCACACGCCTGCCTCTCATCACCCCGCCGAGCCACAGTCCTCTCCAACTCAACATTCTTCGCTCTCAACACACTCATCTCCTTCATCATCTCCTCAAACTTCGCTTCTGCCTCTCCCATTCTCCTCTCCGCAGCACTCGCCCTCTTCTCACACTCATCATTCTTGTCTTCCAACACTCGCACATTCTCCTTCAACTCTTTCACAACACTCCTCATACGGATATTCTCATCTGCCACCTCCTTACATTTCACCTCCTTCATTTTCAGCTCACTCAACTCACTCAACGTTCTCTCATTCACCTTCTTCAAACTTTCGTAGCGATCTACCAACAAAGCATGTGCCGCTTGCTGCGACACATGCTTCTTTTCCATGTCCTCATCCCACCGCGCCGACTGCTTCCGTACCCCACCACCCTTCACTATTGGGGAAGATGAGCTCTTCGGGGGGTCGCTAATAACAATATTGGATACCTCCGATGACGAAGAGCTCAACTTCCTCACACACTTCCTCACTCGCTCCCTATCCAAATCCACATCATCCTCATCATCACTCTCAAACACTCTCTTCCGCCACTTGTCAGCCTTCAAACCGGCCACAGCATTCTCTACCTCATTCTCCACAGCATTCCCACTAGCATTCTCCACAGCATTCCCACTAGCATTCTCAACAACATTCCCACTAGCATTCTCAACAACATTCTTGGCCTCTTTCTCCAACATTCGCTCCTTCTCAGCATTCATCAACTCCACAAATCTCAAATCGGTCACCAACCCTCCTGTACACTCACCATGCCTCCGATAAAACTCGGCCTCCTGCCCAACAACCAACAGCACCCTGCACTTCACACAGGCAACCCTATTCAGGATAACCATGTGGTCGGCCCCTGCCTTCCTTATGTGGTCCCTGAGACCGTCTCGGCGGTTGATTCGACCGCATACGCACATTTTAATGTGAAACTTCTTATTTCTATCGTTGTTCACCATTTTGTGCTGTCAGTACTCAGATTTCTCGTTAACTGTAAGATAATGAAATTAGTATAAGTTTTGAATCATGTAGTACAGTCATATTCCTAAAGCATTACACTTAGTCAGGAATGATAGATGTGAGTGTAGTGAGTGGCACTCGATCCCGTCGACAGCCCGAAGGCCTTGCACCGATCACTACGGAAGTGAGAGATCTTCCCCGATACCCGCTCTTTACAGCTAAAGACATCATTGTCACTGCCCCGAAGTGGTAACAGGAACGCCGAGTCAAAGGTAGTGATCAGTAGCTGGGATCTAACCCCTCAAAGCTGCCTTAGACTTAGTTAAATTTCAAATCTGATAGCAGATTTGAATGTAGTATACAGCCTAGAACATAATATCATCATTCAACATTCAACTTAGTCAACATTCAACATAATATCAACACTTAGTGAGGAATGATAGATGTGAGTGTAGTGAGTGGCACTCGATCCCGTCGACAGCCCGAAGGCCTTGTACTGATCACTAGGGAAGTGAGAGATCTTCCTCGATACCCGCTCTTTACAGCTGAAGACATCATTGTCACTGCCCCGAAGTGGTAACAGGAACGCCGAGTCAAAGGTAGTGATCAGTAGCTGGGATCTAACCCCTCAAAGCTGCCTTAGACTTAGTTAAATTTCAAATCTGATAGCAGATTTGAATGTAGTATACAGCCTAGAACATAATATCATCATTCAACATTCAACTTAGTCAACATTCAACATAATATCAACACTTAGTGAGGAATGATAGATGTGAGTGTAGTGAGTGGCACTCGATCCCGTCGACAGCCCGAAGGCCTTGTACTGATCACTAGGGAAGTGAGAGATCTTCCCCGATACCCGCTCTTTACAGCTGAAGACATCATTGTCACTGCCCCGAAGTGGTAACAGGAACGCCGAGTCAAAGGTAGTGATCAGTAGCTGGGATCTAACCCCTCAAAGCTGCCTTAGACTTAGTTAAATTTCAAATCTGATAGCAGATTTGAACTCAGGATACTTGAAAACCTTAGTCTATATGTTAAAACTTTGAAAAAACTGAAAATTAAGAATTTTTAAAAAATTCCGCATTTTACTACTCATACTACTTTTAAAAAATTTTATCAGTAGTAAAGACACTATCAAACTCTATCATACAAACTTTGAAGTAGCAAGATAGCTTGCCTACTTCAAAAGATAGAGTCCTTTGAAACACCCGATATCGGGAGCTCAGAGCGACGACCGTCGCTTACCTCGTCTTTCGATGAAGTGATCAGACTTACGTTGTCGGGGGTTTATATATGCTCGGAAGAAAACTTAAAATGGCTCTATCTCCGAAAGTATTCATCGTAGCGACATGCGGTTTGTTGCAAACGATTCGTCTCATCATTCTTTACAATATGACACATGAACCATTCTCATATGACCACGGGAAGTTGGTCCGCCAGCACATGTCCATGTAACATGCCACAAGTGAAAAAATTCCTAAGTGTGAGAGCTCCAGTGTGGTGAAAATTTTGAAAAATTTAAAACTTCCGAATTTCGACCTGGGACCTTTACCAAAACATTTTTCATCAAATTTCACTGACCTCCCCCCTCCCCCCCTCATTCACAGAAATTTGATGAAAAATGTTTTGGTGACGGTCCCAGGTCGAAATTCCACACTTTGGAAAATTTTCAAAATTTTACCCATACAAAGTTACTCTGACACTTAGGATTTTTTCAGGTAAGCGAGCTCCGACCTAAAATCTTGTAACCGCTCTAACTTTTTAACGAAGACAGATAGGAACAAGCCGATTCTTTCACTGAATTTGTCTCACTCTTAGCTTTCAAACGAGCTATCACACGACAAAATCCGTCCACTGGAAGCCAAAATCGAAGCAAGCTGTCCAGAGGGGGGGGGACGTCAGCCGAAAACTTTTTCTCTCCGATTGACATGAAACTCACCCTACCGATGCAGAATTTCACGCTGAATCCGAATCTGACCTCCGTTTTCTCATCCGATGCTTCGTTTTGACGCTACACACCAAAACGTCCCAAATTCTAACTCTGTCGTTTTTCGAAAAATGTTGAAAATTTTTTCTCACCGATTGACTTGAAACTCACCCTACCGATGCAGAATTTCACGCTGAATACGAATCCGACCTCCGTTTTCTCATCCGACCACTCCTTCCACTCGAAACAACCCATTTTACAACCCAACATTCAGCAGATTGCACCAAAAACATCACACACTATAGCCTCAAGACTAATCCTGGCGGTCGCCCACGTCAACCTAGACGGTCGCCCACGTCAACCAGGCGGTCGGACCAACTCACCCGAGTCTCACACTCTGTCGTTGCAGAGGGGGGGGGACTCAGACACGAAGCACCACGGCGGCCGACCACGACACTCTGCCGTGCCAGAGGGGGGGACTCAGCGATGGCGGCCATCTTGCGCTATCCAGAAGTGGAGTTTTACTTACTACTAACACATTTACAGCACCCAGTTTAGTGCAACCAATTTTTCTAGGTTTATGACCCGTACAACCTAAGGTTTGAGTAATTTTGTCACTAGAGAACGACTTGCTGTTCATTATGATATCAAATAAAGACTGCGCAACATTGCTGATGGAATCAGGATAAAAGACGTTCAAAAAAGACAGATATTTCGAAGCGAAATCACACAGAATTATATTTTTCGATGGAAGATCAACGAGTCAGAATAATTGATTGGCAATATTATATTTATCAACGATTTCATTGTTCAAAAATAGATTGCCGCGTCGTAGGTAGACATTATCGTTTTGACTGCAAGAATTCCGCATCTCTTTCAATTTGTCTCTCAGGCGTTGGTCCTCTTTCCTAGATAGAACAGTTTTGTCACTATTGACAAATACTTTTCCAAAAGAATTGACTATGTCATCATCATCACGCAACCATTTCTGAGACCGTAGCACATTCAATCGTTCATCAGTATTTTTGAACTTAACATAAGGAAAAAGGTTTTGTCTAGCTTTTGGTTTCCCCAACCGGGTACAGCTGATAACATCATCGTCTACAAATGTATCGGAAATTTCATTAAATAGGTAACGAACCTTCTGTAAATCATCATGTAATAATTCTTGATCGATCGTAACACTAGACTCAGGAATGTCCGAAACAATTATATTCATTTTCCTTTTCTCTGCCTCGATTTTCTCTAGTTGCAACTGTTGGTTAATAATTACAACTTCATTAGATAACCGAGTTTGATCAAGTTGAATACGATCCAACCTAGCATTAATCATTGCAAATTTTGATTCAATCGCATCAAATCTAGACATCAACCTATTCTCGAGGTTAGATATCATATGTTGCAGACCATGATCGTCATTATTTGATGCAGACTGTGATCCAGTGCGAGTGCTTCTTTTGTTTCCACCCATGATATCACGTGATCAGTAACTGACTGCAAATTCAGCAAGTAGATTCGAGATTTCCGTTGCTCTGATGCAAATGTGCGTAAGATATGACACTGCAGTCACGTGGAAGAAAATCAATATTTCGATAGAATTGTGACAAAGAGGGTCTTAGGTAGAGATTGCAATAACAGCTGATTTGATCAACAGGACAATACCCTGCCTACAGACACTCGCGACAACAGTCAAGCAGAAAGGTAGGTATTCCAAAAATAGAATGGCCACTACTTCACTGGACACTGGGTAAATCCAAGAATGCGAAGATTAAAGCAATTCGATACCGGTGAACAATAATCAGCACAAGGCAGGGACGCACTCCAAAGAATTGAGATTACTCAAAAACGACACAACCAACCGGTGAGAAATCACTATCATTCGCTAGCTTGCAGCACAAGGATCCCAATGATGTAAAACTTGACCACAAAAGTTATCCAACATCGACAGAATTCCGAAAAACCGCTATTTTCAACAGAGAGCAAGTAATGTACGACCAGTGCTTGACAGATTTGTGCAATTAAGCTGATTACCAAGGGAATTTCATGATCCGTTTTTTAATGGAAGTCTTCATGAAAAAGTCGACATCTTATTGTGCTTTATTGGCTGAAATTTCATATTTCTAATTCATGAAAGCAACAGCAGGTCATCGAGTTGCCAAATTAACTAATATTATCTCTCCAAGGCTGTCATGACACGGACAGTCTGTAAAATGCTATCATTTCCTTCTGCTTTGCAATCATGATCAGTCAATTCCGTTGTAATTTCTTCAAAACTGCATAAATGTGTGCTTATCTCACATTTTGAAACAATTCCGACTGTATCTCCCTTGAGTTCATTTAATAAAATCGAAATTGTATACACATTGGGGATTTAATAAATGCGGAGTTACCACTCTACCTAATATGCCTACTCTATGGGTTCACATAGTAGTAGCAGTAGTGAAGTGTATATATTTCATGAAAAATAAAAATCATTCAATACAAATGCTAATACAAAATAACGGAGAGTAAAGTGTGACATTTACATACAAATAAAGTTGCAGTTACTCAAGAGTTCAATCTCAGCGTTGCAGTGCTCCGAGCGACATACCCTCCGAATTTTCGGGAATTCCCGAATGACTAAAATTTTCGGGAATTATGTACTATCACATTAAAACGGCATAGAAACCGTTAATGGGATAGTATACATTAATTGATAAAGCAGCACATCAATTTAATGCATCTGTAAGTATTTTGATCCCCGGAAACAGACCAGTTTAGACCCCTACAGACTAGTCATATCCCTTACATTTCTTCAAAAAGCTTATCTTCATGTGCTTGGGTTTTAAAATGAATGGAAGCTTTGAGATACTATGAGCAAATCTGAATACTTCAACAACTTAAAGCGTACAGCAACATATAGAAAATATTAATTAATCGGCATACAATGAAGAAACGTCATATCTATGTTGCACATGTATTATCTATTTTCATCTAAGCACTCTACTACTGCCATTGCTCAACAAGTACATGTAGATATATTTTAATACAAAAAATACTCAGTTTATCCACATTCATTTATTTTCACGTTATTTGGAAGATGACTATTTGACAACAAATTGGTCCATCAAAGACACCATCTTTTTTGTTTTTGTTTCAATAGAGTCTTTTTCTTCTCTAATAGAAATTTCAATTTTTCTTCCGAATCTTTCACTTTTGTTGTTGCCGTCGTAATAAACTCTGCAAGTTTCTCTTTTTCGGAAATATGTTCTTTCAAATGCTGATCCGTTTCAAGGGCAGAACTTTCAATATTCATGAGTGAGTCATTTAACTTTAGAAAATTGGAAAAATCTCCAATAATTTGTGCCTCCATGTTTTTCCTTTTGATATCCCGTTCGCTTTGGCTTCATCCCTTTTTCTCTTCCTGTAGTGCTGATGTGCAGAAGAGCAGACACTCAGAAGGCTTTCATTGATTGGAACAGTGGAATTAGTCCAATCATTAGCCAAAAGTATCGACTTACTGGCGACCAGTGCCTGTATAGTGTCCGGCGAGAGGCAAGATCGCTTCTTTGTCACAACGTCAGACAGGACACTGAACTGCCTTTCAATTTCGCTGTTCCCATGTGGGATAACGATGACGGTTTTCATCAGTCTGCAGAGCATAGGCAACTTTTGATTTTTTTCCATTGTTGACCAGAACTCAATGGTCGATTCGCACGAAGGTTCACTCGGCAGCCTTCTTCGATTCACGAGACCATGGGATTGGGAAGTACATAAGTCATAAATGTTTATTCTGAAATATACAGAAAACGCAAAGCGATGGCCGCAAGGGCACTTACAAGTAAGCGTTGATAACACGTGCAACATATGCATACGCAAAGTTTAGCATCAATAAAAAATACATGAGACATATATTTACAAATTTACCGAGTGATCATGATGTACATGCACATGATAAACAAATTATATGAGACCCACATATTTACAAATTTTAAGAGTCAGCGAAAATGATCCCCTCAGAAATATCAAAAGAATCAACTATGTCTTGTTACCACCTTGCTCAAAGACACTTGGAAACAAAATCAAGCGCGCACATTATGTTAGTAAAATCTGCAGTCGTGCAACGGATCGCAAACCGAACGATGATTTGAACCCATCAAACTACGGATGGAAAATTGAAGATGAGAGATACTGGGTTCCGGATTGGTTTGAAGGGAAAAATTTACCTACATACCTCAGTAAAGATGTTCGTGAGGAAAGCACTGACCTGAACCAGACGGTTGACGAGAAGTTTGAGGAAGAATGGACCGACGAAAGTGATTGTGATAGCGACAGTGAGAACGACGATTGATGTTGTACTTTTGTCCGTAACTTTTTCTTCAGAAAAATATTTTTCTCAATAACTCTTTTCTTGTCACAGTAAGACACCATATGTAGCCTTCATTACCATCTATCTATTAAAAATTAGCAGAAATATTGAAGATTGCAATCAACCATTATATTTTGAATAAAGAAATTTATTTAGATATTTAGAAAATTTAAGTTGGTATTTTATGAATGAAATATACAAATTATACAAGGGTCTATTTTAGGGGTCATTTATTAAAGTGTCTGTTTGAGGAAACGCACCCACCAAAATGTCTGTCATAGGTATTTTTTAATGCTCAGTACTTCTGTCCTCAAAATGTCTTGGTTTGAGCCAGGACATCCAATGTTGGAGTATTGGCCCTCTTGGGGATCTTTCAGGGGGCCTACCTAACACGTACGCGCCACCACTAGAACTCGGCAGACGTCCAGATTCAAGTATTACTAACCATATACGAACGTCCTATGGACATGATCCTTTGGACATCTTTCGTTGGAGTTCATCCGTCTGGGCTGCGGGACTAATATACATCATATACCATATACAAAATACGTGAGATCTATATATAGGGCCTATATTTACAAATTTGAAAAGTGATGATCACGACATGATAAGAGTTCACTGGATGGGAGTCCTCACAATGGAGCAAAAGAACGTAAATGCTTAACATCTAATATAGAAATGAATTTAACAAAATCATCGATACAAAATTTACACTTTAATGATCATGGTCACAATATATGCAAATTCATTCGGATCAATGAGATTGAGACTCTTACTGATCTTCATTATAATGAGAATCATCTTCTATATGGAATGTAGGAATGCATCTAAATAAAATTTACCATCAGGTATAAAATGCACTTGTCAAATAATTTTATACGAAATCACATATTAGCAGTCACAGTATGAGCAAAATTCACTTAGATCAACTGATTTGAGTCTTTTCTTGAACATCATGAAGGTTGGAGCTTTCACTATTGAATCGTTCAATGAATTCCATGTTTTAATGACGCGAAGGAAAAACAATCCACTGAGATAGTTCGAATTAACTTTTAAGACTGGCACAATCTGACAGCTGTCAAGTGATTGACCTCGAGTAATTTGAGATGAAAGGTAGGTGGTAAAGAAAGAGTTGAGCGACAAGTCGAAATGATTATAGTACAGTTTATACAAGAAGTACAAGTCCAACAAAATGCGCCTATATTACATGTACATGTACGTCGTTGTTTAATAGAATTACCTGTATTTTTCCAAAAAATTCATGGAATAAAGGAATGAGGATTGATAGAGCAGTCGAGAGGTTTGAAATTGATATTTTAGATAAATTTCTATCATACGCTCGTATGATTACTCGGGAACGTTGATATTTATTGAAGATGTTTAACTTCAACAGGACCCAATGCAAAAAATCATATTTGTTAGAGATACTGCATAATGGAAATTTTCAGGAATTTCGGGTCCATATTTTCGGGAATTCGGGAAAAATTCCCGAATTCGGGAGTAACTTAAAATGTTCGGGAAATTCCGGAATTCGGGAATGAATCGGAGCACTGGCATTGGAAGGACATATTGAATTCAAGGCAAGCTTTTATAAAAAATGCGTTGCTTCTTCTAGCGGTGCGAAAAGCGTCTATTGCAAAGTGTCTTGAAAAATGTAGACGACGAGGAACAATTTCTCTCAAAGGATGAAGTGGGTTTTCACATTTCAGCAAAAAAGAAAAAATTAACTTGCTGAACAGGTCATCAATATCGCACACTATGTTACACTTACATTTGAATCCGCAGATAATATGGTGAGCACGTTTCGTAATGCGATGAATCTTAGATTGTACACTTTGAGTTCGGTGACAAAAAATGGGAGCAGTACACGTTAACACAGATGAGATAATCGCGCTATATACTTCAACAAGCTGACTTTTAGATAGATACAGTTTTAGTCGACGAGTGACATATTTTCGAAACTGATTTAAAATGCTCGTCCCAGCTTAAATTATCAGACCAGATGACACCAAGAATATTTAGGACTTTCACTACCTTGATATCAGGTATAATTGGCACGGTAAAATTGAGAGAGCATTTGAAAATTATTTGCTTGATTTTCGATTTGTTGATGATCATGCACTTTTCGTCCACCCAAGACTGAATAGTTGACAAATTGGAGGGCGTGGGAGACTGGTCAACTCTTTCAATCAAATTTAAGTCATCTGCGTATTTCACCATCTTTGCATTTTCTGAAGAGACTTGTAGGGATTCAAAAAAGGCGCCGAACAGATATGGAGGCAGGACACTTCCCTGAGGCAGCCCAGATGCTGCAGGGTAAACGGGACCAAGTAAATCATTTGACTTTACCCGTTGTTGTCTG
This sequence comes from Prostheceraeus crozeri, assembly GCA_907163375.1. Taxonomy (NCBI): domain Eukaryota; kingdom Metazoa; phylum Platyhelminthes; order Polycladida; family Euryleptidae; genus Prostheceraeus; species Prostheceraeus crozeri. The sequence continues at coordinate 51,132 of CAJQUW010001232.1, forward strand.
TCAGTGACATACGATAGCAACCAAATTAAGAACCCATGGTTTATTCCACGTTTGGAGAAATCGTTGATTAGTCTACTATGGTGTATTTTATCGAAGGCCTTGGATAGATCAATGCTCGTTAGGCGAACAGCGACGGTGGAAGGTTGGTCCATAAATCCTGTTATAACATCCTGCGTATGTACGAGAGCTGTCGAGGCTGAGCCCAGGGGACGGAAGGCGTGCTGCTCACTGCTGCAGAGCAGACATGGAGGATTTGTAAAATACTATTATTCCTTTTTGCTATCACGATCAGTCAATCCAAAATTTCTCCAAAAGTGTAAAAATTTTCATTTCACATGTGATGCTGGGTCTCACTCGAGTTCATTTAATAAAATCGAAACTGCATACACAAAGGGGATTTAATTGTTGATGAGTTGCTACTCTACCTAATACTTACTCTATGGCACAGAACTCTTGGCATGTATGGACAATACTGCATTGGTGAGTGACCGCTCGCATTTTCAGTTCATGTTTCCGAATAAATTCCATAGTAAAGTCGCTGATATTCATGTTAACGTCAGGATGTTTAGAGAAAGCATGAACTGACAACGCACTTTTAGAATCTCTTGAACCTAGGACTTCTACTTTGCTCTTGAAAACGAGGGTAGAAAGGCCTATTTGAAGAGACAATGCAGCTGTCACTACAGTAATTGCAAGTAAAGCGGTATACCAAGTGTCTGTTATTACAACTGCAATAGGTTGGAAGCGATTGGCGGATGTTACAATTGTTAAGTTAGAAATATCAGCGCTGATAATCTCAGAAGCTTCAACATCCAAAGATCAATCGGAAACATGAGGTAATAACTTCAGCGGTTGCACTGTAGTCTCAGAAATGTACTGTCCATAAATGCCGTTTGACAACAAAGGACTGCCGCAGTACTTTGAATATCTAAGGAGAACGACAACTATTTAGTCAATACAAGACACCAACACCCTTGATTCCCCGACCACACTCGCCCGACCCAGGAATCGAACCGTCGTCCACGGTGGAGACGAGCTCGCACCTTGTTCACTAAGCCACGCTGACGGTTCAAAAGGAATACGACTGAAGGCAGAAGTCATCTCCAAGTGATATCGACAGTTTAATAATCATATCAAATAATAATAGGACAACAAGTTTCTAAGTTTTTTAATTTTTCTAAGAAGTTTTCAACTTGGAAACACGGATTAGGTACAGTAAGCATCCCTGCCATCAGCCCATGTGATTTATTTTCATTGGGTTACACACCACGTCTTCCAAAAAGTGCCATAAAGTTATAAATTACAGCAAATTAAAGTGTCAAAAATTACAGCAGCCATCCGACACCAGAAATGCTACAATATCAAAACGTTTCAAAGTATAATACTGGCTTCGAATTACTGATATCTTGCTTCAGTAGATTGGCTTGACGATTCATGCTATGTTGTCTTGGGGATGAAGCCATCTGGATTCTTAAATTGAGGACTTATGTCCTTTCGCCGCTCGTCGATGGCGCAGTTGATAGATCGTTGGCCTAGAATCCCAGAGGTCGGTGGTTCGAATCCACCAGGACATGCAGCTATTTTCCGTTCTGTTGAAGAATATGTGTAGCATGGCTTTGAATATTGAGGAGATTGTTGCTCTCTATTTGCGAAGCGGTCACATTATGATAGATAAAGTTTCAGACCATAGGAATTCTCATGGGATTCGGGTTTCAGTCCATTTAAACTAATTTATTCTGTCACGGCAGCAACCAGTCAAAGTTGATCACCTAATTTTCGGTTTGATTGGTTGCAGCTGCAGACATCGTGCTCGATGGTTAGAAGCCGCTGCAAGTGCAGACTAGCTGGAAATGTCATGCACATTTCATGCTCTCATGCTCATACTGAACAACCTGCTGTTGTGTTTCCGTGCTTCACTTGAACTGTCATTCACGGTGAGGCTGAACCAACTTTAAATCAACTTTTAGTGCCCATCAATCAAATTGATAAAATATTGATCCGTATTATCATAGAACATAAAAAATCGAAAAATAAAAAAATCGTTGTCGGAGATCGATAGATACACCCCATCGACGTTAATCGATAATCGATCAATTGATCGATTTATACAAATTACTATTTTTAAGTGCCCATCAATAAAACTGATAGAATATTGATCCGTGTTATCACAGAACATAGAAAATCGAAAAATAAAAAAAATCGTTGCCGGAGATCGATAGATAAGCGTAATCGACATTCATCGATAATCGATCAATTGATTGAATTTTACAAATTTTCATTTTTAAGTGCCCAAACTCTATTGACATGTTTTTGACTATAATTCATGATTTTTTATTAGGATATTATAACTTATAATGAAAGTTTGAAGAAAAATCGAGGAAATCGATTAAATCAATAAATCGGTTATGATTGTTTGGTCGATATTTATCATTACGGACTGTAGGTATACGTTTTACCAGGTTTTACTGTAACAGATTGTTTTGGTCATATTTCCTCATAACAATGATTTTACGTCATTCATTTGATTAATCCATTCATTATCTTTTATTTGGTTTCGATTTGTAGTCAACTATAGTTTTGATTATATTAAGATTTACAAGCAGTTTCTATGAAATTATATATATGATTATTCAAAGAATAATTCATACAGTGCAAGTATTGATTTCAGTCTATAAACTTGATTTAAATGTTATATCGAGTAGGTTTTATGTTAATTTAAGATATTTTGATAGATTTTTATAGATGAATATTTAATTTAGCAATGAAATTCAGTATCGTCTGCAGGAATTTAAATTTATGTGGGCATGCATGTATCATTAGGTTGTTAGATATTTTGTATTATATGTTAAATCATTCTCGTTGTTACATTATGGAAACAAACTATAGTATTTAAAAAAGGCTAAAAGTATTATTCAAATAAGAAGTATAGTTTCAAAATATTCTCTCCTTAAGATTAAGAACAACGATTTTCCATAAAAAAATCAGTTTTTGAAACCTTGAATTATATGTTTTTAAACGTGTTTGCTTGCATACTCTGTAACAGCATGCAACAGTTGCTCGCCAAAACGAGGATTCAACTAACTGACTTTGTAATTGCTCCATGACGATAACTCGAAGTCTGCGTGAACAGCTTCCGAAGCTTGCTCGGACCACTTACCAAGTCCTGAATTTTGGTTGCGGCAGAAATCATAAACATGATGTATAATGACATGTATTTTTGGCGTTATGTTCAGATTTTCCAATCTGAGAAATGCTTCACTGAATACTTCAATTCGTTGACTTGTATGAAATGTCAATGAAAGTCGATCGAAGGCATCGATATACTCCATATTCTAGAGATTGCTTGCATAATTGGAGTAATCGAATTTTGTATAACCGAAACGTGGCTGCATTCAAACATCTGTGATGCCCTCATTTCAATTAACGGGTTTTCTGTCTACCGTGATGATCGAAATGAGCAGAAAGGTGGGGGAACTGCTGTTCATGTACGTAATGATTTTGTACAGGCAATTGTTGACATAGATGCAGCTTGCAGGAAACCGGCTCACTCTAAAATGTCATACACTGTGATTGAGTTAGCAAATTTTTCATTGTACTTGCTTTGCATATATATATACCACCCTCTTGCTCAGCTGCTGAATTAAACGAAATCAATCAATTCATACGTACCATGTTTGATTTTTGCATCTGTGAGAAGCCCAATCATAACTTTATGATCGTGGGAGACTTCAATCATTTTAATTGTGAAAAACTTTGTACTGATATTGATGCCGTTGACATTGTGAAATATGGTACGCGCTTTGAAACATCTTAGACCATATTATTATCTCAAGAGACCTTTCTTTGTGTTATTCCCCTGATCATGTTGATTATGATGCTCCTATTGGCAATGCTGACCACAAGTTTCTCACTGCTTATCCATCAGTATCTATAACAAAGAAAGAGTCTGAACATGCAAAATGCAAAACAAAAAAAGTTTATGATCTGCGAGAGAGTCATATCACATCCTTAAGCAGTACTGTAGCTGATCAAGATTGGACTGATTTGTATTCGGCTGTTGATATCAATCAGAAATGGCTTATTTTTCGACAAACTATAATTGAGCATATAGACCGGAGCATACCTCAACAATACGTCGTTATGAAATCAACGGACAAAGAATGGCTCACACCCATAACAAAGCTCTTAATTAACGAGAGATGGAAAGCCTATTGCTTGAGAGATTGGAGCAAATACAACTATTTAAAAGAAAAAGTCAAACTTGAAATTCAAAAGTGCAAACAAATCTGGGCTAAAAAGATAAAAGAAAAACCGAATGGACTTTGGAATCCATTGGCCACAGTGAAAGATACAAAAAGTTCCAGCAATAGTTTTGACAACTTCATTGAGAAAAACAACGGAATCGATAATACTTTGGAGCTAATTACTCAACAGTTCTCCACGAGCATGACTCGCGATTCCACCTGTACCCAAGTAGATGTTGCTGATGATGATTGGAACCCTTTGATCTCTGAACTACAAGTTGCAAAGCTACTTTCGGAAGTCAAACCCAATAAGTTTTCGGGGGATCCTGAAATTTCATCATTGATTTATAAGACTTTATCTGTCTTCATATCATCGCCTCTTGCTCATATATTTCAAGCATGCATTAACCAGAGGAAAATTCCAGAAGAATGGAAGAAGGTTTCGATCACTCCAGTGCCAAAAGAAAAGCCAATAAAAGTCACAAAACTTCGTCCCATTTCTCAATCCTTACTACCAACCAAAATTTTCGAACGCATACTTTTAAACGAACTCAGATTGAATTTTGAACATATGTACGGTGAAGAACAGCACGGTTTCCGTAGAGAATGCTCCACTACAACAGCTCTAGTTGCAATCACACATCAATTGCTTCAGAATCACGATGACAAAAATTGCCATGGATCTGTACTAATGACGTTCGATATGCACAGAGCATTCGACAACTTGGACCACAAAGTAGTCCCTAAAGGGTTTGTCCTTCTTCTGAAAGACTATTTATGCAATCGTTCTGCGCACATCAAGCTGTTCGACAAAATATCAAGAAGCTTCCGTGTAACTGTTGGTGTTCCCCAGGGTACTGTCTTGGCACCATACATTTTTGGAGCGTTTTTTGGAGATTTCCATTGTCTCTTACCGACTACCAAATCGGTTAAATATGCAGACGACTTGACTGTAATTGTACCAGTGCAGTCTGTCGACAAAATAGAAAATGAAGTAAATTGTGAGATCGAAAATATTCAGCGTTGATATTCGGAAAATCGCCTTACACTGAACTTGTCAAAATCAAAGATCCTTTTTTGTTTTGCCAATAACAATGTTGAGTTTTCTTTTTCTCTTCCAATTGAATGTGTCGATAAAGTCACTGTTCTTGGTTTTGTAATCAATAAAGATTTGTCTTGGGATTCCCACATTGACCATATTGTGAAGATAGCTAATAGACGTTTTTATGCTTTGAGAAACTTGTGGCTACATTTGAACACTGATGAACTGCACATGATCTATACAGCATATATTCGCACAATTGTAGAATATGCTTGTCCCATTTTTTCTGGCATCAACAAATCGCTAACAAAGAGGCTGAAAATCATCGATATACGAGCTCATAAAATTATATATCGTGATGGAATACGGGAGTGTCGTTGTGCAAGTGATGAACTGATCATACGTCGAAATCAAGAGAGTATTGACCTCTACCGAAAGACAGAGAGCAGTGACAGTCATATTCTGAGTGATATTATTCCCAACAGGCTTCTGCATACCGGATACCCTATTATTCCCCTTTGTCGAACAATAAAGACCAAACAATCCTTCGTGAACTACACTGCACGCCTACAGAGCAATTTATTGTGAAATGTTTTCCTTCATACTGTAATTATATGACTTGTGTCATGATCTTTTGTGTATTTGCATATATAACTTCTGATTATCATTACTTGAGAAATAAACACGTTACTTACTTACTTACTTAATCTCACTGAAGAAGCAAATTGGAGGGAGAACATGAAGTCTCTTGAGGGTTATCAGTCCGGGAGCTTTTCTCCTTTTTAGAGTAGATTATGTCTCTACAGTAAATTTATCTTCAAATGATTTAGATGGTAACGCTAGGAATCTTTTAACTAAAGGGACAAAGTTTGCGCCCATTATTATGAGTAATGTCATCGAATTACAAAAAGATACCCTTGACTTCTGCAGAAAATTGAGATTGCAGATTATTTTGGCAAAAGACGGAAGAGCTTAATCTAAAATAGGAATCTGATTTCACTTCTTCAAAAGGTAGCAACAGTTTTCTTAATCATATCATAAATCTCATTGAGGAACAAAATAATCAGATTTTTGAGCTCCATATAGATTAATCCATAGTATTAGTTCTTGTGCGAAAAAACTATTTAATAATATTAATAAAAAAAATTCTAAAGCTGATAAGGGTGAACTTTTTGCAATAATGGATTATTCCTTTTATCATAAAAGAATGACTGAAGAACATTTGACACTAAATACTGATGCAATACAACCATGAATCAAATTAAGCACTTATGTAATGAATTCAAATCACCATTTGATAGAGTGAATACAATTTTTTTTACAAACTTTCAATGCGAATTACTACCCTTTATGCATGGACTACCGAAGGTCCACAAACATGAGGACTATTTTCATAATATGAGATCTGATGTATTAGGTTGCTGCAAAATGAATCCTCCTGTAATTGTATCAATATCCATGCGATTTCCATAACATGCTTTCACGACAGCTCTGAAAGTTTCAAATGCAACTATGTAATTTGCATGAGGACAGTTCAAATCTTTGAGCACATCAGTATTCTCTAACAATGTCATACATGCATTTCCACTGAAAATTCCACCTTGGCGTTCTTGTAGTTGAACATTACTGCGACGCGCCCATTCATCTGTTCCATGTTTCCACAATCCTTGAAGTCCCTTGTACATCAGAGTAACAGGGCCGATGAGGAGGTGGAGTTCAGGTGGCGGAAATACATCAAGGACACGGATTTCTGGATCCAACGAAATAGCAGGCGGATGTACGACATTACCATGATTCTTTGCTGCGGTTTTGTTACTACCTGATCTGTACCAGCTCCAAAAGAGTTCTCCAAAAGAGGCTGCCAAATATTCTTGAAGTACCTCGCAAGTTCTTTCTCAAATTTTCTTTTGATACATCGCACCACGCACATGGGTGTTTTGATCCATGACTCATGAGTCCAAGTAGGATATTGATTATCTTCAAATCACCGGTCACAGTCCACTTAGGACAAATGAAACAGGAATTCATGTCCAGTTTGTGCCAAATCAATTTGCAGTTCACGTAGTTTTCGGGAACATTGTGCACTATAGCTATTACAAAAGGTTTTTTGACGCTTGTATCTTTTCGCGATTTTGCTGCCACTCCATCAGAATATGTTGATCTTGTAGCCTCTCTGTCTATTGTGTTTTGGTCATCATGTAAGGTGAGACAAAATTTCAGAAAGTTGGCTCCACCATCTATTCCTATTTTTACATGGTCATATGACTTGCCTCGAAGATTTTCTACCTTCAAAATAAGGCCTGAAACATCATTGCAATATATTAGTGGTTTGATTTCCCAATCACATTCACTGTTCATATTTTCTTTCATCATGAATCGCAAGTCTTCCTGCACAAAGAATTCCTCCATCTTGTGATTTTTCTCATAAAGACATTCTCTCAGATGGGGTGTAATTGCGTTTCTACTTTTAGTCGCAGTCCTGATATGGGTTACCAACTTGAGAGTTTCATTTGTACTCAAATTCAAATCAACTTGAATTGAACTCATATCGTCTGACGAGAGAAGAAATGATGCTTGATTTGTAGGCGGGGATCTTAGGAGACTCATTGGTCTCCCTGCAGTTCTTCATAATGTAACATGCTCATCATTCAATTGTTCATCCTGTTGCTTCTCTTTAATTATGTTGGCAGCTATTTTTTTTTTAGATCTTGGTGAACCATTTTCAGCCATTTTCTGCAAATTTAGTACTCAAAACTCTTGTTGCAATGATGTGAGAGACCTCGACCAATCTCTGAGAAACAAATTCCACAAAGGCGAAGTATGGTCTCATCATTGATTCTCTGATTGTCGATAGTTTTGCTTCGAGGATTATTAGTCATAGCTGATGCACCACGAGCGCCACTAAGTCGTGCAGGAACTGACTGGACAATCTTGCAAATGTGGCAGAGACATTGAGAAGACGACGCTGCAGCACGAGTTGAGACCTGGTATAGTTGTGAATGGTCAGCGATGGGTATTTCTTTTCTTGTCCTCTTATTTGGATTTTCGAAATCATTCAGAGTGCGTACACAAGTAGGGCATAACACGTTCGGTAGTCTATCGTCGTTGGGATCCAGTCCTTCAATCACATAGTTTTGTATTTTATTCCACAATATTGGAGTAGCAGCTCGAAAAGTGATATTGTCCTTCTTCGCTTTTGCAAAACATGGAAGGCAAACTCGCTTGCGACATTGTTCGTGTGTTGGTGGCATTATTCGTTCGGTAAGAAATGAATGGACGAAGCAGTTAATGGTTCCGTCATATGGTTTCCACAGTACAAATACATCGACAAAGCAATCGAGAAAGTCCAGAAAAGATTCACGCATTTCTTCCCAAACCTCCGTCCCCTACCATACAAAGTTCGCCTAAAGAAGTTGAACCTCATGAGCCTACGCGCTCGTCGACTCCGTTACCGTCTGATTTTTATGTACAAGATGTTGCATGGGTATGCCGATCTTGATTTTGAAAGTCTTTTTCAATTTTCAAAGCGCAACAGCAGCCGTGGTAATATGTTCAAGCTTGACCTTAAGTTCACTCGTCACGGATGTTATCAGAATTTCTTTACTGTCAACACAATCAAGCACTGGAACACCCTGTCAAACGACGAAATCTCGGCTACTTCATTGGCAAGCTTCAAAAGAACTGTGTCTACCTATTTCTCACGTTGTGATATTTGGTAATTTCCCAGATATGCGTGCAACGTTCTATTTTCATGCATCCACAGATTTGTTTGAGCCCGAAATGGGCCTTGTATTTGTAGTGCATTCTCTGTAACTTTAACTTGTCTTATGCGAAAATTCTTCAAATACAGTTATTATTATTATTATAATGTTATCACCACTTATACAATGTTTCATTAATCACTACCACAGACGATTGATATCACTATACTGTGTGTCTTCCGTGAGCGTCAATCGCGCGCTCTGAAACCAAGTTCATAATTAATTAATCGATCAGTACTGCATGCATTGTCACACTCAACAATTCACCAACAATGAAGCAACAAGCTCGCCAATTATATGTTTGGCGTATCAAACCTTTGCAGGAGGATATCTATGGTTAAATGTCTGTCATAACACATACGAGAGATCAACAGTGAAGTATTTCAGAAAATCAATGGACAGGCTGATGAGTGCTTTGAGGTTTTATTGTCATCAGCTAAATGCGAAAAGTGAAAATGACACAACGATATCATGTATCTTAGATGAACTCGTACACATTTTACTGAATGCTTAAAGCTAGGTGATGAATAGATTAATTAAATGGATAACGTAAAATCATTGGTATGACGAAACATGTGAACAGAAAGCCGTTACAGTAAAACGTACAATATTACTGTAATTATAAATAACGACTAAACAATCATAACCGATTTATTGATTTAATCGATTTCCTCGATTTTTCAGGCGAAAACGTTTATTATAAGTTATAATATCCTAATAAAGAATCATGAATTATAGTCAAAAACATGTCAATAGAGTTTGGGCACTTAAAAATGAAAATTTGTAAAATTCAATCAATTGATCGATTATCGATGAATCGATTACGCTTATCTATCGATCTCCGGCAAGAGCTCGTAGCTCAGTTGGTTAGAGCACAGGTCTAGTTAACCTTGGTCGTAGGTTCGAATCCTACCAGCCGCACATCTTTTGCATAGCAATTTGATCTATCGTTTATTTAATTTCATTATTGTTAATAGACAAAAATTTGATTAGACTTACATTTCCTCATGAACTGTGCACGTAGGGCCTAAATAAGAATTCATAATCATCATTTCTTTGTTAGAAGACTTACATCTACTTGACCTAACCCTACAAAATAGCCTATGATAACTAGCAAAGATACACTTAACCACTGCGATTACTAGGCCCGAGCACTTACAGTATTAGGTCCTAATAGACATTTATGTCCCAAAGAAGATGACCATATTAATATTTATGAAAAATAATAAGCTATGGGAATTCTAATGGGAATTATTGCTAAATCCCGTGGCAAGTCTGGCGAAGCACAGCGTCTACGCCAACTGAAGAATTTAGAACTTGGATTGTTCAAGGACAATTTAAGGACATCTTCTGCCTCGCGCTTATTACGAATGCTTGAATTTCTTAATATAAAAGGACTTCTCTCCCGGCATCAGATGAATGGCTACTTCTGTAGTCTCGAAGTATTTAAAGGAAAACGTCGCTGAAATCAGGCAGTATGAATATAATTCGACCGGTTTCGAGTGGAAGTCAAAAATTGAGCTCCTACTCTTCCTCAGGAATGTTTTATGTATAGGATATCAAACGAAATTTGAAAGCTTTATCAACATAACAAACGACGGCTGCATAGGATAATGCTTGAAAATATCGTATCATATCTATCATAACGCATAGTTTTACCTGTAATTCGGAGTGTGATATCTGATGGTTTCTGTTTGTTATGTACATAATCCACGGAATGCATTAAGCAACAGCCATGGATTTCTAGATGCTATAGAAATCCCAATGGATATGGAAATATAATATGGAAATATCCAAATCCATTCAATTCCATTCAGGTCATTTAGCGCATGTAGACCGCGTGAAATTCTATCAATTCTGTTTATGCCACTACATCAATAGTGTCAAATTGTTGATTTCTAACTTACCACTCAGATCCTAATGGCAGGCATGGAAAGCAAGAAAATCTTGAATCTCGACATTCTTGAAAAATGGAATGACATATTATCATATTCAATTTACCATGACTCAAGCTGGATAAAATACATAAATGGTTCAATGTTCCGTCTATTTCTGATGACATTCAAAGTTTGTGCTTAACTAAAAATTGCGCATTTACATGTATTTGTGACTTTCTCTCTGAAGAAGAAGAAGTGAACTTGTAGCAGCATCAAGAATCAAACATGGCCTTCGGGGTTGCTCAATAATTGAAGAGAATTCTGCGTCATTTAATCAATACACAAGACAGAAATCGTGAAATATTGCTGTCGCAGTTTATGGAGCATTACATGCCACCAAGCAAAGTCCGCAGGTATCAACAGCAGTAGTGAACAATGGCAGATTGCAGTATGCGCTCAATTAAGATGGAATTCGTCGATGAACCCAAGAAAAAACAAGCTTCCATTTCATAAAATTTTGAAGCAATGCTTTTATGTGCTATGCTAGCAAACCTTTTCCGTTGAGTAACAGCTCTTCAAACTGTGTATATGTGATATTTAGTCACTTAAGAATCTATGCAAATTTCCGTATGATATTTTTTCATATAATACACTGACATCACTGGAAGACCAGAGATATCTGCACTAAACTATGCGTTATAAAAGAATATATCATAGAAAGGCCTATTACATAAACGGCTTAAGAAAACTTCAAATGATCAGTGGAGTCATAGAAAAATGTTGTAGAAATGGAAGTCTACATTTTACATACAACTAGGCTGGATCACAGATAGGGGATTTATCAATACAGTGCAGTAAACTATTAATAAAATTCACATAAATTGATTTAACAATTAAATGGAAAGCTCTATAGAAACAACACTGTATACAAAAACGATGTATAAAATAACGTTACTACTAGCAACAAGAGAAGGTAGCATGAATACGTAGAACTCAAATACCATGCTAGAGAAACAATTTTTTGTTTGATAATCGCATGACTAATGGCACTTTTTACTTTTCTCCAGTAATCCAGTGGACGTTGTCTGTTTTAGCAGACGAGATCTTATTGTATTTATTTTTGTTAAACCGTGAGCGTGACCTCAAGAGAAAAAAAGAATCAACACTAAAATTCACATTCACGATCACTTGATATCGCCAGTTTGAAAAGACGTACGCTGCGTATTCTCCTGCATTGTCTGAAGTGAAAATATTAAATGACAGAAATGCCTGAAGAACAGTTCATACACAATATTGACAAATTTACAATCTGCTTTGACAAACCGACAATCAACCTCCAAAAACTTCAGCATTGAAGGCCTTATCACCTCAACTACGTGCTACTTGTTTAAAATCATAAATATCGATTAAAAACAATTTATATCTATGGTGAAATTTCAAGCGCACAAGGTAATAGTCAAACACGCACATGAACATGACGATGAGAGGAATGAAATATCATAGACTATTGGGTCATTCCACATCAAAAGGTCAAATTTCGGAAAAAGTGAGTGACGAACGTTCTCAGATTTTCTGGAAATTCACATATTTTCATTATTTGGGTCTATCTAGATGAAATCCAAAATATTTCGGAAAAATTCTATCGGAAAAGTCACTTGCGTGGCCTTGACTTATTCGATTTTTTCTATTTTTAGAGAATTTGTGAAAAATCATACAAATCTTTGACGGCCTACATCACCGATCTCGCAGCGACCTTCAAGAAAATTCTTCTTGGACTGCTTAATTGATACCCAACCGTAGATGTCCCAAGCAGAATTCATAACTTTTTCGCTGAGAGAAAATTTCTGTAGGCCTTCAAAAAGAGTAAAAATTTCAGAAAATTTTGGAAAAAATCGAAATTTAAACATTCTGAAAAATGCACATGAAATTTTACGGTCCCTTCTTCCGCAGGCGACTACAAATACATCCAAATGATTGTAAAAAAATATTTAAAAAATCACCAGGGATCGGGAAATTGGTTTTTGAATCTCAAATTATATGAACAAGATTCAATTTTTGACATCTTTGACTCAGTCCTGACAATATCTCGCAGCAGCCAGGTCAATTCTGATAGGTCGAGTGTTTTACGCTTCACATTATATATCTGAAACTCTAATCAGAAGTAACTTTTTCCACCCAGAAGTATGACTTTTTTGAATTTGAATATGTGGTGAAATTAGTTCATTTTTTGTGCTGCTACTATAATAGACCCAAATGATGAAAATATGTGAATTTCAAGAAAATCTGAGAGCCTTCGCCACAGGTCACTTGACGTTTTGGTGTGGAATGACCCTATTGCGAAACGTGAATGTAGCTGTCAAAATGCAACTAAGTTGAAAAATGTTCAACTAAGAGAATCTGATTGGATGTGACCATAGAGTAGGGATATATAGGCAGAGGTACGACTCAAAAAAGTGTCTGTATACAGTGAACATTTTTATATCAAAAGATTCAGTTTTTTGCGGAGATTACGTTCCTGCGGTCCAGAAAATTATTTGAACAGCTTTAAAAAAGTCAAAATTTTGTAATTTATATGCTACCGAGATGACGCCCCTTTATAAGTAGTATGAAACAAGTTTGATAACAAAAGGAATGAATATTTGCAAACAAGCATCATAACTAAGTGGAAATTAAGCTGATGACAATGAAATCTTATGAGCTGCATTAAAATTGAAGTCATCATGAAAAAGTCGAGATCTGATTTTGCTTTCTCGGTTGAAATTTCAAGTCTTTAATTCAATTTTCACCGACATGATTTTATGATTCACTAAATTCTTGTTTCATTTCTTGAATTTGAATAGTGATGTAGACCCGTTTACATCTTTCAAAGTTAATTGAAATCATTGTCTTTGATTATGTGATTTTTCTCTACCTGGCTGCCTGTGATATGATCACGCTTAAGAAAATACTCTTGAGGTTGAGCATGAAAGTAATAGCAACCCTTCGAATTGCTAATTTAACAAACATTTAATCTCGAAGGCTGTCATAAGAATCTGTGAAATACCATCATTCCTTCTGCATCACAATTATGATCATTCAATTCCGGGATAATTTCTTGAGAACTGCAAAAATTTGCATCTCACATTTGATGGCAATTACCACCTGTATCTCCGTTGAGTTCATTTAATAAAATCGAAAGTGTATACACATTGGGGATTTAATAAATTCGGAGTTACCACTCTACCTAATATACTCTATGGATGTGACAGTTAGAACCAGGAAGATCTATGAAGAATTTGATGAAGAATTCTTCATGCAATACGCAATAGCGATGCCAAAGTCGTACGAATTTTCACTTAGAAGTTGTCAACCACTGTATGATTGGATCAGAAACAGTCACATGTGTAATTCTAAGCTTTTAATTGTTGGTTCATGCCCCAACTTAGTTCCTCCGGACGTTCCACAAACCTGGAGTCAATTTCTATTCTATTGGTTTGACCCGTCAACACCGTGTTTTGATACTTCAAGATTCATGTCATTTCAAAGTACAGCAGTCCAAGAGAGTCTGTGTCACTGCCATTTCAAGTGCATTTTTACAGGTTAGAATGCGTGAACTAGTGTTCCTTATCGAATCAGGTGCAGCATAATCGTTTCAAATGCATAATGAAAAATGAAACTAAAAAAGGCTAAACTAGACTGGACACTAAAACGGACGCAGCTAGTATAGACGAATATTGAACTAAGATGCTGAAGTGAACGACTTAATGACGAATATACATCCTCAGAATTAAACAGAGTAAAGCGTTGCGCTGAGCTAGTTTACCAACCATCATTTTTGTCTGTCAATCAATTTATATTACTGATTTTCTGTTCATCTGCGTCTCTATAAGTTTACATTGCAGATAGATGTTAGTTGTCATATTCAATGTTAGCTAATTTCTTTTTCTCTTGAAATCAACACTCCAATCATAGAGTAATATATGTAATAGAGTAATAGAGTAGATATATCAGGTCGAGTTGTAACTCCTCATTTATTAAATCCCCAATGTGTATACACTTTCGATTTTATTAAATGAACTCAAAGGAGATACAATCGGAATTGTTTCCAAATGTGAGATGCAAATTTTTGAAGTTCTCAAGAAATTATCCCGGAATTGAATGATCATAATTGTGATGCAGAAGGAATGATGGTATTTTACAGACTCTCAGTGTATTGACAGCCTTGGAGAGATAATGTTTGTTAAATTAGCAATTCGAAGGGTTGCTATTACTTTCATGCTCAACCTCAAGAGTATTTTCTTAAGCGTGATCATATCACAGGCAACCTGCAACTGACAGAGCAAAATCACATAATCAAAGACAATGGTTTCAATTAACTTTGAAAGATGTAAACGGGTCCACATCACTATTCAGATTCAAGAAATTAAGCATGAATTTAGTGAATCACAAAATCATGCCGATGAAAATGTAATTGAAAACTTGAAATTTCAACCGAGAAAGCAAAATCAGATCTCGACTTTTTCATGAAGACTTCAATTTTAATGCAGCTCATAAGATTTCATTGTCATCAGCTTAATTTCCACTTAGTTATGATGCTTGTTTGTAAATATTCATTCCTTTTGTTATCAAACTTGTTTCATACTACTTATAAAGAGGACGTCATCTCGGTAGTATATGAATACAGGAATAATTTGAAAAATATAAACTTTTCAAAAACTGCTCAAATAATTTTTTGGACACCAGGAACGCAATCTCCGCAAAAAACTGAATCTTTTGATATAAAAATGTTCATTGTATACAGATACATTTTTGAGTCGACACTCTACCTAAATTACTCTATGACTCCAATAACATTTAATGAAGTTCTCATCAACAATAAATCCTAGAGAACATAAACCATATCGATCATGTGATCCATCGATAAATGTGTAACGGCTTCTAGCCATGTAAGGGCACATGCCAAAACTTCTTGATTGCTATCAAGAACATAGACATTTTAATGTTGTCCACGATAATTGTTAATTGCCTTTTCTTGTTAGTTGTTATTTGCTTCTTTGTTTCATGTCTGCATCTGTAGATCGTCATTGATTAGGATGAATTTGCGTCAGATTTTGTTTTCATTATGCTGTTGATATGGCAAATTGCATTTGAAACGGGGCCGCTTCACCTCATTTCGGTAATTCTGCTGTTGGAATGTCAGCGATGAACTCGGTGTTAATGTTGCGAATCGTCATGTCATTCTGCAGTTGATTTGTCTATTGTTAATATGAAACGGATGATTGGCTTCTTGATCGGTCAAACCTAGTCAACTTCATATAAACAATTCATTTCTATGGATGCAGCACATGACTAGCATTCGATCACAGTTTTCGCGGGCTAGTTCAATTAAAACGTTTTCAAATTCAAGATAGGGCGTCAATTTCAATGACATCTAATTTCTAGGGAGTGATTTGTAATTAAATTGCATGATCCATTTGCGTAGCACATCACGAACATGTGCGATCTGACACTGAAATTTAAGATGTCTCTTTGAAGCAGTGACTATTTTTGAAATTGCATGCCCTATCTTGAAGAAGAATGGCATAGAATTGAATTTGTCTTGGAAAACTTTGATCGCGCCATTTTCAGCCAAGACAAATGAAACCACAGAATTAAATATTTTGTTTATCTGCTTCGGTTTGCTAGAAGTGTGATTAATTCGAAATCGCCGGCACATCGAGGAACTTAGTAAATGGGCAAAAAAGAATTCCTAATACCTTACAGAGAAAGGAAAAAGTCGTGCGTCGCTTGCGGATTAATGTGAGTTCAAGCAAAGTGCTTCGATTGCCACAATTCTTTCAGATTCGAAGAATTCAGATCATTGCCCACAAGTTTTCTCCATAATGTTGGCCCTTCCGATCATTATCAAAGAAAGTAGCAGGCGTACGAAAATTAGTTCACTTGATATTTTCACATCCTCTCTTTGGCATTGCTCACTGCATAGTGCATACACTGAATCGAATGTTAGCCAAGACAGCCTGACGATGTGTGTTTTGGTGTGTACGGAGTGATATCACAGCACGCACGCATCTCTCAGTGGCTCTGGTGTCCACTGCTGACAGCTTATTGTTTGCCATTTCCAATAGCAAGCGATACACGAATTATCCATTCGAGAAGGAGCAAGTTGTCTAATTCTGTGATGTGCCATTTCAATATTAAGGTTCCATGCAACCCTTCCTTTCTGGGAAACCGAAGACGCGCAGATGAATCTAATTCTGTGAATGTAACAAATCATTCATAGAAAACAACAAAATAATAGTTAAATAGCAGTAAGAAAATAAGTTTTAAGGATCATTTACTGTTGTTGTAAAATGGCAACCAATGTTCTCCTAAGTAACTGAAAATCGGATTGTCGAAGTTTGTGGTCCTTGCGAACTGACTCACTTGCAAAGGGACCAATGAAAGCGTAAGTGTGACCAATTATCACCCAAGACATTGAGAAGAATCGAATCCCATCCAAACATCCAAGGCGACCTGGTACTGATGAACTGTCCATTACCTTCATTGCGTTTGTGTAGAGAGAAAATGAAAGAATTAAGCTTTCCCATAGCTCTAAAAATGAAAAGCAAAACAAAGTAAATAGAATGTTCATGTTTAAGCGGTGCAACATAACGTCTTGAAATGAAAGTATCTTGAGACGGAAGAACAATGATGCAGAATGAGATTGTTAAACTTTTACAGTATACTAGAAATGAAGACTTAATTCAAAATGATGCAAGAACTTACAAAATGGGCAAAATGAAATTTTCAATGTCTTACGGAGATAGGAAAAATAGTTGTGTATCGCTTGCGGATTGCTGTGAATTCCTTCAAAATGATTCAATCGCCACGATTCGATGGGATCCTACTATACTTTCATGGTCAACCTCAAGAGTATTTTCTTAAGCATGATCATATCACAGACAACCTGCCACTGACAGCAAAATCACATAATCAAAGACAATGATTTCAATTAACTTAGAAAGATGCAAATGGGTCCACATCACTATTCAGATTCCAGAAATGAAACATGAATTTAGTGAATCATAAAATGTGGAACTTGAATGAAAAACTTGAAATTTCAGACAAGAAGGCACGAATACGATTGTGACTTTTTCATAAAGTCTTGGATTATAATACGGATCATGAAATTCCCTTGCAAATTAGCTTAATTTCCGCGTAGTTACAGATGCTTATTAGCAAATATTCATTCCTTTTGATATCCAACTTGTTTCATACTACTTGTAAAGGGGCTTCATGTCGGTAGTATATAAATTTGCAAAATTTTGACCTTTTTAAAACTGCTCAAATAATTTTTTGGACGACGGGAACGCAATCTACACAAAAAATTAATTTCTTCATATAAAAATTTTCACTGTATGCAGATACTTTTTTTGAGTCGACACTGTACCTATATATCCCTACTCTGTGACTGAATTTGAAGAAAAAAGATGGGAATGATTAGGTAATTCACAAGGGTGCCGTCATTTTGATAAGTCAAATCAAAAATTTTCATTAGCATTTATTACGCTATAAAGAAGTACGCTGCCGAGTATGTTCTTGACAAATATTCAATCCTTATTATGCCCCAAAATCGACGAATTGACAATTTTTGCATCCCTGTAGGCCATCAATTATCGCCATATGAGAGTCTTGGCTTAACGCCAACATTGAAAACAACAATATTCTCCTTCCATGCTATTCTTCGCCGGTTCGCTTTGATCGACAAGATGTAGACGTGGAGGAGGGGTCTGCGATTAGATTCGAAATGACGTATATTTCAATGAAATCAAAGATTTCCCAGCTCTTCTTTCATCTATTGAATGTGTTTGGATACGGATGCATGAAATAATTCTACTTGTTCTTTATGTACCCCCCGAATTTAAGTTCTGCTGATTGCAGGTTTATCATTGAGTCTATTATCACTAACTACGACATAGCTTCTGATGAACTTGCAGACTGTAAAGTTATGATCGCGGGTGATCTCAATCAACTGCCTACCGACTTAGTTAAATAAAGTTTAGGATTGGCACAGATAGTTGATGTAGCGACTATTTTGGATATTATTGGCAAATATTTTGGACAAGATTCTTGTCGACGATCAGACAAATGAAAATTATTGCCCTGTGATTGTTGGACCTAATTTTGGCAATGCTGACCATTCGACAGTTTTCGTGAAGCCACTAAATGCCAAGTCATATTATACATCAATCGTCAAATTGTATGATTATCGTGAGACATTCGTGAAAAGATTCTGTGACTTTCTGAGTTCAATTAATTGGAGCTACTTTTCACACTTCTTCGACGAACACTTCTTCGACAAGTTCTGCATGAATAATGCTTTATCTAGCATTGATTGATCGGAAATATCTTGCATCAATGATTCTACATGTATACTTTATATGTGGCCAAACCAGGTCAGTTTATCACAGCACCATAGCTGGATTACTATAAAAGGACTGACACAGTCCAGATGACCAGACCATGGACTGTGACATCTTTGTAGCATGGATGTCTAAGATGGAATCTTAAGTAGTCCCATGGACTCCTAGATATCTATTGAAATACTATCTATTAATCAAACTCCCTTCCTATCTCCACTATGGTTGAACTTATTAAACTAACTTCATACATTTTCTAAATGTAGAACGTAGATTTCCTATGAATCAAGAATACATGTAAATCCAATGGGCGTACCGTGCATACATTTTTTTACCCCTGACAATGCACCCAAATTGCAAGTAAGCTTAGATGATATCTTGGGTATAGATAATAAGGCTACAACCTCATGCAAATGACCAGTGTAAATATCGGTTCACTTGAAAATCAAATGAAGAAATGCACAGTATGAAGTGAGATAATAGTACATTCTATGGTATTAGTTAAATTTCTATGGACAATGCATGACATCAATATTGATAGGCCTATCTACTAGTGACAGTTGGATGCCATGGAAAAGCCAACCACGTTTTAGTTGTTCTTATCACGATATGTCTATATCGTCACTGGTCCATAGAGTTCATTGACATTTCTTGATCGTTTGATAATAGTGATATAACTACTCCATCTGTACTACCATAGAAAGATGTAGCACTCGGCTTCGCCTCGTGCTACATTTTCTGTGGTAGTACAGATGTCGTAGTTATATCACTATATCGAGGACTCAAGATGCTTGACCTAGTTTTGAAGATTTTTGAACACATTCTGGCTGACTTCATCAAAGATCGTGCAGATATACATGACATGCAGTTCGGTTTCCGGCAAGGTAAAAGTACAACAGATGCCATCTTTGTTCTTCGACAGTTGCAAGAAAAATTCTTGAGCAAGAGGAAGGACTTGTACATCATGTTTGTTGACCTCGAGAAAGCCTTCGACCGTATTCCTCGAAAAGTCCTGTGGTGGTCAATGAGAAAGTTGGGCATCGACTAGTGGATCGTCCCGACTGTCCAGGCCATGTATGAGCATGCAAAGTCGGTTGTTTGCAACGGAGTCCGCAGAAGTTCGGTTTTTGAGGTTAACGTGGGTTTGCATCAAGGTTCTGTCCTAAGTCCTCTCTGTTCAACATGGAGGAAGGAGGCCGATATCAACGAGTTTATCTGAACCATGTGACACAGTAATTTTCGTCAAATGACTTCAGGCGTTCCTCAGAGCTGTATACTACCACCGCAGATATTTGCCGCTTACATGGGCTCTTTAAACCCATTCTCCAATGTTGCGATGCTCATCAAGTACGCAGATGATGTTTCAATTTCAATTCCTTTCTCTACGTGTGATGATGTTAACCGTGCCATTCACCTCGAAGCAACCAACATAAAAAGCTGGTGCCGTGATCGAGCCATATTAAAAGCAATGAGTATAAATTACTACTCATTACTA
>CAJQUW010001233.1:0-208012 GCA_907163375.1 Prostheceraeus crozeri
CTGCTTCAAGTGATGGGAAAGGAAGAGAGCAAAAAGCGAGGTCGGAAATCTAAAGATGGGAAAATTCCTAATTTGAAGTTGAAGCGCCAAGATGCTGACTTGAAAACTTTACTATAATCCTAATTGTTATGAGGAAACACAAATGTTTTAATTTGTAAATGTTTTAATTTGTAAATGTAACTTGAAAGTTTCTATTCTGAATGTAAATAAACTTGATCTGGTACATGTGTCTGTTTTGTTGTTCTTAGCAAAATTAGCGGGATGATGAGTTTAATGTTAATGGAATTATAAGATGACAGATTTTCGTCTATTCACTGATCGCACAATGTGTGTCGCTGGACCAAGTCAGTCCGGTAAAACTACATTTGTAACTGAATTGCTACAATATAGAAATGAAATGTTTAACAAGGGAAATTATGAGAAGATCAAATGGTATTATGGAATATTTTCAACCACAACTACATTCTGCACTTCGCCAGAAAGGTTATGATTGGTGAAGCTAAGGGTTTGCCATCAACTGAGGATATCAAAGCAGGTGACTTACTAGTATTAGATGATCTATTACGAGAAAGCAAATCTTCAAAGGATGTAACTGAAATGTTCATTCAAACTGCACATCATAGAGGAAGCTTTTATTATCTACATCACCCAAACATCTTCGATGGAGGGAAAGAGCAAAGAACTAGAAGTTTGAATACACATTATTTGGCAATATTTAAAAATCAAGAGATAGCAGTCAGATACATCATCTCTGTAGACAGATATTACCTCAACAACTAAAGTACTTTCAAAAATATATGAAGATGTAACAAAGAAACCACATGGTTATCTATTTATTGATCTAACCCAGGAATGTCCGGAACGACTTCGATTTCGAACAAATATCATACCTAATTCCGCTGAACCAATGACAGTTTTCTCGGTTCACAGTTAGTTTTAAGCAATGTACTTTGTTGCCTTATTATTTTCAAACATGTCGTATTCAAAGATGGTAGTCATTCCTCAAGAGGAGTATGTACAATTGACTACATTACAAAGTGCACAGGAAGTCAAAAATATAGATCAACCTATTACGAATCAACTTAAGGAACTAACACAAAAGGATATGGAAATTCAGAAGATTAAGGATCCCTATCGACGAATGCAGTTAGCAGCTGAAAACATTGACGAGAGGCGACAGATTCGTGACAAGTTGCGACGATTTATAACCTTGTCAACACCTCGACCATATCGTGTGCGCGCTGAGCGATTATTTGACTTCATTGATCCACATGTGAAGTTCAATGAGAGAGGGGAGATAATAGATGAAACAACTGGTGATGTTATTAGAAATAGTCACATAGATGACCTTCTACAATATGCTGTCAGAGATGTAAGGCGAAAACTAGGTGCACCACAAGGGTGGACATATTTTCAGAAAATTTTATAGATCAAAATGTACCTCACAATATTATTGGAGGACCGACTGTGAATGAATTGGATAAGGGTCACTTACAAGATGGATCAAAGAGTAAAACACCCACGATGGCGGTCAAGCGAGAGCTTGCAGATCCCGATGATCTGCAACCAAAAAGAGCTACTAGGCGCTCAATGCGTGTTGCGAAGGAGTATAGTAAATATTAAGCAAATATGAATTAAGCCTTGCCTCTCTCATATCATGTCGTTACAAAAATTTTGCTGTTGTTTGAAATCTGCGCTCGAAGGCAAAGGAGAAGAGGGCATAGAGGTTGATATCAATTGTGTTAGCAGTTGCTGTGCGAGTAATACGCGTGCAAATCAGAACAAAGACGATGAGTTACAGCAGTGAAACTCAGAAAGATTTATTACGACTTAAATCATCCCGCAAGTTTCAGTCGTCCGGAGGTTCTAGCTCGTGCAGCAGGTGTGGGAATAGAGAAAGTCAAGAAGTGGTTGAGGAGTCAACCGACTTACTCTTCACAAAAATGCGAGAAAGCGGTTTCCAACAAGAAAATATGTTGTTAACAATATAGATAGTCAATGGCAAGCGGACTTGGCTGACATGCAACAGATATCACAGTACAATGATGGCTATAAATACATCTTAACCGTAATAGATATTTTATCTCGCTATGCTTGGGCACGTGCGCTGAAATCTAAACGAGGACCAGAAGTTGAAGCGGCTTTTCGGAGCATTTTCGATGAGGGGCGTGTTCCGCAAAGAATACAGACCGATCAAGGGAAGGAATTCGAAAACTCTCATGTTCGAAGTCTCCTTAAAAGTCATAATGTGGAATTGTTTAGTGTCAAAAGTGCTTATAAAGCTGCCCATGGTTGAGAGGTTCAATCGCACACTTGAAGACAAAAATATGGCGCTATTTCACTGCAAAAATACACATGTTTGGGTAGGTGAGCTGCAGAAATTTGTTAAGAATTACAATGAAAGCTACCATCGAATCATTAAGATGAAACCAGTTGATGTTACAACAGATAATGCGATGGATGTATGGCTTCGATTGTATGATAAGCGAAAAACATTTCCAATGAAAAGAAAATTAATGTTGGTGATAGAGTTCGGATTTCAAAGGTCAAGTCTACATTTGAGAAGGGGTATCTACCTAATTGGACTGAAGAAGAGTTTTTTGTGGATGAAGTAAATACAAAATTTAGGCCCACCATGTATAAATTAATAGATTACCATGGCAATCCAATTGAAGGAAAATTTTACTCTTATGAATTGCAAGTAGTAGACAGAAGTGAAGAGGTGTATATGATTGATAAAATAATTAGGAGGAAAGGTCATGGCAATCAAAGGAAATATCTAGTTAAATGGAAAGGATATCCTGATTCATTCAATAGCTGGATAACGCACCAGGATCTACAAAATGTGGAGATGGGAGACACTCGTAACTTTTAAGCTAATATAGCATGTGACTTCTTCAATATATGACTTTAACATGTCTACTAACTTCAATATCATTCTTCCAAGCAATAGCAACCCCAAGATATTCCCAAGTAACAAACCATCTCTATACTCTGTTGAATTCGCTAATCCAATTACTCTGCATGGACCACATGAAGTTGCTCTAACTGAATTTACTTATTACAACGATATCAGTTTGCTAAAGAACAACTATTTTGAATTACATAAAGAAGTGCGAGAGAAGGATGATTGCTTTCGCATATTTCAAAATAGTCTACATGGTACATGGGCTTTTCATCATCTAACTTTACATCCTTTTTCAACATCTTTACCATCTGTTCAAAACATGATTAAAATTCAAAAGGCATTTGCAACGTCAACTTTTGATTCTAAGGTTCCCACAATGAGCTTGCAAGATACAGAAAAGGAAATCGGTAGAATGTTTGAACGAATAAATGATCTCTTCAAGCTGACTTTGAATAAATTCTACAAACCAGTCATAAAGGGGTCAACAAAATTGATGAAGGAAGGGAAGCATGTTCTTCTTGTATTAGGTAAGGATTTGAGTCATACTTTTGGGTATTCCAGAACAACTTTCTCATCAAGGTATTGGTACAATGGACGTGGGTGGAATTCGGAGAGGAAAGTCACTGATTTTCAATGTAGAATTGTGCCATTGTATGCATTACAAAAGAGGAGCATCCGAGTAAAAAATAAATTTGAGGTCATTAGAAGTGTTGAAGACTTTGCAAGAAAGTTTCAAGGATCAGTGCCAGAAACGTTAATGACTTGTGAATATAAGAAAGAGAAAGTAACTTTATTTACTGTTGAAAAGGAGGTAGAATTTATTGTTTTTACTAAAAAGACACCATTGGAAAAGTCTGAGTCCGCTGTTATTGAATTTGGATCTGAAATGATTGGGATGTTTAAGCGCCTTGAAAGCGCACCTTGGTTGACAGAATTAAATGATACATTCAAGGTTCAATTGTCCTCTTCTAAACTCAAAGCATCAACAAATGCTTCATGGGATATCCACGTATACAGCGAAGACATATCGGGTGATGAATTGTCTACTTCCAGTGAACTTGTAAAAAGAGTTAATTTGAACATTGAAAGCTTGAAAACGCCATCTGAATTGTGTACAAAGTTAAATGAGTTTGGTGTAGATTACCTTGATGCAGATGAATATCACTTTTCTTATGACCCACATAAGAAACGCATGATTCTAAAGGTAGGGAAGAACTCTCTTATCAAGCTGGATAGCGTGTTAACGACCACATTGGGATTCTCAAAATCAACTATTTATGAAGGTACATCAATAGGCGATACAACCCCATCACTAGAGCGTGATATAAGTAACTTATACGTCTATTGTAACATTATTGAATATACAAGGGTTGGCGACATTGAGGCCCCACTTCTGCGCACATTTCCTCTCTCATCCGTAAGGAAGCAACTAATCAATCGAGAATTTTTTAATACAATGTATCTACCAATCAGCCGAAATTTCATCAATAGAATTGACATATCAATTCATGATGACGCAGGAGAAGTAGTACCGTTCTGTGGTGGTGTTACTGTTTTGACCCTACATATTAGGTCACGAGAATAAGGCTTTACGCTATTGTGACTTCCATAGTTATTCAATAGTCATAATGACAGGCATTTACAGTAGACCATCATATCAGAGCGGTTATCCCGTGTTTGTTGGAGGTAGACGACAAGTTGGAGGAGGCATATTTGGTGCACTAAGACGTATGGTTCTTCCAACACTCAAAAAGTATGGCGTACCAATCATGAAGCGTGTTGGAAGCAGGGCTTTAGATTTTGGTGCAAATGTTGCAGCTGATGCGCTTCAAGGTGAGGATATCGGTGAATCTATGAAAATGCGCGCGCAGCAATCTGCCATAGACGCATTAGATGATTTAACAAAGACGAGACGTACAGTTCGGAAGAAACGTAGGAAGTCAAGACAAGTTGGATCAGGCCGAGTTACTAAGCAAAGACGCAGGAAAAGTAAAAAGCCGACTAGAGCAGCACGTTCTAAATCTAGACGTCGAGTGAAAACAAGAAAGCGCAAACGAAATTCCACAGCTACTAGAAACAAGTCAAAACGAAGGAAGACAACATATTTGTAGAGCTAATACGATGCAGAGTATCAATTCGGCTTTGTGTTTCTTCGATTCTCCCCCTCATCAGACAGACATCATCTCCTCAACAATTGTAGACATAGTCCCCACAACAAATATCGATGGTAACCAGCAGCCTATTCAGTTTGATATACCTGCCAATCCTCAAGATTATATTGACTGTCAATCCATTGATTTAGAGTTGTGTATACAAATTAAGAAGACTGATGGTACAAATATCGATTCATCCAAGGATAAAGTGGGATTAGCAAATCTTCCTATTGCCAGTCTGTTCTCAGATGTGTATCTAATATTGAATGACAAACAGATTGAAGGAGGGGATCGAGCATATCCATATGGAGCATATATACATACAATGACTCAATTTCAAAAGCAAGCTAAACAGTCACACTTGCAAGTTTCTGGGTGGTATGATGATCAGCAAGGGAAATTTGATGATGTCTCAAATGCAGGGTTGAAAAGACGAATGGATTTAACAGCGGATTCAAAGGAATTATACTTGAAAGGACCCGTCTATCTTGATTTCCTTCGTCAATCTAGATATCTGCTATCACAGGTTAAAATGCAAATAAAATTTATTCGTGCAAATCCTGAGTTCGCGTTAATGGCTTTTGGAGCTACAAACTATCAAGTTAACATAAGTAATGCCGTGCTCAATGTAAGGCGAGTAACAATGAACCCGTCAGTCATCAACGAGCATGCGACAGGATTGAGGAAAAACAATGCAATATATCCAGTTAATCACAGTGTGTTGACAAACTTCACAATTGGTGCGGGATCATCCTCACATGCCTACCCAAATCTTTTTCCCACTGCAATGCCAAAGGCGGTGTATATCACATTTGTGGAAAATGAGGCATTCATTGGTGCTTTTGAAAAGAATCCATTCAATTTCCAACACTTTAATGTTAGCAAACTAGCACTCTATCAGGATGGGAAATTTGTATCTTGCAAAGCATATGAGCCTAATTTCAAAGATGGCAAATTCGCACGTGAATATGGTTCTATTTTCACCGCCCTCAACATGTTTAATACAGACGATTCAAATGGAATTACAATGGATATGTACAAGAATGGCTACTTCTTCATTATGTACAACCTCACAGCAGATGCAGATCTAGGTGGTGAAAGCGTAGGAGTTACAAAGCCTGGAAATCTACGACTGGAGGTATCATTTGAGTCACCTTTGAAGAAAACAATTACTTGTCTCATTTATGCTATCTATGATAGCAAAGTTGAGATAACAAGAATGAGAGACGTGACTGTCAGCTATCAGAGATGAGTAACTTAAGCAACAAAGAAATCTTGAGGAAAATGAGGAAAGCTCATCCCTACTCCAAGACAATATTTCTCAATGTCTTTTCTAGAGATAATTTACCTGATTCAATTCCTTTCTATCCTTGTTCACTTATCATCAATACGGATACCAACAATCTTCCCGGAAAACATTGGATTGCTGTATACATCAATCGTTATAAAGTTGCCGAATATTTTGACTCTCTTAATCAACCTCGTTTACATGATATCGCATTATGGATGAACAGGTTTTCCTGGACTGTTAGGAAAGTGACATCGTTCCCACTTCAAAGTAATACATCTCTAATGTGCGGTGGCTATGTACTCTATTTTGTCAACGAGAGACCATTGAAAAATAACTGTAAAAGTGCTTTAGAACTATTTTCAAAAAACTGTGATAAAAATGATGTAATTCTTACTAAATATGTTGAAACAGTTTTGAAATAAAGTTTTATGTTGTATCATTAACTTGCTCTCTTTTTTTCCAAAACAAGGGTTTATAAGGAAAACAAAAAACATGCTCATATTTCATTATCTATTCACATATATACAAAAAACATGTTCACATTTCATTATCTATCCACATATATACAAAATCTACAATTTGGTTTTCATGAAACATTTTTTCAAATCACATATGATGGGAGGCACATCACTTATGTCTTTAATGCCGGTTATCACAATCTTTCCATTATGGAACACATGAACATGATATGGATGCCAGTTAGTCAATTGAGCTGCTGGAAATAACTCCACTTCATAAGTTAGATTATGTGATGATGTAACTTTACGGAAATCATAGTGATAGTGTAATTCACATAACACGGTCATTGTCTTCACTTTCCAATCAGATAATGAATCACCAAGTAAATGTTCCAAAGTTAAGTGTAGATATGAGAGATCACCCTCCATGACCCTTCCAATACATTGGATTGTTCCATTTGGAAAGAATAGGATAGTGAGAGATCTATCCTTCCTCTGAATCCTCCATGTTAACATTGAGGGTCTTCCAAGATGTAAGCTCGTTGTCGGCTTCAATTTGCGTTTTATCAGTAACCATTGTTTTCGGTTGGGTATATTCCTCTCGATCTCTTGTAGATTGAGTTTTGACTTTGCTTTTGTAGTTAACATCCGATTTACAACTTCCAACCGTTTGATGTCCTCCATCTTTAATGAATGACGTTATCTGTGGTAGTATCTCCCTTGTAAAGGTTTCCCATGTGACGTCACTGAAACGAAAAAATCGATATTCAACATCTTCACGTTTTGGTGAACAGACGTATAGTTTGACTGATGAATCACACTTTATCCATATCTTGTCATCGAGAGGAATCTTGATCCGAGTCTTATGGTTGTCAATGAGATCCGCAAAGTCTTTCAGTGAAGGCAATGAGTCAATACTAATGCAAACGCCACGATGTTTTCGATCACTATTTGCTATTGAATGACGAAATGCTATTCTTTTAGAATTTGTTATGTGAACGTTTTGAACGTCACTAAGTTTCCATGTTCTAATGTAATGAGGCATGTTCCGAAAGCTATGTTTCAAATTTAAGTTTAATGTTTGCCTAAAGTTTGTTATTTTATTAGCTCAACATATCGGAATGATGTTGAGTACAAATTCTTCACATATTCATTCACATTAGGACTACCTATTTATTAGTAATCATTTCTACATATCGGAAAGATGTAGAAATTTCAATTTTAGTAAGACTACTTATGTATTAGTAAGTGTTGCTACATGTCGGAAGATGCAGCAATCGCAAGATCTATTACAAGTGGAATATTATATTGTTTTTATTTAGACTTATTCTACATCACCTGTGACAGGAAGGCATCTCCTTCTCTTCGACGGTGGGGGAAGACCTAGGCTATAGTGTCCATATGGTAATGATAAATTTTTATCCAGCCAACAGCGCTTATCCTCCCAAAGTGAAAGACCTCGCTTCCTAAATGATTTTGTGCTAACTATGTGATTTTTTGAATTTATAATTGTCATATCTTCAGTTGTATCATTCTCACTATAATAGACACTCCTATAGTCATCATGTTTCAATTTTTTAACTGCTGCTCTCTGAATTCCTTTTGCACGTTTGATGCTATGATTCGTAGAGTCTAGATATTTCATGGAATACATTTTCGGTTTTAGTAGGATCATTTCCTCAAGCAACTTTCCAGCACACTCATCCTTAAAACAACCTAATCTAGCTTTGTTTGTAGTTGAGTATAGTCGGTGATGACTGTCATAGTTTGAAGAGTCAAACTTTTCACCGAAGTATAGAAGTATATCTTCCAGACGGACAGATGGTGATGTGTATAAACATAGGAAGAAACTATCGGTATCACCTCCACAAAGTCGCGTTCTATTTATCAGTGGACATCCTTTTAGATCATTGTAATATAATTGATACATTTCCAACTTACTATAGTCAAGTACTGCTTGACCAACATATATTAATTTATTTAAAACTATTGAAGGTTTGTACATTTCCATACCAAGCAGATCTTCATCAAATATTTTGTGTTGAACATAGAGAGGATGATTTGACAATTTCAGTAGTTGTTTCTCATTGTTGACTAGTTTAAATTTTTTCCTTCTCCTTACATTTTCCATTGTTTTACCATATAAAGAATTATTTTTCAATTTGTAGAATGACTTTTCGAAGTCAGTGTTTGATTGAGCCCTCTTTTGAGAGTTCATATCAATGTATGTTTTTAACCAAGGCTTTTGTGTGAATTTTATGCCACTATGAATCTTCTTGATTCTCATGCCCATGCTCAAGTAAAATTTTAAAATTGAATAGTGGACTACATAATTTTCCCTATCAAATTGATGGAGCAGAAGTTTCTTGATAGAAGAAAAATGTGTATTTGGTCTTACTTTTTCATATAGATTTTTCATATAGTGTGAAAACATTCTCTTTTCAATCATCTGCATTTCTGGAGCTAATGGGAAATCGGCAGTGTCATCATGAATGGCTGCAGGATACTCTAAATCTAAATCAAAAATGTAGCCGATTTCACCATCATCATCTATATTTTGAACATTTTCTTCATTTAAAAAATTATCTAATTCACTTTCATTCAACCATTTGAAATTTGAGTGGGGTAGATTCCTACTGAGTGAAGAACCGTAAAGGCAATTAACATCTAAGTAGGTCAAATGTCGACTTTCATGTATATTATTTCCTAATTCTTCAATGCGTGCACGCGCTCGGTGAATGTTGGTGAAAGTCATACCCCCTCTAATTCCTCGTTCAAATAGATTGTACATATTTTCATCTTGTATGTAGTGTGGGGGATCATTGGAAGAGAAATTTAGTGCTGAGGTAAAGCTAAGATGTGGGAGACTGACAAAATGTACAGGGTCGACTTCATCCTCACGTTGACTCAATGCTCTAAACACTTCAAATATGTCTGCCAACAATAAAACATCTAACTTCAGATATGCCAGCATGTAATCACCAAATGTGCTACAATTAAATTCAATCCACGCCTTGTTAGCGTGTTCATATTCACTATCGGAACAGTGCTCACGAGTAAGATCATTATAGAATTCAAATTGTGGTGGTAGACAGTCTTCCGTCAACGTGTTTAAGTTTTTGAAGTATGAATATGGAAACACTCCCTTCTGATATAAAACATTATCACTTAATTGTGGAAATTCTACCCTTAATGTCTCTACATGCTCATACGTTTGCAAGCCCTTGGCTAATTCACTCAAGGATGCACTTAGAAATTGATATGAGTCTAAGAATTTTAGTTTAAAGTATACTGTCTTCCCTTTGTATTCATTTACAGGGACACTGGCGGATAAAGTTATATATTTTTCAGCAGTTGCTGCTACAACATCTAATTTCCAAGACTTCATTCTTCCAATCGCTTTATAGCAAACGATGTGGCTATCATAATTTTTAAAATTGTGGAAAAATATGGGGAGCTCCCGTCTGTTAAGTCTTAACCGGAGATTGCATTTCCTACATAATGTTTGCCTATATCGTCCGGTGATATGATCATGATCACGAACTTTTATGACTTCATCGCTGAATTTTGATTTACATTTGTTGCAACATTCTGCATTCTCGTGGCGTGCTTTTTCATCCGCTGACAGTGACATTGGCTGCCTAGTTGTTGCACATTGGTTGTCATATAAGTCTTGGGCTACAGTTTCTAAGTGGTGCAGGAAACTAATAATGCAATTTTCTCCCTCAAAGAGGTAATACTTGTTTTCAAATTTTGATTGAAGGGCATTATGCCAGACATGATAAGCTCCAATAGCCGCAGGTTTATGTATTTTATTATCAATGTAGCACTCTATATCTGCATAAATTACTAAAGGAGGACTTAGTTGATATTCCATGCTACTTGTTAGTACTTTTAGATCTGTCGGCATTTTTTCTATTTGTGCTTTTCCTCGAATGCAAAACTGGAAATGTCGTTCTAGTGTTGTCTTATATGTGAATGACTGAGTGCATCTTTCGCAGAAGTATTTATGTCTTTTTAAAGTTCTCCTATACAATCTTGACAGCTTTGGAATTCCACAATAGTGTGCTGCTCCATTGTTTAGAATTAGCAAAATATTAACCGTTTGCCTACCAGTAAAGTTACTATTGTAACGAACACCTTTGAGTCCATTTTCATAAAAGTGAATGTTAATTTTAATATCATTATTTTTCTCAAATTTTGGAATATCTTTGATTGATACTGGTGTGGAAATGCCTTCCATATTTAGCTCAGATGTCCACTCACTATATGATTTTACTTCATTCCTTGAATAAGGTACTTCATTATAATGCAATATTGATAAAACTGCATATCGGAAGCAATCATTTGCATTTGAATTAACATTAATGACAGCTTTAGAGTTTTTTAACTTCGTTGGTAGAGGAAATGATTGTCCACCTGACAGTATTGGACTTGTTATTACATTGAACTCTATATTTTGTACATCATCTATAATCCAATTGCTACCCTTTTTTGTGAAGGCTTCAATATGATTTATTAGACTATTTAGATGATCCTGAAACCAAGCATCATAGTCATAAATGTAGTTTGAGGATGATGAGGTAGAGTGTGCGAGAAAAGTTTCTTCTTCTTGAGGATTAGAACGGACATAACGAATTTGTGCAATCAGACGACCGCGCAATTGATAGCTCCTTAGTAAATCAGACACTAAATTCCCTAACATGGAATGCATGCTTTCTAAGAATGATGTTATGTCCACAGTAGGTGTTGTTGGCGTGATATCATACACACGTGCATGGCCATTGAGTGCGCTTTCACTGAGACTAACAGTTCCATAGTTATTATGCATATTCATCTCACTATTTGTGTTATGTACATTCATATGCTGTCGAAATCTACTTATAGAGTTATACGTTTTGCCACACCGAGAGCAGTATTGCATAAAGTTTTGTATGTTAGTTGAAGCGCTGGTTGTTGGCTTAGAAGTAGATCTATTTTGATTATTTGAATTTGACTCTGTTTCGCTATCATTCGGTTTATTATTGCATACAAGTTTATGTCTCTTAAGATTATCCATCCTATTCGTCTTATATGGACACTTGCTACATTGATACGTTTTTCCTAACTTACAAAATTTTTCATGTCGTTGCAAATTGCCTATGAGAGTGAACACTTTTCCACACTTGGTACAGACAACCATGATTATTGATGAGGATTGAAATTAGCAAGCCCTTATATACATCTACCATCTAATGACGTCAGCGTCATCACCAGCCAATACCATATGTTCCGATCTGTTGCAAAGAGAAAACATAAAATTTAAAGCAATCTATTTTTTTTTCAAAAGTAAAAAAAAGTTACAACTTCACGCATTTCACGATGCCACTGTGATACAACTTCAAGTGGCTACAGCTTTCACTGCAGCCACCCAAATCGTCCATCCGCGTCAGTCTTAGCCTACGGATGGTGTTATTGCTACACTCGACGTGGACTAAGGTCTCTTTGTCGTGTCGTTGGCTATTTGTTACTTGTGAGGCCAACAGGAGATTTGATTGAGTTATATTTTGTAAGGACTCAACCAAACCTCTGTTGTCCTCCATTAACTGAGCCTCGCGAGCCTCGGACTGTTTTAATCGCTCTTGACACCGCCGTAACTTGCTTACGATGTCCTCCTCCTCCGTCGTTGCGTCAAGGTCTACGTTGTACTCACGTACTGGGAGAGGAGCCTTAGGAACTGCGGCTGGGATAGGAGGTGTTGGAGAGGAAGGAGCTGCGGCTGGGATAGGAGGTGTTGGAGAGGAAGGAGCTGCGGCTGGGATAGGTGTTGGAGGTGAAGGAGCTGGGACTGGGATATCAGCTGCTGAGGATGGGACCAATGTCATCATCGGCGACAATGGTAGGTGGACATTCCAGCTAGGAGACGCCCGGATGTTGGAGAATGAGATCTCCGCTTGAGACGCAAACATCACGGAGTCCTGTAATTGAAAGGAACAATTGTTTATCATCCATTTACCATTTTTTTTAACATTAATTAGATACAAATGTGAATTCCTCTTACCTCCTGCTGGATTGCGGTTTCTTGATCGGATCCACTCGCCTTGTTAGGAGTCACCGAATCATTCTGAAAGATGAATTAATCAATTGTAGACGAATATATTAATAATAAAGTGTGTTTTAAAATAAATTTTAATGAAAACAATTCTGTACACATGCAGTTAACCAGTCATATACTTACATGTACATCAGAATCATCATCTTCGTCGGAAGAGGACGTCGGAGATGAAGTCGCTGAAGTAGTGGCTTCATCCTCGGATGAGGAGTCCGAATCCTCCGATGACTCGCGAATTGAGTACGGTTTCTCCTCATTGTCCTCTACCGACGTTGTTGTCGCCGGCGTAGACAAGAAGCTTCTGTGGTGCTTCTTCAGCGACAGAGATCGCATAGACTGCAACGAAAAATATGATGACATGTTTGCAACTCATTGACGAAGTATGTATGTTTTTAAAAATACTTGATGCATTTTCAGTTATTGTTGACTGAGACCTATGTAATGACACTTACGGGACTCGAAGGTAGTCTGCTCCTCGGTGAAGATAAGCGCGGAATTTTCGGGCAGCTTTGAACACTAGGAAACAGCTGAAAGTAGGAAAAATTCATGTTTAATTTCACATTGAGAACTAATAAATAACTGAAATGCTTACATTTCGCAATTTTTCGGCCACTACATCCTCATTAGTCTTTGTCGGGTGAGGTAGCTCACTCTGAAATGTTTAAGCAATGTTGATTTACTTTATGTATAGAAATAATTAAATTAGTCAATAAATACTTACATTTTTAGCGAACAGTTTCTTCTGAACCAACACCTTGGCTCTCTTCGGTGGGGGCATCAGTACATCCTGAAATGTTTTACAACATATAATCATTTCATACATAATGAAGTAGTATTTTTTTATTTTTCTGCTGTGAGCCAGTTATCCGTTGAAACTAGCATGTAGAATTGATGGCACTCACCTCACAATCACTAAAAGTCTCATCGATGAACTCCCGAGACTTAGGAACTTTCCTCTTAGGAACTCGCGACTTTTGAGGCTTATCCTTTGGAGCAGGTTCATCCAACTGGGAAAGCACGCCTTCAGTCGGTCGATCCTTCCCAAAAAGACGCTCCAACTTCTTCTTCTCAACTTTGGAGGTTAAGTTAATCCCCTTTCTCCCATTTAGTTGAGCACAAGGGGTGTGCTTGGCAATAAATGCTTTCGCGGAGTCACTATTCACCTTTGCATCGCTCTTTTCATACCTCTTACACGTGAGGCAGTAGAGGTAGGTGCAGTCCTCTCGGAAGGAGCATTCCTTATGCCCGCTTTTGTTCGCATGTCGAACGGGCAGTTGGCAAGTCTCACAGAAATGGAAGATGAGACGTTGCCGTGCGATGCTTTCTTGTCGAACCATTTCTGTAGA
Source organism: Prostheceraeus crozeri (assembly GCA_907163375.1). NCBI lineage: Eukaryota > Metazoa > Platyhelminthes > Polycladida > Euryleptidae > Prostheceraeus > Prostheceraeus crozeri. The sequence continues at coordinate 14,248 of CAJQUW010001233.1, forward strand.
GGATAAAAAAATTTTATTATAATTTGATCTCTTTTTAAATGAGAAATCATTTATGTACCATCTTCAAACCTTTATTAAGTACTAGATTAATATTTGACAAATCTTAAGAAGAAATAAAATTTGAAGTTGAAATTGAAACCGAAAGTCGAAAATTAGATATTTATTCGAAAAGGGTTTGTTCATAAAAAGACATAAAATTTGGAAGCAGCTGATTAATTATTATTTAATTTCGAAATAATAACAGAATGAAAATGAGATTTCGAAAATTTGAACCACTTCTCAATTGGTTTAATTAAACAAGCTTGAATTTTATACATCTGTTAGCAGATGACAGACTGAATATTTAAAATGGATGAAGGCTTTATTTAGGTATCTTTTTATTTATTTACAAACTGTGAAAATCTTGTTGATTCAAATACACTTACATTTAAACTGATATATTCATGTCTCTCGCTCAGTGACTTAATATAGGATGAAAAATTAAAATAAAAAAACATGGTTAATAATATAACATAAAGTGTTCCTATCCTAAAAACCCAAGCTTCTATATTTAAAGCTATTTGGTTATAAAAACTTAATAATGTTCCTACTCCCGAATATCCTATAAAGTAGCAGAACATGACAATGAAACTCACTTTAGAATTGTAATAAGAACCGGAGAACGGAGGAACGAAGAACGACGTCTGTTATGGACACTAAATAATTTGAAAATGAGTGAAAATTCGTTGTGTGCAACTTCTTTATATATGAAATTGACAAAGCAAATATGAACAAAGACCTTATGACATCACATCTTGGAATTGGTACGGTTAAAGAAAATTGATAACTCAAACAAGAATTGGAACAGCTGGTTTATTTTTAACCTTAGAAATGGAAGTGCCATCATATGTGTTGAAAGATTTCTACATGTAAACAGTAGAGTGAATTCAAAGTAATATGAACTGATGGACTGATGTATTATTTGATATACATGTTATTATTAATAGTCATATAATGATTCATATTTGAAGTTATAAAACGTGTGGTTTGAATAGAACATTAAAATTTGAATTAAGCGCTAAATTTCGAAAATTCAAATTTCGCGCCAAAATTCGAATAATCAAATTTAAAGATTTTTTCGAAAATTTGAATTTCGCGCCAAAATTCAAATAATCAAATTAAAATACTAGGTTAGGGTTAAGGTTAGGGTTAAGGTTAGGGTTAGGGTTAGGGTTAGGGTTAGGGTTAGGGTTAGGGTTAGGGTTAGGGTTAGGGTTAGGGTTAGGGTTAAGGTGAGGGTTAGGGTTAAGGTTAGGGTTAGGGTTAGGGTTAAGGTTAGGGTTAGGGAAGCAAGAAGAGTATCTATGGCACCCGGAACCCATGGATAAATAAATTTTCGAGTGCGCGAAGCGCACGAGAAAATTTATTTACCCTATAATCCGAAAAATTTCGAGGGCGCGAAGCGCCCGAGAAATTTTGAGGCCCCCCCCCGCCGTGTATGAAGTGTATGAAGGTCAAAGGTCAAGGTCAGGTCTAAGGTCAAGGTCAAGTGTAGAGGTTTGTATATTATGGTCATTTTTGGTTGTAAAACTTTAACTTTGAAAATTTGTAAACTTAGTCATTTTTGTAAAAAAACTTGGAATTTTTCAAGTTGCATACAGATGCATACAACTAGGATTTTTTCATCAAATTGGTACATACAATATATCATTCGAATGCTCTTTTCATGCTGATTCTAATGGTGTATTGTATGACACATGTATGACATATAACTAGAGAGCTACATGTCTTTAAAGAATGGGCTAAAAACTTAGTGAATTTAAAAATCTAACATTTGTCTGCTTGCATACAGTTGCATACAGCTAGGATTTTCCCATCGAATAGGTACATACCTTATATCATTCTAAAGGTCTTTTCATTCTCATTCTTATGGTATCGTGTATGACACATGTATGATATCATCCTGGACTGCTACAAGCATTTTAAAATTAACAACATAACTGTTTCTTTAAAAGTTATATGTTCCTATTTATTTCAAGTTGAAGTCTTCATACTTGATTTTTGTTTCAATTCAGTTATTGAACATCATTAATTGTAGATAGTTATTCCCCTTTCTCATTCAGACCTTAATTGAAGACCGATTTGTGAAATGATAAAACAAGTCTGTTCATATATACAAATAAATATTAAATAAAGAGATTAAGAAAAAACACACTAAATGTCATCAAGGTAAGGAAAGGGTACAAGTTTTTTCAAGTCCACTTGCACACGGATCCTGGTCTTCTTGGGCGCACAGGGACAGCGACGTGGTGTGTCAAGGTCGATGACCGAAAATTCGAGAGCGGTTGTGAGGTTCCGCTCGTTCGGCTCCATCCTCATGAACACCCGTTTGGTGTGATACTTTTTCGGGGCGTTCTTGACTTTGACCGTGACCCGTCCATAAAGTGGCGTTCGCATGGACTTCTTATTCATGTGACGCATCGTCTCAATTGATACGTCACTATCCTCATCACTCGAGTAGTCGGGCGATGCAGGGGCTTGGGTGAACACCACCGGCTCGTTTGGTGTTGTCGATCGCTCCATCGGAGATTGGGGAGGTGTACTGGTACGTTCCACTGGCGAAGTGGTACGATCAGCAGTACCGTTCTCAACTGCGGCTTTCTGTTTGCGATCCATTATGACTTGTAGATTTAAAATAATTGTAACTTGTAAACGTGAGGATTAGAACCTTTGATAAGAATTGGTACAAACCTCGGACTTATATACTTTTTAAACAAAGGAAATCCTAACAGCCAATCAGAGAGGTACCGAACTTCCCTAAAGAATATATATAACTATATAAAGGATGACATTGTTCCAAACTGTTAAGTACTTATCCTCAACGTTCCATAACAAGAAGCATGTCCTCAAAACCACTATTTTATTTTCAAAATGACAGCCAAGTCATTATGGGAGGTCAGTTGGACATGACCATGCATCTGTCTTGCGGCTGCAAAGTGGCCCTATGGAAGACCTTGACTGTCTCTGCACTTCAAAGGCGGAATGGACTACCGGTGAAGTGTCCGGTACACGAATGTGACCATGACTTTAGTAAAAATCCGACATTCCATGAGTGGTGTGATGACTTCTTGAAGATCATGGAGTCGCCTGAGGGACGTGATTTGCACCCGTCATTTATTTTTCACGCTTAAATTAAACTTACATTGTAAATCTCTTGTCTTTTCATTTTAAACATAGTTCTGGAATTGCTTTTCTTATTGGGGAGCAACTAAATCATAACTGCACAGTAAAGTTTCACATCTAAATAGTGCTACATTAAAAATAATTGTCACAATAGTCGCAATTGAGCAAACCCATTCAAAATCAAACAACGGACGTCTATCGGTACGTACCCAAGTGCTCAGAACCAAACCACACAAGTTCGATCATAGACGTTCCCAAACACAGTGTACTCAACTGAGTGTACCAAACACATGTACCTATCCAGTAAAACAGATCTCATACAAGTTCTTATTCATAACACTGAATTATACATGTACCTATCCATGTGCCTATCGATAACTAAAGTATACATGTACCTATCCATGTACCTATCCATGTTCCTATTGACAACACTAAACTTTACATGTACCTATCCATGTACCTATTGATAACACTAAACTTTACATGTACCTATCCATGTACCTATCCGTGGCAAGTAGGGCACAGTTTTCACTACTCACGCACTTTTGATAAAAACGAATATGGTTGTGATCCTGGGGGTTGAATCTGACTTTCTTTCTGAGAGAATTTCTCTCTGATATCAATACCGATCGAGCTTACGCAACGTGTAATGATGGCAAGAAATCCTAAAATCAAACTTATCTTCCCAATAATAAGTGGTATAGGCCTATATAACTGCTGCTACTAATGGGCCAACAATGTATTAATGACCTTGTCCGCTTACACATACTATACACATGTGTTACATTTGACTGTAATAAAAATAAAGACATTGCAAAAAACAACCTAAATTAAATGCTAACTTTGGAAGTCTCATGTTGGTACAAACAACCACACAAAAACTTATGCAATATAAATGTAGCCTACTTGCTGTCTTGCTACCATATATACTCGTAATTTGACATCAGAACGTGAAAACAATAACACAAAAACAAGGCTACCTGGAAATATCGAGTTGATTTTCGTTACAATTGGTCGGTATTGATGAATGTTGGATGAATAAAGCTCAGCTTGCATTAGATGGATTACTTAAAAAAGAAAATTAGCTTATTTACGTGTACATTAGCTTACACGTATACATGTAGGCTAGCAATAATCTCATCACGAAAATCAACTCATATTTCCTGCTCAGATACAGCATTACACTGAAACTATTTGGGCTTTTTGGAGATTGCTGATGCTTCAGCCATGAGCTTCTGAGCTTCTGCAAGGTAGTCCTCGGCTAGTTTCCTTTTCTTTGATGCTCTTCAGCTGCCTTCTGTTCTTCTTCTCTTCGTTTCAAGGCTTCCTTCCTTGCTCTTTCTTGCGAAATTTCCAGCTCTTTCTGCACTTGCTTTGCCTTCTCATTTTCTTTCCGCTGTCGTAAATCGGCTTCATATGCCCCTTTCGCATTTCTGCACTTCACACGTAAATCTTGTCAGATCTCAAAAGTGTCACTGGTGATTCCACGAGAAATCAAGTAAAACTTCACTGATATCAGTCCATGTAACGATGTGTCTTGAAGACGATTCCTGTCTTCTGTCACAATGCACTTCAACCAACTCATGAGTCTCTCTGTATCGGCATTGCCATGTGGAAGTATCAAAGCCCGATGTGCAACTTCACGTAATATTGTGTGGCTTGATGAGATCCAAAATTCCGGAATGTTCACTTCTTCCTTCGTTTGCTCTGACAAGTAGAGCCTCCATTCGAGCCGAAGTCTGTCAGAATCACAGGAGACGCCAAGTTTCTTTGCTGCGTATACGATGTCCTCCTCACTCACGCCATTCTTTTTAGAAGGGTCAATGAATTGAACGGCTCGGATCAGGCGTCGAGTAAATGGCAGATAATGAACGAATGCCTTAACCAATTCACCGAAAAAGCTTCGAACACAGGTCTAGTTAACCTTGGTCGTAGGTTCGAATCCTACCAGCCGCACATCTTTTGCATGGCAATTTGATCTATTGTTAATTTAATATCATTGTTGTTAATAAAACAACGCAACTTGTGTGGCTGTCAAGTGATCGTTTCTCAATTTCTGTCTTGTGTTTCGACCAATCAAAAGCTCGTGATCAGGCAGCTGTTTCTTTCGTGGAATATCATCGATCTGTTTCAGATCTTTCAGATCATCGACGTGTTGTTGCTCTACGAAGCATGACGAAGCATGGGATATCAAATCAATGATCCTTCCATACAGAAGATGGATGACTGAGTCCGATTTCTGGAACAGAATTTCAAATTCTTTCAACGGCTGGAATGCGAACAAGAGGAAATGAAGATAAATGATTGTATCATGGGAATTCAATGTGATCACGATGTCCTGAACTCTCTTTCTCCTCTTTTCGGTTGCGGGCAATTGATCAAAGAATGATTTCAGAGCATCATACAATTGCACGAGTCGAGAAACAACATCATAGATCTGTAGCCATCTGGATGAAATATGCCGCAAAAATTTCAGAGGTTCCATATCCAGCAGCTTTTGGAACTCTTCGAAAGCCTTCGCGGATTTCGAGTTCCTCAAATAAAGGAACAAGTCTTCGAGGAATTCTTCTATGTGGGATATATCAAGTTTTTCCACAGCCTTGCACGCAGAATTGTGCACGTGGTGCAAACAGCATCCTCCGATATCCAGAATGTTAGGGACCTCTCCCTTTAGCTTTGCGATAACACCGCCTTTCTCCCCACGCATTACATTTGCACTGTCCGACATAACACCAAGACAATTTTCAAAGGGAATATTCCTGGACCTCAATTGTGATTTTATTACGTTCGCGAGGTCTTGCGCTGCTGCTGTGGACAGCTCTTCCATACCCAGGAAATCAGTGCGCGGTTGCCCATCCGATATGTACCTTACAAGAATGACCAGCCATTTTCTTGTATATCTGATAGATCCTTCATCTATCATCAGGCAGAAAGGAGCACTTCTCAAACGAGGACTTATTATATCATCTTTGATCCATGCCCCAATGCCGAATGCAGTCACGTACATGGTCTTCATCCTTTTGCATTGCATTTTCTCGGCAATTTTGCTATCAGGAAACATCTTTTTCAAAGTGTCACAAGCAGAATCACTGAATCGGTATGACAAGTCATGTTCGGCCGTAAGTAGACACCAACGAATTTCACTGTCACAAATGTCATCCGATATATCAACTGCAGGAGTTTTTTGAACTAAGAAATCCTTCAGCGGTCGGGATTGCCGAATGTCTGCAGCATTTCGCGTATGTTTTTCGGTGTTTCCATGTTCTTTCATTCTTGTAACACCTCCACTTTTGACATTTATTGTTTCACGACAGATTTTGCAATACACTTTTTCGTCACTTGTCTTAGATTTTTCTGCACATGTACTCATTAGTTCTCCAGCGTAATCCTTTTCTGATAGCCAATTGGCAACAAACACTGTCCAGCGACTTACTTTCGGTGGAGCCATACATACCTGTTGGACATAGTTTGAGTATACGGTATATAGGAACATGCTAATTTTAATGGAACATATGCAATTACAAAAACCAACGCTCTTCCAACGTTCTTCCAACGTTTACAACTACAAAAACCAAGTTAATTTTTCTCAGATCTCTCATCCGCGCAGAATCATGATATTTTACAAGATCTCCGCGCACGCGCAGCTCAACCCCCTCATCCGCGCAGCTGCGCGGAACCGCGCAGCAGTAGCAACGCTGCACCATTCTCATTAAAGGATTCCTTATGTAGAATATGAAAGGGATTAATCAAAATTAATTCTAATCAATCAAAATCAAACCGGTCTCATAGATCTTTATGGATGACTTGCAGGGTTTTGATTACATACATCGATCTGGATCATTAACAGTGTGGGCCAATCGCTCACATATACAGTGTATATTCGACCACACTGTGAAAATGGACGCAATGGACTCTAGGCATACACGCATACATGGAGTAACTTTAAAATGCAATTATGTAATTTACTATCCTTTGGTACATGTAACCCACTGATTCGAATCCTATTTATCTGGCAAGAATCCTATATGTTTCCTACCATAACCTGTGAAACCCACCATTTCCTGGCAGGTTTTTGTAGGAACATCAGTAATAGCTCTATTCTTGATAGGATCTCAATAGGAAACACCAGATAAATATAATTGACCAGAACCTCTCAGGATCCTAATAGGAAACATCAGAGAAATTTATTTCTCACGTTTTAATCTATCGTCAGTGATGACGTGATGATTCACTCACAAGGCTTCAACCGACCTCGATTTCGCCAGACGACGGATATGTATGATTCAAATTTTTCAAACGAGTTAAAAACGTTATTATTTTGAATACAATCAATCGACATTGTCATTCATTTATTGGTGAACTTCGAAGACGGTGAGTTAGCGTGCAGTGAAAGTGTGAATGATGCAGAAAAAATGTATTTTAAGTTTGTTCATAGGACCAAAATGTCTAATTGTCTTTAGCTTTTAGCCGGTTCTTGGGGTAGAAGCCTTCTCCACACCTCTCTATGAGTAGCTGGCATGTTTTTATACCACTTATACTAAGTTTTATTTCACTAAAGAGAGCTGATCATAAAAAACGGACCATCTAAATTGCGACTAAGTTCAATCGATTCTCATGCCTTCCAATCTTGTCACACATGAGCGCGCCATACATCACTCGAAAGCTCACATTCTCAGCTTTCAAATAAGCTATCATAAACTTATATCTGTTGTGTCGTTTGGACAGTATTCAAAACGTAAATATCGCTCAATTTACAAGTCATAATTTTTCAATAAGAAAATGCATGTATGAGTATGATTATTAATGCATCAGACACGGTCAATTTTTCATTAAAGGTTTTCGTGTTTGGTCTCTTTAGAATCCTTACCATGCAAGAAATATGAATAATGTAAGTGGTATTCAAATCATTTAAAAAGTTCTTTTTCAAACTTCATTCAATATTTTTCTCATGACAGCTTAAGTACGCGAACACCGTTGCAAGGTCAACATTGTTGACTCCAGAGATGGAAACCGGCCGCTGGACCGGATCGGCCTGTGTTTCAGACCGGCACAGGCCGGCTTTTACTTTTTCATATAATCAGCAAATTTATCACCAAGCAAGAAATTTCCTTGTTAAAGGAGCATCTTTTGATTACTCAGTTAAGCCAATTTAACTTTACGATCTTTACGTTTTTTCCTGTCTAAGAAATGGATTTCTCGCAAATTTTTTCTTGTAAAAAGTTTTATATTCAAGTTCTTATGAATGAATTAGGTTTCAATCCAGGCGATCCTTTGCCGAACGGTAATAGGCCTAATACATATTCTCTAGTGAATGATAATATTGATGATATCATCAAGCATCACTCTGATTACATTGGTAAACATTTTAGTATTAGCTACATTGACAAAAATGTTCTGGTTGCCTAAGCTGCACAAGAATCCATAAAAATTTCGTTTTATAGCTGGTACTAAAAATTGTAGCACGAAGCAGCTATATGTTGTCATTAACAAGGTACTGGCGATTATCCGTCAGCATTTTATGAATTATTGTGACGCGATCCGCAATAATAGCGGAATTAATTACTTTTGGAGTATCCTTTCAAGCATCGAATTCCTCAAAAAGATAGAAAATAAAAATATTTTTGATCTACAGGTGTTTGTATATCTACACTATATACAAATTTGAAGCAAATAGAAGTTAGCAATCATATTTTTGCTTTGACATAATTTTCAGAAAGAAATTTATATGCATTGGTTGCGACAAAAGGTTTCTTTCAAACTTTAGATATAAGGTGGGTGAGATGAATAAGGCCCACCTAACAGACTTAGAGGTCTACAGTCTTGAATTTTTGATTAAATGCTACGAATTCATATTCAAATTATCTATTTCTGGTGAAGTTGACATGTGTGAGGAGTTCATGTCGATTATTGTGAAACTTCTGGTGTACGAGGAAGAAGATGAAAAATCACCGAGTGGGCCTTATTTTCCGACACGTGTAGGTAATAAGGTCCACTTTTGTTTTATTTAATGCATTCAATTTATATAGCTTATAAGTCATTTCTAACATCTGGCTATATACAATGGATTGTATTCACCTTCTGGTACGCAAATTGGTATAATGAGATTAGATCTAATATGTTCTTGTAATTCAGAGTTAGGACTTTAGTTAAGCCCCTATAGTCCTGGGGCTGAGGGGGGTTGAGTGTGCAAAAATATGTCCCCGCATTTTGACTCTTGATTCCTGTAAAGGACCCCTAGGATGATAAAAAAAACTTGGGTAGACATTCCAGATCGAGGACCTTGACCCCTAAAATCAAAATGGCGTCCAAGATGGCCGCCACGTCATTGCTGTCATAATAACAGATCATAGAAGTCACAAAGCATAGTGATAATGGAGTCTATTCCTAGGTTATCAGGGTCAAGGAATCTATTGAGACTATGTGCAAGCCAATTCAACCATCTCATAGTCAATTAAATGCAAAATGGCCGCCCCATGAGGCCACCAAAATCCAAGAAATATTCATTTTTATGCTAGTTTGATGCTTTTGGTTACAAAAGTGCCATGGCATCGTGATAATGGAGTCTATTCTCAGGTTATCAGGGTCGAGCAATCTATTCAGACTATTTACAAGCCAATTCAACCATCTCATAGTCAATTAAATGCAAAATGGCCGCCCCATGAGGCCACCAAAATCCAAGAAATATTCATTTTTTATGATAATTTTATGCTTTTGGCTACAGAAGTGCCATAGCATAGTGATAATGGAGTCTATTCTCAGCCCTCTTCTAGCGGACCTCTTCTTGTTTCACTGCGAGTACAAATTTATGACTAATTTAATTCGCGGTAATAAAATTGGACTTGCAAGGCTCCTCTCGAATACTTCTAGGTATATTGATGATCTTTGTATAGTTAACTACAAATTCTTCGATAAGTTAATACCCCAAGTTTACCCCCATTGACTTGGAAGCCAACCGATGTGGTAATAACAATAAAATTATTGACAACTTAGACGTTAAAATTAACGTGTGTGATTCTGGTGTAACCACTTCGGTATACCACAAAATTGACGATTTTGATTTAAACGTAACTCTTCTTACTTTTCCCGAAAGTACCATGCCTCACAAGATAGGCATCAAAGTTTTCTGCAGCCAGGTACGCTCGTATCTGCTCAGAACTCAAAGACTTTGAGGAGAAAACGTAAAAGACGTTCTCTTTGCTCGTTAATAGACGTTATGATAAAAGTGAACTTCGCTTGAACGCGGAGAAGGCTTTACACAAGCACCACCATCTTCTAAGTAAATTTGGTTTATTTTCTGCTTGTCAATTGTTTAACTCTTGTTTTTCATAAACTGGTGTTGATTTTTCCGCATCTTTGATTTGAATGTATTTGAATTTTAGGTTGATATAATTTTACTTCTCACCAGATATTCCGTAGATATTTATCTTCTTACTTAATGCTTTCTTTTTCGACAACAATTTAGTTAACTGTTGGTCAGAGACTTCGCTTCCCAGCGCAGGGCTCAGCTAGGATGATTCTGAACGCTACAAAAGGTATGGCCCGAAAGCGCGAATCTTATCCTGGTCCTTTTGCTGACGACCTCGTATGCCAATCTTAATCTTTCTCAACTTAACATGCTCATTACTGCTCGGAGTGAACGTTAACTAGTATTCTGAAGGACTACAATACAATTTTAATTCTTTTCTCTCTCTTACATTCTTTATTCAATTTGCTGAGAAAATTTGCTTAGGATTATACTTCCATTCCTTAGAGTAAGTCTTATTAACTTCTCTTACATTCTTTATTTTATCTGCCGTTTATTTCAGAATTATCATAACGCCTCTGTTCATCAACATGTCTAGAAAAGTTATTCCTAGCCTCTGATTTGTTGAGTCAGACTCACCCATCATTGTAGCGTTTACGTAACTTTCTTAGTCTGCAGGTTATTGCCAATGTCGTTCAAAGGTGATAATAAGGATAGCTTGGCATTTTGGATGTGTGACATATATTTCTTCCAGACTGCACACTTCCGGTTCCTGGCCGTAACATTTAATAGATTCTTGCTTGATTTTGAGTCATAGGACTTCAAGTGAATTTACAGGTCAGTTGCCTTTGTGTAGTAATACAATTTCTTTCATTGTAATTTAAACAATTTTTACGTAAGTTAATGCTCAAAGATTGACAATTGAATCGTAGATAATCCTTGTCTAAGATTAATAAAAGCTTTTCTGTAAAATTTCAATAATTGGATGTCTGAGATTGCTTTGCAATCATCGTTATAGCAAATTTGGCTAACCGCACCGTGTACTTATCATATCAGTTTTTCGGATAATCAATAATCACGCTTAGATTTGATCTCTATTCCAATCAGTGAAACGCATTCGTACAGAGTCCCTCAAAAACATTATTTCTATACCTTCTCATCACAGTAACGTGCTTTGTATGTTAAGCCAATAAGTGAAAATGCTATTCCGCGCAGACGATTTGCCCAGAGTCCCAAGGCGTAAATAATCTAGGATGTTGTAGGCTACTTTGATTTTGAATAATTTTGAAAGGTTAAATATCAGTCAGCCTCATCAGCATTTTTAGTGACTTGCTGCTGGTGAGAAACTGGCCTGATTTATCTGTTTCTTCGCATCCTTTATATCGTCGTTAAATACCGTCGACTTTCCGCATCTTTGATCTCACTAGTAATTTCTTGCATTCGACTTATGGACTATAATCGTAAATATCATATTTAATTTTCTACATGCGTTACAACGTAAATCGACCGTACAGAAATAATTTGGAACGTTTGGCCTCATAGAAACCCTCAAACATTCTCTTCAAACTCAAATCGATTTGATTATGTTGTAAATAGATTGCCAATAAAGTGATGTATTTATTTTCAAATATCATGGTTTGTTGATATCTGAGATATCTCGGTTGAATATATACTCAGTGACAAAAAGAATGAAACAAGTCCTGATATGAATACTTCTGACTTAAACTTGGTTGTACTGTACGTTTGTTTGTTGTTTGTAAAAGGAGAACTCGAATGATTTACTCAAAAACATTTAATTTGATACTCATGATTTTATCAACTTAAGTTAGAAACGGGTGTGACCACCGCGAGCATCCAAACAGGCATCGATGCGTGAGGGCATGGATGAGCACAGTCGCTGGATGAATGCCAGGTCTAAGAGGTTCCACTGCTCGATCAGTCTGTCGGCCAACATCTTCAAAGACACTGGTGGGTGGTTGTACCTCTCCCTCACTCTGCGACCAAGTTCATCCCAGCAGTGCTCGATGGGGGAGAGGTCGGAAGAACGTGAGGGCCATTCCAAGGTTGGGATTCCACTGCTTGCTATCCTGTTAGAGACCACTGAAGCGCGATGGGGCCTTGCGTTGTCATCCTGAAAAATCAATTGATTCGATGTCACTGCTGGAACCACGACCGGTGTCACGATCTCGTCGGCATATCGCTGTCCTGTCAATGTTCCTTTTACTACGATTGCTGGTGTTTTTCCATTGTGCCAGATACCGGCCCAAACCATGACACTACCGCCGCCGTACCGGTCGTGTTCTTTGACGCAACATGGAGCAAATCGTTCACTTGGCAAGCGATGAACACGGATCCGACCATCGTTGAAATCGAGAGTAAACCTCGATTCATCAGTCCAGAGCACACGTTCCCACTGACTGTCACTCCACGACTGATGACTTTGACACCACGTCACTCGTCTCCTTCGATGTTCCAGGCTCAGCGGAATTCTCACAGCGGGTCGTCGAGACTGTATACCAGCTTCTCGCAATCTTCGATATGCAGTTCGAACGCGACAGGCAACGTTCCCAGCAACGTTCCAGTACACAATTAGTTTCGGGACGGACACAAATCTGTTTCTTTTAGCAGCTAAAACTAAGCGTGCATCTGTCCGCTTGGATGATACCCTTGGTCTTCCTGATCCGTTCTTCTTTTCCACATTTCCTTCTGCTTTCCAACGACACCACCACCTCCATACAACGACCCTTGAAATTTTCAATTCTTTCGCAACAGTTGTAGAACTTTGCCCACAACGCATCATCCCAATTGCCATTCCTCTGGTAAAGTTATCGTGCGCCATTTCATAAGTCAAATCTGGTCAGCAGTAAGTGGTGATTCTGTTCAACTTCTAGCTGTTACTGTGATCAATATCAAATTTTGAAATTTGATGGTCCTATATCATTTCCCTTATCATATAGAGTTCAATGGTGATACATAGAAAGCGAGATATCATCTCAAACCATAGAAAAAAATGAAACAAACTTCCATTCAAGTCAATGATAGTTGGTTTCATTATTTATGTCAGTGAGTATATTAATAACCATATAATGTCCTATAGCTTGTCTATGCTCCTAATGTATTTCCGATTTATGACATTTGTGATGTATGATCAAAGAAAATCTATAGCATCGTTCTGATATCGATAGCAGAATAGACAAATATATGTGTTATCATGAATACATATATCTGTAAAAATTTGTCTATGTATACGATATTACTTTTTGTACCTCATTTTTTTGTACATTACTATTTCCATTAGATCTATCCATTAACTTAGTTATTTCATAATAGAACAGGACTTTTAGTAATTTTAAAAATCAATCAGCTGTTAATCAATTGTACTTCCCGTTGTGATGCTTTATAAAACAATTACCGTAGAACGGGGGAACTTTTAACACGCGGGGCAACTTTTAACAACGCGCATTTTTCTCAAATTACTAGGTTGCCATGTGATTCCTGTAGTCAATAGGATATCTAGGTTTTACATTATCAGCGCAGCACACCGAAATGAGTCATAGCGATACAAAGCTTCTTCTGTCTAGCTATGTGACGACAGCCTAATCGATAATCGCAACACCTCTGTATGATATTCATTCGAATTCGAAGTCATCATGCCTCGAACGCACATGAAAGGCAACGGCAAACACGCATATGGAAGTTACGACCAACAAGCAATTCGAGAAACTGCCAAAGACGTCACAGATGGGATGTCCCTGCGAGCAGCAGCTACGAAGCTTACCCAAGGAATGTTGAGGAACCCTTGAAGCATCTTCCAGGAACAAGTGCTGCTGTCCAGTGTTGTGAGGATGTACAGCGAGATTTGGATTCAACACTCATCCAAATGTTGTTGGAGAGGAGAGGCCTTAGTGAAGAGAAGAACCCAGGGCTCCAAGATCATTCCCGGCAAGCAATTGCTGCCTGTGAGTTCAACTTCCTTGAGAGTATCTGGAGATCCTGGACCAGGCTCATCAAGCTCTACCGCTGCGACTAGTGCAAGTGCAATGTCAGATGAAAATTCAGATGACAAATGATTTGTTTGTGAAGCTCTTTACTTAAATTATAGAGGGCCAGATTGGCTGCAATGCACCCTCTGCGAAGAATGGTTGTGTGGCTATTGTAATGGCGAGTCCACTGATCCTTATTTCACTTGCGATGACTGTAGCTCGTAATCTGCTATTAATAGGCCTACTTGTACTTTTTATGGCCTTCTTTTACATTTAGGCTCGAGTTTTGTGTGTGTTTTTCTATTTTTTGTCAAAAAGAAAGAGCAGCATTTTTGCAAACGATTGAATGTTCTTGCTTTGATTTAGAAAATCTGCTGATCAGTAGTCTGTTTGTGACTCGTTTTTAGATTTTAGTGTCTGTTAAAAGTTACCCCATATTGACTGCATGGCAAGTACATGGCACTATTTCCATCGCATCTTATTTTAGATTGATTTCATGAAACTCTCTTCTTTTGTATTAGTTGACAACGCAAAAGGTGCAGCTTACAGGGAGGTTTGAGTCATTTAAGCGAAAATCGTCGATTTATAGAGATAAAAATAACCAAAAAAGTGTTAAAAGTTCCCCCGTTCTACGGTATATGTTGTATAGAAATATGTACTCAAACAATACAAACATTGAAGAATATAGCGTAACATCATGGTGTTCAAAAGTCATAAGTCAATTTCAATTTTTTTCCCAGAAGGTACAAATTTTCAATTTTTTGGACGGATTTTCATCTGGGATGTCATCATCCTCAACACGATCTAGAATGTCTGATTGAATTTGTTCACTAAATGACATTGAGGTTCCAGCACGAATATGAAAGCATTTTTTGGCTATATTCATGCCCATTGATATTTTCCTATCGCTGTTAATCGAATCATAAGATGTTCATGATTGAGCTGATTTATGCTTTGTAACGCTCATTACCTCACGATCAGAATATCCAGATCTTTTTAGCGTTTTTGAACAGTTGTTGCCCGACCGCTGTGATTCGTGTACACTTTTGATAAATTGTAGTCTACGCTTATGTCTTTCATCATTGCGTTTAATCGACACTTCCCTACAGGCACGGCATCATACCAAATTGGCATTTGATCATTTACATGATCCTTTGGACGCTGCCAAAAAGCATCGATATTCAAATTTATTTTCGATATATACTTTTTCAATGATGTAAATGGACAGTGTTTAGAATCTGGAATCATTGGAATGACACCACCATCAAAATCAGATTGCTCTCCATCTTCTCTGTGATTTTTATCAAACAGAGGAACAATGCGGAACCATTTTGAATCGGTTGAATTTTCTTCTTTAAGAATACTAAATGTCATGCACCGAAGCTCATCACGACCCCGCCTACCGAAGTATACGATGATGTCCAAAAAAACTTTTCGCTGCAAATCTTTGGCCTTACGAAGATCCAAAGATTCGTAGGACTTTGCTAAATCCTGAGGCTGAATTGCAGGCTTGTGTACTGTGTTTCCAAGTCCCGTTTGTCTTATGTCTTTGAGTTTTGCTCTATACATGTCAGAAGATCGCTTAAAAATGATCTTGTCAGAAATGTCTATCCCAAAAGAACGCTTCAATGATCGTCGAATTCCATTTTTCAACGACAAAAATGTGTTCTTTCTGTAGTCATTTCCATTTGTTTGCAACACTGATGAAAAGAACCTTGATAACACTTCATCTAACATGTCACTGTCACTTATGATGTCATTAAGGTCAATGTTTTTCAATTGTAGGAATTCATTGAAAATTTTGATTGAGCATTTCGTGCTTTTTTCTGTGTGTTCTGACACTGAATTATTTAACAATCTGTCACTTTCTTGGGAATCATCTCGAAAACGTGAGCTAGTCGCCATATTTCAGTCGCTACCGGTTGCAATACTACAGAAATTATGATCAACAAAATATCAATTCAAAATTGGAACAAATTTGTAATTTCAAAAATGATATCATAAAGATGACTTTCAAGAAATGAACTGATAAAACGGCAAGGAAATCTATGATCAGCCTCCCTAGTTTTAATTAATATTGAGTGAACAATAACTTGCTTTCCAAGATATCAATAATTTCAGGCAACTACATAGAAAGCATTGTTTGTAGCTATAGGACATACCAAATGTACCATAGCGCTTCAGCGACATGACCTAAATATCAGCCTCGGCCTACGGCCTCGTCTGATATTTGTCATGTCACTTCATCGCTATGTTACATTTGGTTAATGTGTAAGACAATGTATGCATGCATTTCGAGTGCAATAATCACAAAGTGAATGATATAGCAAGCAATACTTTGTTAAATATTTTTTAGAAATTTATATCAGTGCACGTCTATGTAGCAGTGACACTGCTGCAGTGTGCAATACTTTTCGGAGCACATGTGCAATTATTGGTAAAATTATTGGACGCCTAGACATCGGAATATAAACACATTGAGATCAATACTTCAAATGAGGACACTATTGCATTATATCTTTGAATGACAATCAAATATTTAATGATATTTGTGAACATACTTAACTTTTTCTAGTCTAGGCTATATGCAATTACAAGATTACTACGGTAACATTGTAAACATTTTTCATACCGGTACGGTATGTTGTATAACCCACTTTTTTCTAAGCTTCACGTTGAAAGAGTGTCAGACGAACATTTGGCGAATATAATTACAAGTTATTTATATTAACTTTATCATTTTTTCAATTATTTATCTGTTTAACATATTTAAAAGTCAGTGTAATATTTGTCAAATCAAACCTCTACATCAGCGATTGAGCAAGTAGGTGTATTATATAGCTTCCATGTACATGTATATATCATATATAAGCCATTTTTGGTGAATATTTTCTGTCACACTTGCTTGTTATTTAAGTAAAGGTTCTGTATTAAAACATTGCTGAAAAGTACGTTTTATAACCACTGCTATGTCACAATTAAAGTTATCTTAGATGATACCATGATAGAATACTGATATGCCTTAGGATGGTTATGCGTGGACAATGAATATTTTGACAACGAGAATTGAATCTATTGATCCCGAAGCGAAGCTGAGGGATCATTATACGCATAGTCATCGTATAACAGTATATTATTTTATTACTAGCTAGTGAAGCCACAGTCATAGGGCGGGTATAAATGTATGCTTACATTTTTAATTTCACGGCATATATTTTCCTTGTATACCGTATTTTTAGTACATGTATAAAAGTAATTTACATAATACATGTAAACATCACTTTGATTATACTTACATGTACTGTCTGCCGTCCGAAAGTAAAATAACATAACTGAAATTATTGGTAGTTTATAGTTTTTGTACCGTACTTTCAGATAAAAATTCAATTTGTGCACCTGTATTCAATGCAACAAATGTACTCGTATATTTGAGTCTCAGACATTAACAAAATCAAACATGCAAAGCAAAAAGAGAAGATTGTCTCAAATGACAACCATCAAAATATCAGTTATGCTATTTTACTTTTGGACGGCTGCGGTACTGTGCATTAAATTAGAAGCTTTTTAAATCGCTTTCATGGGAAGCTTTTTGGTTGTCATACATTAATTTATTCCTACTGGTGTTATTGGTGTTATGCAATTCCACATTGCATTGATAGGTCGATAGGTATTCTACATTGAAGCATTCATTTTTTTCATACTAGGCCTACTTGTAAAATTCATCATTTCATTTTTTAGCCGAATAGCCGAATGAAATTTGCGTACTTCATAATTAGCGATTTTCAACTTCACTGTAGTGCATGAACATGTGCATACATGTAGTATAATCTGAAAATCCAATATATCTGGAGAGGATTTTAGGCGACATACGAAATCAACAACCCAACCACTGCACGAATCATTTGAATAAGACCGTTCACAGAAAATTGCGATAATTATGCAGCTATGTCATACCGTATACTAAAGTGGATAGTCCATGCATTTACTTTAATCTCTCATTTTATTATTTTTCAGGTTTCGGTGCCGATCGGTATGGCAAAGTGAAAGCTGAAACAGAGTCAATTGTGCGCAAAAAGTTACATACTGAAGCGAAATTACTGAAAAAACAAAATTTTTCCTGAACACACGTAATACACATCATGTGGCAATTTTGCACTTTTTCTTCAATTTAATTATCGTATTATTTTCGTGCTAAGGGAGTCTCAAATGTAGCTACTTTTATCTAAGGAAATCGAAGGCTATTCTAATTTGCCTATGAAATTCCTACGACATAACTCTAAGGGAATGCTAAGTTATGGCTTGAAAGGGTTTTTTGAACTCGTATGGGAATGAAAGGGATTTCTATGGGATATCATATGGGATTCATAAAGGATTTTAAGGGGATCCCGTAGAAAGCCCATAGAAAATCATATGGGATTCGTAAGGGATTTTAGGGGAATCCCATAGAAACCCCCTTTCAGTCCCATTAAAAAAGGTCCAAAAATACCATAGAAAATTTTGTATGGGAATCCCATACAATTGAGTCACTCGGGATGAACGCTTGACTCTCACACCGTCGATATTTGGCTATATTATTGGTGGTTCGATTGCATCTACTTGTCCTAACAATTCTCTTGTCTCAATCGTCAAGAGTCTTCCTCCTGCTTTGATGACGTTTCTAAGCTCTGGGAGCTTGAGTGTATCGGGATCGAATCTCCTTCATTACCTGCAGGCTGCAGCCAAGGCTATTTTTCCTCAATTCAGTGGTGACCGCTACGAAGTCCCTCTTCCGTGGAAAGACCCTGCTCGTCCGTCTTTGACGATGACTCAAGCTCATCAAAGAAATGCCCATTTCAAGCGCTCGTCTACAGAGAAGAATCATACAGTGAGACCTTGGAAGATTACCTCAAGCTTGGAATTTTAGAACCAGCCTCCGAAGATGGTGGAAATTTCATCCCGCATCACGCTGTATACCAAAACGGAAAACAGAGGATTGTTTACGACGCCTCCGCGAAGCCATGGAAAGGTCCGTCTCTCAACGACTGTCTTCAACCATGGCCGAATCTCTTGTCTGACCTGACCGCTATCCTCCTACGTTTTCGTTGTCATCGATACCCCCTAGTGGCAGATGTTGAGAAGGCTTTCTTGATGATAAGCGTCAAGCCTGAGGATCGAATTTACTTGAAGATTATGTGGTTCGATAAATTTAACCGTAAACGAGTGAGCCAATTTGCGCGCGTTCCTTTTAGTCTTTCCTGTGGACCTTACCTCCTACTTGAAGTTCTCCGAGTTCATCTGACTACGCCGCCCGATTCTTCTGACTTCAATGTGAAGCTTCGCAATGTCCATGCAATGCTACAATGGACGATGTTGTCTCTGGAGACGGTACTGTGCCTGATGTAACTCAGTTTAAAGATTTCGCCCAATCTAAATTCGCTGAAGCAGGAATGAATCTTCGGAAGTTCCTATCAACCACCAATGCAATGAAGACATGGACATGTGAGCCACCTCCTAACTCTCGCAAAGTGCTTGGCCTTTACTGAGCTCCTTCTACTGACAGCTTATCCATCTCCTTGAGCCCATCACCTGCGACTACTCGTCGCCAAGTAGCCTCCGCCGTAGCTCGACTATTCGATCCACTTGGTTTACCGTCGCGGCGGACAATCAGGCTTCGAATATTTTTGCAAAGTCTTTGGAGATCCTGCAATGATTGGGATGGGCCTCTCTCCTTCAAGGATTAAGGAAGAATACAACTGTCTTCAAGAAGAGTCAACTGACAGCGCAGTTTGTGTACCCCGCCACGTGTCACTGAACTCAGACTCTGAACTCCACATCTACGCTGATGCCTCCAAGATGGCCTACGCTACCTGCGTTTACCTGAAAACCAATGACAGTGCCTTCCTCCTATATTCGCGAGCTCGAGTTGCTCCTCTGAAGCCTTGCTTGACTCTTCCTCGTCTCGAGCTGATGGCTGCACGTTTGGCTGCTGAGTGCTGCGTTTTGTCAAGGAAAATCAGCCATTAACGTCACTTCGTGTTCACCTTTACTCCGATTCTATGATAGTCCTCGGATGGATCCGCAAGCCACCTTCAGACGTATTTGTTCGAAACAGGGTGAAGGAGATCCTGACCATTACCAGCCCGCACGATTGGAGTCATGTCTCAGGAGAACTCAATCCAGCCGATTTGACCAGCCGTGGAATGAGCGCCATCGATCTTCCTGCCTCCCACACATGGTTTAATGGTCCGTTATACCTTCAAGATTGTCCTCAACTATCTTCAACAATCACCGTTCGAGATGAGTCGTCCCCGACAGCCACTGATTCGATTGAAAATATGTTTCCTGTGCACAGATATGGTTCCTTCCGCAAAGCAGTTCGAGTTGCCGCGTGGGTCAAGCGATTCATTACAAACATCTCAACCGTCCATAAGCAAACTGGTGATCTTACAGCGACAGAGGAAGACAGCGGAATGATAATTCTCCTTCGCGATTGTCAAAGGTCGCATGGCTTGCGAGAATACTGTGCTCTCACAGGGGGAGCTGAAGTCCCTAGCAATTCTCCTATCTTCGGCGGACGACCAGCATTGGACAAAGATAAAGGAATTATCTTCTGTCACCCCCAAAATGGTGAACCTCCACTGCCTTGGCTACCTCTACCTTGGCCCGCCTGATTGGTTTTGATGTTCATCACAAACTTTACCACATGGGCGTCAGTTCTACCAACAATGATGTGAATCTCTCAAACTGGACTCGTCGATGCCGACAATTTGTGAAGAAGACTATTTCTTCATGTACGAGATGTCGGAGAATTAAGTCAAGAAAAGTCCATTGTCCTGAAGGCGATCTTCCAGCGTTCCGAACGCAACCTGCTAGACCCTTCGAGAAGACTGGATTGGATTACTTTGGTCCACTAACTCTCCGTCGCAAATACAAAATGTGGCTGCTACTTTTCACATGCGCGATTACTAGAGCTGTCACCGTCCTGACGGAATTAGAGAACAGGATCAATCGCCGACCTCTAACCTCGAACGGAGAGGATGATCTCACTACCGCCCATTTCCTCTACGGTTCTTCTCCTGCACCACTCTCGCGTTCCTGTTTTCCTGCAGTCTTACAAGTCTGTGAATCACCCCGTGAGGGACTCGTCAAACTGCACGATCATCGTCAGATGATCTCAACCCACCTATGGACACGATGGCAAAAGGAGTACTTGACTTCGCTGCGATCTTGGCGGCGCCTACATCGCTCTGAACGTTGCCGCTGTCTTCACCTAAATTATATAGTCCTCATCGCCCCGCCTAATGGTGTTAGAATTCCTTGTCTCAAGTGGCCGGTTTTATGTACTAGAGTGTGGTTCTGATTAACCTACGTTAATCAAAGGGGAGGATGTGATGGATTGTGTGTGTTAATTTCTGTAACTTTAATTGAACTTGACTTTTGTTTGTCTGCTCTGTCTGAAGATACGTGTTTTCTCTTTAAAATCTAAATTGATTACTGTTGTCCACGTAAGGAATGTGAATAAAACCAGCTGTTCGACAATCCAAGTCGATTTTAACGCTAAAAATTCGAACGGCAAGACATCCGACAGGAAGCTAAGAGCCTCTTACTTTTTGACCGGGCCTTAAGTCATTATTACCGCTATTTATTCCTCACAAATTCAAATGGTTGCATTGATGAAGCTGCCATAGCATTTCAAGAAGGTATCAAATGTATATTAGATGCATGCTTTCCTTACAGCACAATCAAAATTCGACTTAATGATCCATCTTGGGTAACCCAAGCTTACGGCTTATCATTAATGATCGTGATAAAGCATTTTCTGAAGGGAGGTGGTCTAATAGATATCATCGTCTGAAGGAGGAAGCTATTAATCGGGTTCGATTCTTGAAATCACAACAGATCAAGAAGGCAGTCGATTCAGGCAATGTTCGCAACCTATGGAGTGTTGTGAAGGAAATGGGTCGTGAAACAAAGTCTGCGTCATCATCCTCTTCTACTTTTTCTTCCAAAAACTTCAGTGATTATCTTTATTCCATCTTCCAAGAGGAATCATTGCCACCAGATATTAAAATTAATAACACCAATGACTATAACTATCCTATGAATGTATGAATGTTTTGGTGTGATTTTCTCCACTCACTCACCACTCGCTGAACCAAGTCTTCCCATTTTGCGATATAAATAAGGGTGTTGACCGTAGCAGGATTGAATATAAGGCACGAGATTCGGAAAATTTGGAAGGCATTCTTCAAAAATCGCTTGTCTCGACACACAGTTGAATGCTTTTCTGAAATCGCTCTTCAGTACAGCAAAATTTTCGTCATTCCATCTTCGACGATTCCCAAAGACGATGAACTATCTTCTCTACGGATGTTTCGATAGTAAAGAGCGCTATGTTTCCGGAGAATTTGGAGCCAATCCATCTGACATTAGAATACGACAGGCTCGACCGCACTGACCTTTGCTGGCACTTCCGAGAGCAGCCTCGATAGCTGTTCTATCTGATTGTTTACAATCTTTTCTTTTAACCTCTCTTCTTGACAAAGCATCAGATGTTTTTACTGCTTCCTTTCAGAGATGCATTTCATTGCCATCTTTCCATAGCTTACAAAACTTGTTGATGTCACGCAGTTTATGATTCTTACCAGCGCGTTTGACGGAAGGCAAAACTGATTTTGGAAACAAGCAAACGAATCATAAACACCGGATGACCTCTAAAGTCTGAAAACATTTGTGCAAATAACTGTCTAGCTGGAGCAGGGATAGCAACCAATGTTTGACGAAACAAGGAAAACATCTGATCCCAAGTCGGTAGGTTTTCGTTTTCAAGATTTGATTATGAATGTGTGGCCCCATTTCCATCATGATAAGTTCTAAAAGATGCTGAACAACACGCGTTATGTCTAGTTCGACGTGATAGAGCAACGAGGCGATGGCAAGTGCATAAGTACTTCGAGTTTTGAGTAAGCCACCAATCAGGAATTAATCCAGGATAAATACCATGTGCATGTCGTTCTAAGTGTCGATTCAGCACGGTTAATGCTGAGCGCTCCAAACAATTTGGCACAGGACACGCAGTACCTTTAATCCTTTTGGAGTCATTTGAATTAGATAGTCGAATCGGCAGATCAGACGAGCCAGAATTAGAGGTCATATCAGATTTCATCATGACAAATCTATGGAGAATGAAACTGCGCGTAAATGTGTGGTGCAAGCTGTCTATGAATTACTGCTGGAACCCGAAAGGAAATCAAATGTTATCATACAAGAAGAAATTCAGCAAATCAGGTAAAAAGTTGCCGATAAAATGGCCAAATCAGCCTGGAGGAGAAAAATTCTAGTCGAAAGCATCAACCACTGAAATAACTCAATGCACTTATAAAACTGCGAGAGAAAGAAAACATAATGGGCCACCAATCACTGAATCTAAAATCTTCTAATCAATGTCTACAAAATGACCGAAATCCAACCAGAAACAACAAATTAATGACATTTTTTGATAAAGTAAAGATATCCAACCAAGAGCAGCCATCTCCGTACGACCGTCATCCATGAAAGCTAGACTAAAATTAGCTAAATTTGAATTATAAAAATCTAAAATAAAATAAAATAAAATAAATAGAAGATAAATCTAAAATTATAAAATTTAGCTTCTTAAAAAGTGATCAAATATTTTTTTAGACCACAGGAACGTAATCTCCGTAAAAAACTGAATCTTTTGATATAAAATCTTTCACTGCACCATGACATTTTTTTGAGTCGACACTCTACCTACTATGCTTACTCAGGGCAGAGCCATAGTGACCACCGCAAATTTTGAAAAAAGCAGTGCAGGCCCAAAACATAGCGCAGGAATAAAATTTCTTCAATTTTTTTGATATTAAAGGAAAACCAACCAATGATGCCATGGTATACAGTTCCTATGCAAAGTTGTGCGTTGTCAAAAAAATCATACTTATAAAATCCACTCTACGGCCATTCATCCTTTACGCTGTGGACAGCTCCGCAAAATATTTTCTGTAATGGATTGTTTGGCATCACATCGAACGCAGATGTGATGCAAGGGGCTTTATGGTAATATATATGTCTTGCATGCACATCATACACATGTATAGACACATGTATAGTCATATTTCATCATGTACATCATACACATGTATAGTGCAGATTGATATGTACCTAGACACATTTTAAATTTCGCTGCGCTCGGGACAGTAAGGTATTGGAACTTAAGTTCATGGTAGGTGTAATAAAATGCAAATTGATGCTCTGTTACGATATTTTTGAAAATTCATTTCACATACGTTCATCAGGGCTGCCACTCTTATCAAAAATAAAAACCGGAAAGTCGAATCGGAATGCCCCCCTAGATAACGTAGTCGTGGGCCCCCTCAAAGTAAGAAGATAACGATTATTCGATATTACACAACCCGGTAAGTTTTGAAAGCGTTAAAGCAGAAGTTGGGTCTCTTCTAGTAAAGATGTTTCTGAATCGTCACAGTTAGCAGGTAAATGTATTTAATTATTACTGATGCTTATTCAATAATCACCTTCATCAAGGTGCACTAGGAGACATGACTCGAGCAGCTACTATTTTCAGGAGAACCGTTTTCGACTGGGTGTACTACAAAGACCCCTCTACCCTCCCCCTAATGCAAAATCAGCATGAAGCTATTGAACAATTGACGATTTCAGCTCGATATGAAGACTGCATATTATCGAATAATCTACATGTAGGGCTATGGATGATTTTACTTAACTGTTTCAAAGACAACTTTCTTCATTTCGATCAAAAATTTTACATTCAAATTTATAATGCAGTATTCTCGTGCAGCTTTGCCATTTTCTAGTAATCGTGCCATGACGTCACACGGTGCAAGATCCCGTTTTTATTGTGAAGAATTTTCATGATACCACTAGGAAATTGCTATTCAGCTGTTCAACGTTTGGAAGACCGCTTCAGCAGAGCGGTCTGGTCACAGCAAATATCTTCATACAAAATCCATGGTCAGCGCAGTCTAAATGCTTGGGCAAGCCATTTTCTTTGAGAGAGCCATCATTCTTTCGAGAAATCGAGAATGTGTGGTAAAATCTTCCTTTCTATGCTGCATAAAATATACCGAATGTCATGAAGGATAGGGATATCTTCATACAGGATGGAATGCCAGCGCACTACTACAGACCCATCGTAAATTATTTCAACAGCAATTCTCCTAAATCCAGGGATGAGATCGTGGTTATGATCCAGGGATGATAGTTATGAGTCTTCATGCGCCTACACAATATATACTATATACTGCGACTAAAAATACATAGATTATTAATGCATTAAGGCCATAGATAATAAATTAGAGCTCAACAATTTTTAGGCAAAGTATCGCAGACAAAACATCCAGCCTTTTATGAGTGTAACTAGTAGAGCTTTGATGTTTTTAAAGCGCCACAAGCGAAACCTGCACCCTTTTGGGAGCATAACTAGTTCAATTTTGATGTTTTATAAAGAGCCGCAGGCAAAACCTAGAGTCTTTTGGGAGAGCAACTTGTAGGGTTTTGATGTTTTATAAACCGCCACAGGAGAAGCCTCCACCCTTTTTGGAGTGCAACTAGTAGAATTTTGATGTTTTATAAAGTGCCGCAGGCAAAATCTCCAAGCTATTGGGATAAACCTCTGACTGTTTAATCTTATATATAAAATGCAAAACGCCGACAAACTCCTCCTAAACCATGAAACTTTACGCCAATATGATACTACCATTTAATAGAACAAAAAATTTGTAGTTAAAACCGCCCGGTCTCATTTCCCTAAGTATCATAATTACAGAGAAAAGTAGACTTTTGTGTAAATTTTTACCGAAAAAATATTAATTACACAAGTAACTACATTAAATTTACAAATGAACTCCTCATTTGCTTTAAAAAATTGCCTCGCTAGAATGCGTCTCATTGATTCTAATGTTTTCCGACGGATTCAGCAACAGCCAATGAGAACGCGATCTAAATGGTAAGACAGCCAATCAGTGTAGGCGAATGAGTTGGTAAACTTGGAATGCAACAATGTGCATACATACAATGTGCACTGTCTTAATTTAACATACTTATGCATATAAATCCTGGACGAAGTCCGGGGGCCTTACTAGTTCTCTAATATTTAGCTAGATGAATAGAATGAATGTTCAATATATCCCTCTTTTAGAATTTTTCAAAATTAGGGTACTTTGAAAAATTCCCACTATCAATAAGATAAAAAAAACATTCCCGGTAAACTCTGGTTTTATTTTGAACAACGAATGAAACGAATTATCAGAGTCTATAAAGTATCAAATCAATTCACTGGTCTTCTTCACAGTCATAGCAAATGTAATGTACTTTTCAATTTGCTCCAGCGCAATCCTGGTGTACCCACGATCCACATTGAGTGCATTGTATCCAGTCAACCTGAAGACCACATCTTAGGTCATCACTATGCTCCCCATCACAGAACTGACAGAAGTTACTTGGGTCACTTGTTTATGTTTGAGGCTGTGTATCAATTACAACAGGTTGAGTTGGATTGGAGATATTTTGAGATTTTATTTTCTTCATGGGCATATTTTCTTTACCTTTGTTTCTAGGAGTGGATTATTTTTTTCTTCTCTGATTGTTGAACTTCGGAAACATAGTTGGAGGTAGTCAAGATACCGGATATCTTTGGTCTCTCAGCTGCAATTCATCCTTGTCGCTCACACGATGAGGTTCATTAAGCTGGAGAGACATAACGCTTCGAGTGTCCCATATTACCCTCCATACATATCTTATTTCAAAAGCTATAAAAATATTTGATAAAATTATTAAACTGAAAAAGTGAAATATTGTAAGCATAGCACACGACCCAAGCTTCCATATCCAATGCATTTAAATTCATGAGAAAACTTGATTGATGATATAACAATAGCTTTACTGAAATCTAAATTTTACATCAGCCCTATTTTTGACCTACAGATATTCGTATATCACTTGTGTTTTAATCACACAAGCGGAAGTATGCAGCCGATTTCGATTAAATTTTGTGTTTGCAGCAATAAGTAACCACCTTCATTATTCCAAAATATTTGCAGGAAGTATCTTTTTTCGAAGATATTTGTTAAGTGTCCCATATTACCCACACCTACCTAGTAGAATTTTGATACTTTCAAAGCCCTGCACGCGAAACCCCAGCCTTTTGCGAGTATAACTAGTAGAATTTTGATGTATTTAATGATCTGCAGGCGAAACTTCCTGGAATGTATAAAGCACTTTCTCGGCATTACATTATCAAACAGGAATTAGAGTAGTAAGCAAAACTCCACTTCTGGACCGCGCAAGATGGCGGCCATCGCTGCGTCCCCCCCCCTGGCACGGCAGAGTGTCGTGGTCGGCCGCCGTGGTGCTTCGTGTCTGAGTCCCCCCCCCTCTGGAACGACAGAGGTTGTGGTCTGTCGTGGTGTGCCGGCCGGGTGGGTCCACGTTCACAACATGTTCGCTGACGTCCCCCCCCCCTCTGCAACGACACAGTGTGAGACTCGGGTGAGTTGGTCCGACCGCCTGGTTGACGTGGGCAACCGTCTAGGTTGACGTGGGCGACCGCCAGGATTAGTCTTGAGGCTATAGTGTGTGATGTTTTTGGTGTGTAGCGCCCAAACGAAGCATCGGATGAGAAAACGGAGGCCAGATTCGGAATCTACGTGAAATTTTGGGTTAGGAAGGATGTTTCCAGCGAAATCGGAGAGAAAAAATTTTCGGCTGACGTCCCCCCCCCCCTGGACAGCTTGCTTCCAGTGGACGGATTTTGTCGTGCGATAGCTCGTTTGAAAGCTAAGAGTGAGACAAATTCAGTGAAAGAATCGGCTTGTTCGTATCTGCCTTCGTTTAGATGTGAGACGCCATTTAAGATTTTGGGACATTGGTGAAAAACGACAGAGTTAGAATTTGGGACGTTTTGGGCTGTAGCTTCAAAACGAACTATCGGATTGGTAAACGGATGCCAGATTTGGAATCAACTTGATGTTATTGTCCAATGAGGATCATCATCCAATGAGAATCAAGCATTTCTTTATAAATAGCGAGCCTTCCACAGTGAGAATCATTCCATCGTTGAATCACACGAGTGACGGACGCACATTTTCTCTCTCTCTAGTTCCCTGTTCTATTATCCAACTAAAATGGTAAGTCGCTACTTCCCTCCCTCTCCTCCCTTGAACGTAAACTTAATACAATCTTTTTTCATTTTCAGGCATCTACTCCATCTGCTGCACTAGTAGGACAAAATGGCGGTCAAACGTTACAAGGTTCGCTACGGTCAGATCATCTACAACTGAGGCCAGTGGAAGAAACATCCAAGGTACATAATCCTACACCGCTACAGCGTAAATTTAAACAAGCCTTGCGTTATGATGATCATAGCGTAGTACTCCAAACGGGAATGCTCCCTTCCACGGATGTCAAGATAATGCACAATCAGTATGGGGACTACATACTGATCCCCGTGAGTCCATACATTCGCCACCAACTTGATATTATTGAGGAGTACGTGACATTAAATATGGACATTCCTACTCCTCTTGCTCAAGAGTGGAAGGCGAGAGATGACAAGGATACTCCCTATAGAAAGATTTGGGATGGTAATCACATTTGCCTACCGGTATCACATTGGTGTACTTACTATAAGAAGGAGGGAGATCATTCAATACCCATCAGATGTGATGAGCTCGGAGAAGGTACTTGGGATATCCTTTTCAAAGTGAATGGGCTATATTATGGTCGACACAAGGATAATAAAATAGCCTCTCTCTCCATGCATATGGAATCCATCCTATATATTCCGAAACCACCCAACGTGGACGACATAATTGATCAAATCCTTAACAGCAGTGGTACGAAGCGCAAGTCGGAGAAGAATGCTACATCAAAACGCAAATCAAAGAAGGAGAATTGCTAGTCCTTTCCTAACTCTACCCTATGACAATTCGCTTATGTGCTTTGAGTGTCGTAGACGTGGTCTTATTAGATACATTTTACTTCTTCGTTGCCATCATATCATTTGTGTATTTTGTCGTGAAAAGCATCGATGTAATTCTTCATTTTGTAATATGTTATAGAACGTTTCCTTAGATGTGTAAATTTCCGTTTTAGGCTTCTATCATCATTTTTATGGATTGTGAGGGTGAACCTGTACAGGAGCTCAGTGCTATTGCTATGAACAATTGGACATATCAGATTGTTAGTGTCTATCATCAACATGCCAACTGCGATCCCAATGTTGATCAATGGGCGAGAAAACCCATTCATGGACTTAATCTGAAATATTTGCAAGACTATGGCTTTTCTTGTGAGAGTGCTCTTCTTATTGACTTTAAACGATGGTTAGCTGCTTTCAATGTTATACGCATCTTTTGTAATAATCCTGGTAAGGAGAGGAAAGTATTTCCCAATCTAATCATTGATGATATTTTGCTCCCACCTTGGGATAGTAGAGTGAATCAACATTATCATGAAGTCACAAAACGTTTTAAGGATTTGTGTGTTCCTATTTTGTCTGTTCGTTGTAGTAGCTACGTTCATAACCAATGCTTCTTTCCTCCTTACCTCAACACTGCCAAAGTCCTGTATGGTTATCATTGCTCGCTGTATGATAGTTACCAGCTGTATCTATTTTATCTCTTTCAAACCATTGATTTATAATGCATGCTTGTTACCATTATTCAATAAATGTTACTATGAGAAGAGTTGTTGTTTTCATGCAATGGATGGGTTAGATAAAGGGCGATCATGTCTTTCTCAAACGACTGCGGAACATTACGTTTTCATAGGCAAAGTTTAAAAGGAGCTGTTCAAGATTATGTGATAAAATTTCATAAAGATGAGACCGACATCGAAGCAGTGGTCGATGATGCTAGCACTCTATTTCTAGAGTTAATGAATACATTCTCTGATAGCATTATCATGGCGCGATTAGTTGCGAAAATTAAGTTTAGTCATTTTGGAAAGGAAGAGGTGGAAAGTCGCTCTTTCCATTTTGCTTCTTACTCAATGGAAGTGGTAGATCAAGGGGGCCGGCGGGGGCGGCCGGGGGGGGGAGTGGGGGGGGGGATGGGTGTTTTAGGGTGGGGAGGGGGAGGGGGGGAGGGGTAGGGGGGAGGGGTGGGGGGGGAGTAGTGAGGTGAGGTTGGGGAAGGGGGTTGGGGGAGGGAGTAGGGTATGAGGGGAAGGTTGGGGGGTTAAATGGGTAATGGTTGGGGCTGTGGGAGATGGATTGTCAGGAGTTACGGAGGGGGAGTAGGGCGAGCGGGGGAGTGGTTCAGAACTGTGCCACTAAGGGGAATGAAAAATTGGGGGGAGAAATTGGGCAGTGGGGTACTCAGATTAGTGTGAGCGACAGGGAAGCTGGGTTGTCAAGGCGGAGCTGATGGGGGGGGGGGAGCGCAGGGGACTACTTACATCTCCAGATGTGCCATACACCCTACACGCCTCCCGCCTCACTCAAAACCTAACAAACCCATCTACACACAACTAATACTCCCCAACTTCACAGCCCCAAACCACACAACCCCCCCTCCCAAATCACACCGTACCAGACCACTACCCTTATCCCCACACCATATAATCTCATATCATACCTCTCCCGGCATGCCCAGCCCCTGCTCCTCTACCCTCTCAGACCGCCACAGGGCAAAAAGTACCCCCCTGCAAGAAATCCACCTGACCAAGCATTCCACTTTGCCAAGACATACCCACCTGTGACATTGCTCCAGGTAATCGAGTTTCCCTTACAGACGCAAACGTTAGTCCCTCATGCCAATGTGATAAAGCTAGTTTTTGACCGCGCCCAGCCACCCCCCGGCCCCAGGGCGCCCTTCCCCTGCCGCCCCCTACCCTACCCCCGAAAAACAACCCCCAACCCCTCTCACGCGCCGCCATCCCGCCACAACCTCCGCGCACCCCAGGCACCACCCATCCGCCCATCACCCGTCTCCTACCACGAGAAGATCCAAACTTTCACCCAGTTCGGCCTAAATGATTGCCTCCGCCCAGACTGCGCCCCAACCCACGAACGTTTCCTTAAGCTCACATGCATACCCGAAATGTGCGTATTCATCTCCAATCCTAAAGATCCGCCCTGTACACAAAACCAGACGGCCCCCATCAAAACCCAACCCACCTGGCTGTGAACCTTTCCCGCCAATACTTCCCATGCTAGCTCAACAGGCCACCGTGGGCAGACCCTCTTGGACCATATCTATGGCTCTAAGCTATCCGTACAAGTCCACTTGTAGAGTCTCAACCGGCGATTAATACCCTGGATTCAACCTACCCTTTCCAAGTGCTTAAAGTTCTGCACTGTATCAGTTCCAACTCGCCCCCCTGCCGGTCCCACTACTGGTTTTTATCACTCTATTTTTACCGACCACTTTTCACCCCGGCTAGACTTTATTGATAAACTCCGGGCGCGACAAATCTTTTACACCTGCTACACCCACGTAACACCGCCAAACCGCGTGCTAATGGTGATGTATGATTCCTAAACCTCACCCAACCAGCTACGTGCTCGCTGCATACACGCTGACACATAACAACTCCCCGTCGCCCCATATATGTCCCGCCCTAGCCCGATTTATATGCCGAGTAACCCCCTATCCCTCACCTGACATGATGTACATTCTAAGCGTATGAGTTATTCACCCCCGCCCGATCCTTCCTCAACCCCCCGGGCCATCTGCTCTACACCGACCACATAACTCCCAAGCAACCCTGCGCGCCCTATTAACAGGCCCGTCCGCCACGCCCTGTACACCTATCCGCAAACCCCCCAAGCCGTACCGCAAACTACGGGCACGCTGTTTCACACAGCAAACACAATTGCAATACACCCGCTAGGTGCGCGCCGCCGGTAGGCAAGGTACGCACGGTGCATCACAGCGCCATCTTCGCCACACTCCAACACCAACCATTACCACCTCCACCTGTCACCCCGTTTTTTCCTCCAGCCTGACTTACCTCCCCTTACTCACCACCCCTAGTGTACAACATTCGACACGGTTGAGCCCTCCATGGGCTTGACCCGGTGCGCAGCAGCCTGCACCTTATGTGCAGAAGCCCCCCCCAGAGTGCATTGACCCTCGCTCAGGCTCTTGTCTATCCCCCTCACTTGTATCGACTATCTGTCCTACTCCTAGGACCGCAGCCCAAAAAGGACCTATCATTCACCCGTCATCCCACGAATATAACTTGCCTGTAATGTAACCTTCGCATAGCCGACTCACAGCTCTGCCATTGAAATAAAAGACCATGTCAATCTTGCGCTGAAGGTGCATTTGCTAGCAAAATAAAGTTGAACTCACGATTTTTAGAATTCTTAAGGAGGCATCTCTGCAGAGCTTTACCTTCGTCGAGAGACTAGGTAGCTGAACTATCCAATGAGTACAATTTGAAGGTGCATGCTGAAGGTCTTAACCTGCCAAAATGCCATTTACCATTCTCAACTCCTATCCAAACCCCGGCCATGTTTTAATTAAACTCACACCTCCACCACTGATTACAGAGTGTGGGCCGCCCACAGAGCCTCTAAAACCTCGACACCAACCAGCATCGCCACCCGGCTGTAACTTCTTTTACAACCTGGTGCCGTTCAGGGCAATACAGTGTCAATACAATCAAACGCTTCGCTCACCTTATCAAGCAAAGACATTACCAGAAAGAGACCATCGAAAAATAAATAGAGGATTCTCATGAAATGAGGGGCCTCTCTTCCATCGGAAGCAATCACCGAAGCTCCTCCATCAAGTGATGCATCATGGTTGAAAATCGTATGCCATTTAATGGTAAAAATACAGAAGAATATGCACTTTCAAATTTAAAAACACAATCAGTTAAGCAGGTGAACATTGCTTTCACATACGTGTTAATCTGGTGTGAGTCTCGTAACCTAGGTCACGCAATATCTCTACGCCAAACCCACATTTTGCTGATTAGTCAAGGATAATACAATTTTATAAGACCGCAGTTATGTTGATTTATTTATCTTGGATGTACTTTGGCGCTTTGTTACAATACGGAGATACCAACTACCAACAGCATGACTGACATATGACAAAGAATTTAAGAGGGGATTGCATTACTATTTTATGCATTTGATTTTTTAGACTGCTGACAGCGAAATTAGATGCAATTTCAAACCCCCCTCTATCGTCAACGCGAACGTGCCTTCATACTATTCTCCGTTTGGATTTGACGTTCAAACGAAAAAGAAAACTACCTGAGACGATCATCGGTATTAAGGTTATGCAGACTTCGATTCTAAATACTTGGAGAAATTTTTACACCAAGTATCGTACTGATTCTTCAGTATAACGGTAATGAGTTGGTTGACGAGGCTGACGATATTAAGACTAAAGAAGTGGCAGCGCGTAAAGCAGACAGAAGCCGACGTTGAAAGCTTTCATAATGTCTATTACACCCGATATACTCCTTACCCAACCCTGCAGTTAAATCACTATCACACCATCTTTATTGTGCTAGACCACTCACTATTTCACACCAGAATTTTGAGCAACTGCGGGTGTAGCAAGTGAGCCGCCAGCCGAACACACACACACACAAAATGTGCAGAATGTCCTTGACCTGGTTACACTATTTGACTCCTCACTTTGCTCACAAACATGGATACCACAAGAAGAGAACCATCATCAAATAACTCCAAAACTCGAAATCCCCGCCAGTGGAAGCGCCCCGCGCGTCCGCTCGACCACTCCTCGAAATGACACGCATACCCCTAACAACATCCCACATACATTCCTACACGCGAAGAGTGGCTGCGCAACATATTGAACTGTACCCTCACTAAAAAAAAACAACGTTTACATAATGTAATCCTCGGTCTGACTTTTGCATCTCTGTTATTGCAAACACTTTCATGTAAATCCATTCCACTTAATGCCCCCCAAAGTCATTTCCGAAACACAACCTGCTAAGGCAAGCATCACTCCACCTCCAGATAGGCACCCATGTAATTTAATATATTTATCCAAAAACCGACTGGGGATCCACAACCCTACAGCCACAGATACGTTAGACCAATGAATCTATTTGCTTTTGTTCGCAGCTGCACACATTTTAGACACAGTAATCGCACACTTAACAATTATGCCAGCCCTTAGCCACCCTCTAACCATAGCCACAAGCAACCCCAACAACCAATCGAGGAACTGTTTCCCCGAAAAAAGTTCGGCGAACATAATATAAATGACATTGAGACTGTAATATCTGCAGGGTTCACCTGATATCTACAAAAAATGATGTACGGTCACTCAATTAGTAGAGATCATCCATTATTTTGGCTCCACAGTCTCCTACGAATCGACATCACAGTCAACACCTCTAGTCCCTTCTTCCATCTCCGACGTAGTAGTCTTCTGTAGCTCTAACGCATTGACTGCCCAGCCGGATCTGAAAGAAGTAAAGGGCGCCGTAAGAATCACACAGGATAACAAGGATATCCCATTTGGAAGGAATTGATTGGAAGATAGAATATTCCGCTTGAAATGTTGTTTGTCATTCCGTCACACTAACAATTTGAGGACGCCGGCGTGTAATACTTCGCTGTTTGGCGAAGCTCGATTGGCGCGTACATGTTGTGAGATCGATTCTTTGGTGTAGAGTCTGAAGCGACGGAAAATGTTGACGAAGGGGGTCTGCGCTTGCGCTTCATGATGCAAATTGAGTAAATTGAGACGATGATACCGTTCCTTTATACTACTACTTCCCAACTACCTGTGATGAAATTTAGCCGATCTTAATCCGAATAAGTACATGCACTCGTAGAAATTCGCCGCTTGATACGCGCAGAGCCGCCCAGAATGCGATTTCCAATACGTGAAATTCTCTTTTTCATAAAAGAAGTATTTCAAGTCCTTCATGATATGATGTAGATATTGAAAATGACGATAAATAAAAACACCCTCTCTTCTCTACATTTCCCATTGAATCTTTGAAATAGGCCGATTCGAACATGGATCCGTTTCAATAGCGTGTCGTAGTGGAGAAATTCTAATTGTCCCACCAGTTTTTCCATGGGTGCGTGGGTAACCATATCTGATTAATGCATTTGCATATTAGGCGGAGGTGACTTGCGATAAACTCACGAACGAATAAATGTCATGAAGGAACGAAGTATGTATCGAAACATGATCACCTATTATCTTTCTCCCCATGCAGAGCCATCCAATTGTCGATTTCTTTTGCGAAATGATATCAACCGTTTGCGGAATGAGAAATGTAGATTTTGAATTATCTTTCTGTAACATGTTGCAAGCCAATTTATAGCATTAGAGTCACCGCCAAGGAGATGAACATAAACATGTATCCAAATCTTCCACATCTCCACATGATCTCCATGAGGTTTGCCCCACCTTGTCACATCTGCCTGATCATAAGAACATTAACCACCCTCATGAGGTCTGACACCAAGCTCCTTAAAAAGACCATAACTATAATCCATCACGCACCACACAGCCACACATGACCGCGTACAACAACCCCGTCATCCTGATGTTATGGCCCAGTTGCAGCAATACGCCAACTCCAACTTTCGTTTTACACAAAGTTTAAGCTTAGCACTGCGGCTGACCCAAGGCGATTTATCCACACTAGCAATCGAGCCGCACTCTTTGTTCCTACTTCCATTGATCATGCACAACAGGCTAAAAAGGTACATCTGGGAAGGTGGGTGTGCGACTACAACTGAGTTTCATTAGCACCTGTGTCTATACATATGAGATCATCGGCCAGGTGATGGCCACTTCCTCAGAGGGCGTTGCTACCGCCGCTTCTATTAAACCGCTGTGAACCGGGGTAGCCGAGTATACATACCACAGTGGCCCCATGCTGCGACGTATTCACTTTCACCACAGACACCACGAATTGCAGGTTGCTCTGCTTTATCTTGGCCATACAATCGTGTACTCCATCGTCTGTAGTCCCACGATATCCTGGCCGCCCCACGACCCCAGCCTCTACCACCATCAGACCCCACCTTACGTAATCTCCCGCAAGGCATCAGTCAAGTGACAACGACTCTACCCCGGCTAAACCCGGCCCAGCAAACCCGTCCACACTATGAGCCCTCCCCACACCACTCCACGGCGCACGCCCTTTCCAAACCCCAGCACAGCACCTAAACCCTTAAGCGTACCCCTCCCACACGCGTGGTCCAGCCCCCGAACCAGCGACACTAGCGCTTCCAACAACGACACCTCTCAACCAAGCCCAACCACCATGCGCCTCCCGTAAAGGTGCCGCCAGGACTCTTAGATCAACCTCTTAACATCCCCGCCACTAATAGCCCGCCCCAGCCTCCTGCGTCCACCACCTAACTAATGGTCCGCCATCCCATACCAACTACTTCACCTACTGAGTTAGCTTGCGACTCCCCCGCTAATGCCAACCCTATGCCAACACTACACTCCACACTAAACTAACACATAATCCTTGCCACTCACCCCCCATCCCCATGCATATGAGCAGCACAAGTACCATCAATGGAACCCCCGACAAATATCCCACGAACATCCGCCCTCGTACGTGCAGGCGCTGTAACCTAGGGAACCCGACTGATATGCAACATTTACACCACACTGTAGCAGCGGACAAATACCATAAGCTAACCCGCCATGTCCCGTACATACAAATACTACCCCCCATTATTGACGAGGCCGTCAATTAGGTGGTGTACATAACCACAGCAACCCAGGCTTGTTTGCAATGGGATAAAATAACTCCAGATCGCGCTAACTTCCTTACCGGAGTACCCTTCGGTTGTAGCAACAAACCCAGTCCTATCAACCAGCGACCCCCGAGCAAACCACCAAAAGACACCCAGTGCCCCCCTCCTTACCAAGATTCCCACACCCACACCCAGGCCCCGTTACCAACCCACCAACAGTGCACCCACACACCAGTCCCATACATTTCTAAAAAGATCCCGCCACACATAACCCCCCTAAAGGACCAGTACCCCCCCCTCACCCACTCCTAGGGCCGCATTGTACGGCACACGACAGTGTTTGCCCGAAAGCTGGGGGGGCGACGCACTCACCCCAACATATCCTATCAATACTTCCCATAAATTGGTGAAGATGTACGTGGGTGGGCGGCTGTTGAAGCCACCAATTACGCTAGCAAAGAAAACCATAATCAAGGAGGTCTCCCAAAAGCTGCGAAATTTATCTGAGCCTAACTTTCTCAGAAAGGTTGCCCATCAACCATAGCTGCACCTCCAACTTTCGCATTTCCCATCCCCCCAATTGATATTGGCCGCCTCTTATCGATGATTGCTGAGAGCGATGTGTTCGATTATTTTCCTATTTCCAAACAGCTAGCTGAGACAAGTACCTCACCAACCACTTACCATCTAATGCCGAAATGACGTGAGATTTTACAGCAACAGTAAAGCAAATGAGGTGATATTTATCCTTCCGACGCCTACCACATGCCCCGTGCCCCTCCGTCCTCGATAACACCATCACCAAGCCGCCGACCAGGGGGTCGTCAAAGAATAAATTTCCCAAAAATAAACCATCAGACTATCGAGTAGAATTAAATCGGCCACTGCATTTAGAAGGTGAATGGGAAGTTGGCGTTTCTAGTATTTGCTATGATAGCAATATTCAGAATGTGAATGATTTGGAAGAAATGATATTGACTCCTCGCACCCATGATGGAATAACGATGAATAATGCATTTCAGTTCCCATACAATTTAACATCAGATGGAAAGTGGAACTATGAATGGATTCAGATAAAATCAGATTCTTATGAGCCATTTGGGAATGAGAAAATTATTAAGGCATTCAACAGTGGCAATACTTCCATCATGAAGAATAAAAATCAGAAAGCTTATGAGTTTACTATCTATCATTGGAGTGGGAGACAGTTCCTCCGCTTTCATTCTTTTACTAAAGGTCTTACGCTGAGGTTGGATAGTGAATTCTATCCACATCTTGGTTTTGGTCATGGACTACATCTAACGTCAATTGCTACTGCAAATGTTAAAAAAGTTTATTCAACTCGAATCAACAAATTTCATTATAGATTTAAAATATTTGATGAAGATGTTGTAGAATGCGAAGAACGCATCATTTTGAAAAAGCGTGGTGTTCAACCTTTATCACTTATTGAGTTAGTAAAACGATGGAATGAGACTGTGGGTAAGAAGTATGGAGAGAAAATTATGGCGGACAAAAATAAGTTGGTTATTCAGAAATATAATGACAAACTTACAGTTTATTTCTCTCCAACCTTGCGTCATTTTGTAAGACATTATACGCCTATTATTGGAAGCGGTGTGGTGTATGGTTCTCATGAATATCACACTAAAGCTGATTCAGTTAATGATGAATGGTGGGTGGACATCTATGGCGATCGCATCAAGAAAATTTACCAGTCTTATGAAGAACCTAAAGTTGCTATCAATATAATGCCGCGTCTATATCATACAGTTGAAAGCTTCATTCATGTAGTAAATCCTTATATACAACAGAAGTTGAAGCATGTGATGAAAAGTAAATATGATGTAAAGACACACCACATTTCGTTTTCAATTGAAAAACAACGCGTTGTTCTGAAACTGGGTGATGACATTCAATGTCAATTGAGTAAAAATTTGAAAAAACTCTTTGGCTTTTCAATGCTACAAACTGTGTTTGCTGCTGCGCATACGATTGGTATAGAAACACCAATGACACTTGATAAACATGAACAACACCTTTACATTCAAAGTGATTTGATTTTACCTATTTCTGTTGGCGAGAAAAAAGAATACATTTTACGTGATTTCATTCATGATAAAGACGCTTCATATGGAATAGTCGAGAAGATGTTTGAATCTATTTTCTATCATCCCGTCGTCAAACAAACTATACCCTCTATTGCTATCAAAATTACCAATGGTTTACAGAGTGTATCCATGTGAAAGATACTAAATCCCTCGTAACTTTAGTGTTTCGGAAAACAAAGTGAAGTCATTGTGATATGTTTATTGAAATAAAAATATGTATATGAAAAAGTCTTTTCACAGATATAGGGGGAATGGGCTGACTGTAGGCATATATTCACAAGGAAGAAACGATCTCATGCGATACATAAAACAACCATGTATATCTACAAAAAGCAACATCAAAATACTGAGTTAAAGTTGATTATGTCAATACATCTCCTGAATGTGGTAGCGTGAGTTTTATTCTTTTGGGTGGAGTATGTTTGTGTCAGGATGTCCATGTGGAAGAGATGTGTTATGTCCTATCCAACACCTCTTATCCTCCCATGCTGAAAGTGCTCGTTTCTTGAACGTGTACGTTTTCACAGTATGAACTTGAGATTTTAAGATTGTCATATTGACAAACGTTATAGTTTTATTTTTATAGGCCTTCTTATAGGACCGATGTTTCATTTTATGAACAATGGATTTTGATATACCTTTAGCACGCTTAATACTATCTGCACATTCTTTTAGTTTCATGGAATACATTTTAGGACGGAGGAGAATCATTTCATCTATTTCCTTTCCTGCTGTTTCATCCTTAAAACAACCAAGTTTGGCTTTATTCTGTATGGAATAGAGTGGATGAGTGGGATTGTAGTTAGATGTATCGAAATATTTTTCTAATGACTTACCTACTTCATTAAAATTTAAATCTTTTTGAGTGGTAATTCCTAAAAAGAAACTATCTGTATCACCACCCAGCAAGCGAACCTCTTTTACGAGAGGGCATGGTTTTAATATTTTGTAGAAGAGTTGATACATTTCAAGCTTGGAATAATCTAAAACGGCTTGCCCAATATAGATGGGTTTGCACAACTCAACTTCTGATTTAATCATTTTAACACCTACAAGATCCTCATCGATGATGTCTCTATCAATGAAAAGAGGTGATGAGGTCAATTTGTGATATTTTTGTTCATCAACGACTAGTTTGTAATCATACGTTTTCTAACATCCTCCATGGTCTTTCCGAATAGACTATTATTCTTATATTTATAAAAATCCTTTTCAAAATTATTTTGGGCGAGTGCACGTTTTTGACTGTTACTATCTATGTAGGGTTTGAGGAAGGCTTTCTGTCTAAATTTGATAATGCGGTGAACTGACTTTAGAAGCATGCCCATTTCTAAATAGAATTTTAATATGCAGAAGTGTACGAGATAATTTTTCTTATCATATTGGGTGAGTAAAAGTTTGCGGCATGGTTTGTACCTTGGCTGTCCACACTCTGTTAAGTTATTATGAAATTGTGACATGAATGGTGAAAACATATCTTCAGTCACTTCGCCAGATTCAGGTGCGAGTGGGAAATCAGCAGTTTTATTTTTAATACTATTTGGATAAATCAAATCCACTTCAAAATAATATCCCCAATCACCTTCATCTGGAATATTCAGTATGTTTGAAGGGTTGGAGTAATACTCAAGCTCATTTTGATTTAACCAACTAAACTCGGAATGAGGTAGTGGTTTAGACAGTGAACTGCCATATAAATTATTTTGGTCATAGTACTTTAGGTGGATATGATCATCACCTACTGTTTCAGATTTTATATGATGTTTATTTACAAATGTGAGACCACCGCGTATTCCGCGCTCAAATATATTATACATCTCCGGGTCTTGTAAGAGATGAATGGTCTCACCAGTCATTTTAAAGGCTGATTTAAAGGACATGGCTGGTAGACTGACAAAG
Source organism: Prostheceraeus crozeri (assembly GCA_907163375.1). Taxonomy (NCBI): domain Eukaryota; kingdom Metazoa; phylum Platyhelminthes; order Polycladida; family Euryleptidae; genus Prostheceraeus; species Prostheceraeus crozeri. The sequence continues at coordinate 55,357 of CAJQUW010001233.1, forward strand.
TGGATAGGATCTAATTTGTCTTCTTCTAATGCCACTCGTCGAAACTCCTGAAAGACATCAGCCAGCAAAATGACATCTAATTCTAAGTAAGCGATCATATAATCGCCAAACGTTTTACAATTAAATTTTAACCATGCCTCTTGAGCATGTTCATAGTCCTCTACTGGACAATCTTCACCCGTCAAATCGTTCTTGAATTTGTCAATGGAAGGAAGGGTTGTTTCATTTAGTTTAGACATTGAGCTAAAATACGCATAAGGAAAGACTCCTTTGCGAGTGATTATTTCATCCGTTAAGTTTGGATAGTGTTTCTTCAAAGTTTGACTATGGGGAAGAAACTTGAGATTACGAACGAGAGAAGCTAGTGACGCTGACATGAATTGAAATGAATCTAAAAATTTTATTTCGAAGAAGACTGTCTTATTTTCTTTAGTTTTATCTACTGGTACTTTTGCTGTCATTGCCATGAATTTTTCTCTCGTTTGTGCTATTACATTAAACTGCCACGATTTCATCTGGCTCAACCCTCCTTTTATGAGCATATGACTGTCATAGCCCTTAAAGTTATGAAAAATGACGGGTAGTACACGACGTCTCAACCTAAGTGAAAAGTTACATTTGGAGCAGAGTGCGTTTCTAAATTTACCAGTGATGTGATCATGATCACGCACTTTCTTAATTTTATCGTCATCAAACGTTTTATGACATTTAGGACAGGATGTGCAACTTTCAAATTTTTGTTTGTCTTCATCTGACATATGTAGTGACTTACGCTGCAATTGGGAATCATATGATTGTTGAAATTTTGCAGCTTTATCGAGAAATTCTAGAAATTTTGAAATGCAATCTTCACCTTGCCAAGTATGCATTTTGTTTTGTCTATTCCTAAAGTGGTCATGCCATACTTCATAGCAGGATATGGCTGCTGGCTTGTGGATGATATCATCAATGTAGCATTCTATGTCTGCGTAAATGACACGCAGGGGACTTAATTCGTCACCATTATCCCTATGTGAAAATATTTTATCTTTGGGCATGCGTTCCATTTGTAATTTACCTCGCTTGCACCATTCATAGTGAGTTTCAAATTTATCTTTACTCCAAAATGAGCGGATGCAGCGGTCGCATACAAAATGTTCACCTCTTTTAGAGTGCCCCAAGTGAGTGTACAAGCGAGAGATTTTGGGAATACCACAGTAGTGCCATTCCTCGCTATCATCTTGTTTTACTAATAAGAGGTTGACTACACGTTCATAACAAGTTGAACGTGAATTATAGCGGGCACCCTTCAACCCCTTCTCCCACACGTGAACGACAATTTTAATCTTATTATGTTTTTCGAACGTTTCTACATCTTTGATTTTCATGTTGTTACTATCACAACCTTCAAAGTCTAGTTCATCCTCCCACTGTCTATAGCTATAGGTGCGATCTCGATGCGCGTTGATATCATTATAGTGAAGGATGGATAGGACTGCATATTTGAAACACTGTGATTTACAATCAACATTGATGACAGCTTTCTTATTATACAACGTTTTTGGAAGTTTAAATGTGCCTCGAGCTGCATGACTTTCTAATAGGGAAATTTTGAATATGGCTGAGTCCACACCATCAAAAATGAGAGCGCTGTCGCGTTGATTGAATTTATCTACATTTGATTTTAAACATTGAATGTGAAAATTTAGCCAAGACTCGCAGTCTACAACTTCGGTTGCGGAAGAGGAAGGAATATGAAACTGTATTCTCTCCGTCACTTGACCCGTTTGAAAATCTATTTTAATATATTTTAGTTTAAGGTAGATGAGCGCCTTCATTCTAAAATTGTCTAAATTATTGAAGAGCGCTTCGATAATGTTAGAATTTTGAAGGAGCCACTCAGGAAAATCTACAATTTGAGTATTGGACTCCATGCAGTAGTCGCGTACTAAATTATTATGTGAAACATTAATGAGGGAGATGGTAGAGGTACCGTTGGTGTAGTGATCATTTGCATGCGTGTGTTGAAGTCTGTGCGAAGATCGCTGAAAGTGACTATCAAAAGAAAGAGGGCACAAATCGCAAGGAAAGGAGATGTCATCGTCAGAATCAACTTCACCTCCGGAGATTGACACCGCTTTGCGTTGACACACACGTTGTTTGATGTGTCGAAGGAGACTGTGCTTCCTTGTAAACATATGTCCGCAGTCGGCACATTCCCACTCGTTGCCTTGCCGCGAGAGTCCTGAGCTGGAACTCACATCACCTGAAAGAGAAATCATTCTTTCATCTCTGTTCAAGCCTCAGTGTAGTGTTACAACCTACCTTGACTCAATAACTCTAAACTTTCCTCGAGAAGAGAGGGCGTTGGTGATGAAGTTGATGCCTGAAATTGAGGAAGATGCTATTAGTCACACGTTTGAGGGAGATGAGAGGAAATTTTCAACTTACCATTTCAACGAAATCAAGTTTAAGGTTGATACTTCTACAAGATAGAGACTTCAGTCAAATAATAGTCAAAGAGAGAGATCGTGCGTTCGTCACTTGTATGATTCACAGATTAAATGAAATGACCTGAATGTCACTTTGCTTATATACTTTCATCCTCTTCATTCATTGGATGTTCATTCTGATTGGCTGCTTGTGTATACTTAAGAATTAGAAAAATGTTAAAGTTATCATTATTCAAAGTCAGCATTTCAAAGACAACATGACAAGTCCTCCAACAACACCAAATACCGCATTGGAGTTCTCCTCTCCATATACATCAGCAAAGGTGCTCGTTACACCAAATGCACCAAGAAAGGCGAAGGTGGAGAAGACATACAATCTCGACAATATACGAAAGTTATCATTATCGGAGGAGGATGAAGAGGAGTTGCCCGACCTAACAGGCATACGGTGGAAATATTTACAATATGATGCCGAAGGGGTGATGGAGATGACCAGCAAGTCGCACTTGCATCAAATATGGGAGTGGTACACCCCTAACTCCCAACCGCGAACCGTGGCGGAGTGGGCGTACATTGAGAAAGTGAGGGACGCTGCAGAAGAACGTTTAAAGCAGCTCAACTGTTTTTGTAATCTATGTGAAGCCAGACTCTGGGACGATATTGACGATGAAGACCTTTTGAAATACATGCCATAATAAATGTTTATTTCGTATTATCTTTGCTTTCATACTGACTTACTTGAATGGGGTTTTAGTGAATAATTTAACCATGTATACTTTTTCATTTGGAAATAGTAGCACGCTTAGTTTAACTTGTAAATCTTATAACATTTCATATGGACGATGATGGTAGATGAAATAGTGTCAAATAAATTAAGATAGCTTACACTTCTGATACAGGGATAGCAATCGACTGCGATCCATGTGTAAAGAGCTTGTTAGACTACGGATGGGCTTAAGTGGATGATTTAACCATGTATACTTTTTCATTTGGAAATAGTAGCACGCTTAGTTTAACTTGTAAATCTTATAACATTTCATATGGACGATGATGGTAGATGAAATAGTGTCAAATAAATTAAGATAGCTTACACTTCTGATACAGGGATAGCAATCGACTGCGATCCATGTGTAAAGAGCTTGTTAGACTACGGATGGGCTTAAGTGGATGATTTAACCATGTATACTTTTTCATTTGGAAATAGTAGCACACTTAGTTTAACTTGCAATTCTTATAACATTTCATATGGATGATAATGGTAGATGAAATAGTGTCAAATAAAATTAAGATAGCTTACACTTCTGATACAGGGATAGCAATCGACTGCGATCCATGTGTAAAGAGCTTGTTAGACTACGGAAGAGAGAAGTGTGTTATGTTGCGTGTGGCGCGTGAGTGTCCTCCCATTTCATTCCATTCATCAATTCATCTCATTGATAGAGACAGGTAGAACTCATGGTTCTCATAACGTATGCAATGGAAAGTTTTAGGCAACCTTCGACAGTTGGCTAAATGTCGCCCTGGCGCGAATGCATACTACGTTGAGACAGAGGCAATCACTTGCAAACATGACGCAGAGAGGTTTAACAAGATTGACCATTGCCGAATGTCCCTTGCGGTATACATAGCTACGGGTTTCACCGCCGCCCTTTACAGGAACGCCCGTCGAAAGGAAGTATTACACCGAACTTCATTTGCAACGTTCAAGTTGACTGATTGCAGATTCAACTTAATGATAGTATTCGCCAGTCCGAAGACTGCCCAGGGCAAACCGCGAGGAGGTTCTATCATGTCTTGCCCCATGGTGGCCCTTAAGAGAGCCGATGGTTCGTTCTCGGGGACGTGAATTTGACTATTGACTGGAATAGTCAATGGGTATGACGCTTAGGTTGTCGTATACCCTATACCGCCTAAGCCGTGGTGGTGCATCTGGCACCTTTCGGATGCGAGTGGTATTCGGAGTCCACACCTCATCCGTCCAAATGATCCTCTTGATCTTCCCCTTCTTCTCATCCTCATCCCACTCGTCGAGGATGACGAACTCGGGAATGCCGTTGTCTTCATCAGTGAAGACGGGAATATTGTCGGTAGATGTCGCTTCCATCGTGACTTCAAATTGAATGAGAAGCGCTACAATCTTCTGGCTTATATAGGGTTTTCAACAATGAATTGCTCAACAGCGAATCAGAATGCTTCAGGGATAGCAATCGACTGCATAATGTTCAAGTTGACTGATAGCAGATTCAACTTAATGATAGTATTCGCCAGTCCGAAGACTGCCCAGGGCAAACCGCGAGGAGGTTCTATCATGTCTTGCCCCATGGTGGCCCTTAAGAGAGCCGATGGTTCGTTCTCGGGAGTCGTCATCCTACAGCCTACCAATTCTGCTGAGAGAGTCAAAGACTCTCTCTTTGGTAGCACTGTCGACTTCCACACTAACTGGCATGTGAGTATAGAGTGGAATGTAGCGCCATTCCGTTGGATTGACAGCAGTTGCTGTCATCGGATTGCCAATCCGAGCAAGATTGTTGTGGACTCTGTCTTGCTCCTCTAGCCTGACAAACTCCTCAAATAAATTTCGCGGCCTTAACTGCGGTCCGCGAGGAGAGCTGACTTGACTGTTCGGCGTCTGCATGATTGAAATGAAATGAAATGAGAGGCAGTGGTTTATATACCCCTCTAACGCGACGCAACGTTCAAGTTGACTGATAGCAGATTCAACTTAATGATAGTATTCGCCAGTCCGAAGACTGCCCAGGGCAAACCGCGTGGAGGTTCTATCATGTCTTGCCCCTAGGTGGCCCTTAAGAGAGCCGATGGTTCGTTCTCGGGAGTAAATTGATGGGGTGGTGAAGGCAGGCAAAGATCTGCAATGAAAATGATATGTATTAGAATAGGATATACTATCTTATTTACTTTTTCACTTACCAAGTTAGTCATCCTTAGGCAGTCTCGCGGGCTTCCTGATTGAAAATTTGTGGAGATGCCCGCGCATTCTTAGTGTAGCGTGGAGGCATTTCTTGCTCGGATGTCCATGATAGCATACAATGCTTTTGTCCAGGCTTTTATTGACGAGGACTTCGCCGGCCAGATGGTTATCCCGAATAGGGATGTGGAACTCAAACAAACGATCCTCATTCACACGTTCCCACTCATCCCTCATGCGCTCCAACTTCTCACACGCCTGCCTCTCATCACCCCGCCGAGCCACAGTCCTCTCCAACTCAACATTCCTCGCTCTGAACACACTCATCTCCTTCATCATCTCCTCAAACTTCGCTTCTGCCTCTCCCATTCTCCTCTCCGCAGCACTCGCCCTCTTCTCACACTCATCATTCTTGTCTTCCAACACTCGCACATTCTCCTTCAACTCTTTCACAACACGCCTCATACGGATATTCTCATCTGCCACCTCCTTACATTTCACCTCCTTCATTTTCAGCTCACTCAACTCACTCAACGTTCTCTCATTCACCTTCCTCAAACTTTCGTAGCGATCTACCAACAAAGCATGTGCCGCTTGCTGCGACACATGCTTCTTTTCCATGTCCTCATCCCACCGCGCCGACTGCTTCCGTACCCCACCACCCTTCACTATTGGGGAAGATGAGCTCTTCGGGGGGTCGCTAATAACAATATTGGATACCTCCGATGACGAAGAGCTCAACTTCCTCACACACTTCCTCACTCGCTCCCTATCCAAATCCACATCATCCTCATCATCACTCTCAAACACTCTCTTCCGCCACTTGTCAGCCTTCAAACCGGCCACAGCATTCTCTACCTTATTCTCCACAGCATTCCCACTAGCATTCTCCACAGCATTCCCACTAGCATTCTCAACAACATTCCCACTAGCATTCTCAACAACATTCTTGGCCTCTTTCTCCAACATTCGCTCCTTCTCAGCATTCATCAACTCCACAAATCTCAAATCGGTCACCAACCCTCCTACACACTCACCATGCCTCCGATAAAACTCGGCCTCCTGCCCAACAACCAACAGCACCCTGCACTTCACACAGGCAACCCTATTCAGGATAACCATGTGGTCGGCCCCTGCCTTCCTTATGTGGTCCCTGAGACCGTCTCGGCGGTTGATTCTACCGCATACGCACATTTTAATATGAAATTTCTTATTTCTATCGTTGTTCACCATTTTTGCTGTCAGTACTCAGATTTCTCGTTAACTGTAAGATAATGAAATTAGTATAAGTTTTGAATCATGTAGTACAGTCATATTCCTAAAGCATTACACTTAGTCAGGAATGATAGATGTGAGTGTAGTGAGTGGCACTCGATCCCGTCGACAGCCCGAAGGCCTTGTACCGATCACTAGGGAAGTGAGAGATCTTCCCCGATACCCGCTCTTTACAGCTAAAGACATCATTGTCACTGCCCCGAAGTGGTAACAGGAACGCCGAGTCAAAGGTAGTGATCAGTAGCTGGGATCTAACCCCTCAAAGCTGCCTTAGTTAAATTTCTGATAGCAGATTTGAATGTAGTATACAGCCTAGAACATAATATCATCATTCAACATTCAACTTAGTCAACATTCAACATAATATCAACACTTAGTGAGGAATGATAGATGTGAGTGTAGTGAGTGGCACTCGATCCCGTCGACAGCCCGAAGGCCTTGTACCGATCACTAGGGAAGTGAGAGATCTTCCCCGATACCCGCTCTTTACAGCTGAAGACATCATTGTCACTGCCCCGAAGTGGTAACAGGAACGCCGAGTCAAAGGTAGTGATCAGTAGCTGGGATCTAACCCCTCAAAGCTGCCTTAGACTTAGTTAAATTTCAAATCTGATAGCATATTTGAACTCAGGATACTTGAAAACCTTAGTCTATATGTTAAAACTTTGAAAAAAGTGAAAATTAAGAATTTTTAAAAAAATTCCGCATTTTACTACTCATACTACTTTTAAAAAATTTTATCAGTAGTAAAGACACTATCAAACTCTATCATACAAACTTTGAAGTAGCAAGATAGCTTGCCTACTTCAAAAGATAGAGTCCTTTGCACCCGATATCGGGAGCTCAGAGCGACGACCGTCGCTTACCTCGTCTTTCGATGAAGTGATCAGACTTACGTTGTCGGGGGTTTATATATGCTCGGAAGAAAACTTAAAATGGCTCTATCTCCGAAAGTATACATCGTAGCGACATGCGGTTTGTTGCAAACGATTTGTCTCATCATTCTTTACAATATGACACCTGAACCATTCTCATATGACCACGGGAAGTTGGTCCGCCAGCACATGTCCATGTAACATGCCACAAGTGAAAAAATTCCTAAGTGTGAGAGCTCCAGTGTGGTGAAAATTTTGAAAAATTTAAAACTTCCGAATTTCAACCTGGGACCTTCACCAAAACATTTTTCATCAAATTTCACTGACCTCCCCCCCCTCGTTCGGAGAAATTTGATGAAAAATGTTTTGGTGGCGGTCCTAGGTCGAAATTCCACACTTTGGAAAATTTTCAAAATTTTACCCATACAAAGTCACTCTGACACTTAGGATTTTTTCAGGTGAGTGAGCTCCGACCTAAAATCTTGTAACCGCTCTAACTTTTGAACGAAGACAGATAGGAACAAGCCGATTCTTTCACTGAATTTGTCTCACTCTTAGCTTTCAAACGAGCTATCGCACGACAAAATCCGTCCACTAGAAGCCAAGATAGAAGCTAGCTGTCCGGGGGGGGGGAGGTCAGTGAAATTTGATGAAAAATGTTTTGGTGGCGGTCCTAGGTCGAAATTCCACACTTTGGAAAATTTTCAAAATTTTACCCATACAAAGTCACTCTGACACTTAGGATTTTTTCAGGTGAGCGAGCTCCGACCTAAAATCTTGTAACCGCTCTAACTTGTGAACGGCTGGTCCGATTGACTCGCAACAAAAAATGTTGTCGAGCAGTTTTTTCTCCTCTTTCAAACGAGTAGCTGTAAGACAAAATCCGTCCACTAGAACCAAAGTTAGAAGATTGCTGTCGGGGGGGGGGGGTCAGTGAAATTTGATGAAAAATGTTTTGGTGACGGTCCCAGGTCGAAATTCCACACTTTGGAAAATTTTCAAAATTTTACCCATACAAAGTCACTCTGACACTTAGGATTTTTCAGGTGAGCGAGCTCCGACCTAAAATCTTGTAACCGCTCTAACTTGTGAACGGCTGGTCCGATTGACTCGCAACAAAAAATGTTGTCGAGCAGTTTTTTCTCCTCTTTCAAACGAGTAGCTGTAAGACAAAATCCGTCCACTAGAACCAAAGTTAGAAGATTGCTGTCGGGGGGGGGGGTCAGTGAAATTTGATGAAAAATGTTTTGGTGACGGTCCCAGGTCGAAATTCCACACTTTGGAAAATTTTCAAAATTTTACTCATACAAAGTCACTCTGACACTTAGGATTTTTCAGGTGAGCGAGCTCCGACCTAAAATCTTGTAACCGCTCTAACTTTTGAACGAAGACAGATAGGAACAAGCCGATTCTTTCACTGAATTTGTCTCACTCTTAGCTTTCAAACGAGCTATCGCACGACAAAATCCGTCCACTGGAAGCAAGCTGTCCAGGGGGGGGAGGGGGGGGGACGTCAGCCGAAAATTTTTTCTCTCAGATTTCGCTGGAAACATCCTTCCTAACCCAAAATTTCACGTAGATTCCGAATCTGGCCTCCGTTTTCTCATCCGATGCTTCGTTTGGGCGCTACACACCAAAACGTCCCAAATTCTAACTCTGTCGTTTTTCGAAAAATGTTGAAAATTTTTTCTCACCGATTGCCTTGAAACTCACCCTACCGATGCAGAATTTCACGCTGAATCCGAATCTGACCTCCGTTTTCTCATCCGACCACTCCTTCCACTCGAAACAACCCATTTTACAACCCAACATTCAGCAGATTGCACCAAAAACATCACACACTATAGCCTCAAGACTAATCCTGGCGGTCGCCCACGTCAACCTAGACGGTTGCCCACGTCAACCAGGCGGTCGGACCAACTCACCCGAGTCTCACACTGTGTCGTTGCAGAGGGGGGGGGACGTCAGCGAACATGTTGTGAACGTGGACCCACCCGGCCGGCACACCACGACAGACCACAACCTCTGTCGTTCCAGAGGGGGGGGGACTCAGACACGAAGCACCACGGCGGCCGACCACGACACTCTGCCGTGCCAGGGGGGGGGGACGCAGCGATGGCCGCCATCTTGCGCGGTCCAGAAGTGGAGTTTTGCTTACTACTAATTAGGCCTACAATTTTTCTCAGCTCCATGTTATTTCAAAATGTCATGATGAGGGAGGTTTTTGTGAATCAAAATTTCTTGGCGTTTATAATGAGTTTCATACTGTATGAGTAATTATAAATACTCAGTAGAACAAATGGAATTTCCTTGCCATAGAATCGATTTGGCCAATCACCATGAAATTGTACATGGAGCCTACAAGTGAATTTGTGTACTTTTTCCTTACAATCCATTTCATTTGAATTGGAGGGGTAGTTTCAGAAATAGAGAAAATTTTTGAATGTACCGGTATGCAGAATTTCTACACGAAAACTACACGAAAAGAAATCCTTGTCACTTCCGTAGTTGTTTGTGAGATTTAAATTTTCGCAGGTGTCTTCGCCTAAATTTAGCCGCTTTTGCAACAAGTGATCGTACAAAATATTCTTTCGTCACTCCCTTGTGTTCCCGAAACTTTTTATTAGATTTTTCTTTCATATTTTTCTGGCACGCTTCTTAAATGACACGTTTTGGAGAGCATCAAAGCGATTAGAATTCTATTCATAATAGACTCCATGATTACGTATTGCAATTTTCTCATCAAGCATTCCCACCTAAATTTACTTCTTATTTCAAAACCTTGATTATTTGCGTTTCGTCCTGTTTCTTAAGGATTGACGAAAGGATCACTGACTTCCTTATAGAAGAATCTTCTGCTCAAGAGTCAAGCGGATTTTTAGAAAGCATCAGCTTTCAATTTGATCACCCTTAAAAATTGCAGGGTCATTAAGGTCCCCTAACAATCTGCATAGCCCAGTTCATAATTTTAAAGAGCCCTATATAATCTAAAAAGGCCGCACATGCTCTTATCATGCTCTTATCTTCAACGGTGCCGGTCTCAATACTACAAGCCCTTACCATCTCAAAAGGCCCCTCACGATCTTTATCGGTCCTGTTCACAATCTCAAAAGGGCATCCTCACTATCATCATGGGGCCCCTTCACAATATCAAAAGGGCCCCTCACGATCTTTCATAAGTCATAAATGTTTATTCTGAAATATACAGAAAACGCAAAGCGATGGCCGCAAGGGCACTTACAAGCAAGCGTTGATAACGTGTTACATATGCATACGCAAAGTTTAGCATCAATAAAAAATACATGAGATATATATTTACAAATACACCAAGTGATCATGATGTACATGCACATCATAAACAAATTATATGAGACATATTTACAAATTTTCAGAGTCATCATGATATACATCATATGCCATATACAAAATACGTGTGATCTATAGGGCCTATATTTACAAATTTGAAGAGTGATGATCACGACATGATAAGAGTTCATTGGATGGGAGTCCTCACAATGGAGCAAAAGAACGTAAATGCTTAACATCTAATACATGAATGAATGCAACAAAATCATCTATACAAAATTTACACTTTAATGATCATGGTCACAATATATACAAATTCACTCGGATCAATGAGATTGAGACTCTTCTTGATCTTCATTATGATGAGAATCATCTTCAATATGGAATGTAGGAATGTATCTAAATAAAATTTACCATCAGGTATAAAAAGCACTTGTCAAATAATTTTATACGAAATCACATATTAGCAGTCACAGTATGAGCAAAATTCACTTAGATCAATTGATTTGAGTCTGTTCTTGAACATCATGAAGGTTGGAGCTTTCACTATTGAATCGTTTAATGAATTCCATATTTTGATGACGCGAAAGAAAAACAATCCACTGAGATAGTTCGAATTAACTTTAAAGACTGGCACAATCTGACAGCTGTTACGTGATTGACCTCGAGTAATTTGAGATGAAAGGTAGGTGGTAAAGAAAGAGTTGAGCGACAAGTCGAAATGATTGTAGTACAGTTTATACAAGAAGTACAAGTCCAACAAAATGCGCCTATATTCTAGAGATTTTAATTTTAACAATTGTAATCTGTAAGAGTAGTTGTCATACTTGATACCAGAGCGTTTACAGACGATGCGGGTGAAGAATCTCTGAACACGCTCAATACGAAAAATGTCGCGTTTGAGGTACGGTGAAAAGATTACACTTCCATATTCCAAGAGAGGGCGAACAAAGACAACAAAGGCTTTCATTAAGATACGAGAGTTGTGGCAAACGAAAGATTTTAGGATACAGTATGCTCTGGCATATGCGGTTGAGCTGATGCGCGCACAGTGATCACTAAATCTGAGATCTGATGAGATCAAAAAGCCCACGTCTTTCACAGTGACTGAATTTTTCAGGGATACGCTGTCGAAATGATAGTTGACGGAAGGAGCATATCGATCTCCAGCAGTAAACAGCAAGCTTTTTTGCATAGAAATCTTCAGTTGTCACGTTTTACACCAATTATCAAATTTGAGAAGAGTACGTTTTAGGTCTGAAGATACTTGTGAAGAGGAGTTATAACTTCTGGTTGACATAAATTTCAAGTCATCAGCATAAAGGCGGGCTGAAGTCGATCCAACAAGGCAGTCAAACACGTCATTGACATAAAGAAGGAACAATACAGGTCCAAGAACAGAGCCTTGGGGCATCCTTAGGGGCCCCTTCGCAGTCTTAAAAGGGCCCCTTAACAATCTCAAAAGGGCCCCTTCACGATCTTGAAGGGGCCCCTTCGCAATCTTAAAAGGGCCCCTTCACAATCTAAAAAGGGCCCCTTACGATCTTAAAGGGGCCCCTTCGAAGTCTCAAAACGGTCCGTTCGCAGTCTCAAAAGGCCCCCTCAAGATCTTACAGGGCCCCCTCACGATCTTAAAGGGCCAATTCACAATCTCAAAAGGGCCCCTCATGATCTTAAAGGGCCCCTCACCATCTTAGAAGGGCCCTTCACAGTCTCAATAGGGACCCTTCACAATCTCAAAAGGCCCCTTTCAAAATTTAGATTAATGTTCAAAATCCAAATTATTTGTGGCAGAACATTTTCTCACTACTTAGTTTATTCTAAAAAAACCCCGGAAATCCGGTTAAAACCGGAAGAGTGGCAGCCCTGGTTCATACTTCAAGTAAACTTGTATTCGGTTATACTAATAATTCCCTTCTTTCTGGATTGCCATTAGTATGAGATATTTCTACGCAAATATCTCCGTTACGTTTGACACATGATAAAATTTTTTAATTGAATTACTTCTGGGGAATTACTTCTAGTGGAATAGTTCCGAAGGACTGGTGTAAAGCGGTCATCGTCCCCTTGCACAAGAAAGGCGACATTACAAAGAGAGAAAATTACCGCCCAATAAGCCTTTTGCCTCATGCATACAAAATACTGGTAAAAATCATGCAAATGAGAATGCGCAACAGAGAAGAAGAAATTCTCACAGAGGAACAAGCAGGCTTCAGACCTTCTAGAGGAACCACTGATCAGATGTTTGCTTTCTCACAAATTGCGGAAAAGATGTGGGAAGTCAACAAGGACTTTTACTGCTTGTTTATAGATTTCAAACAGGCTTTTGATTCAGTCTGGAGAAAAGCGCTAGAAGACGTGCTCAGCTACTACGTATTTGAAGAAGATATTATTAGGCTGATGACCCATCAGGCTCATGACTCAACAAGTGCCATCGTGCGGAAGGGGCTCTTGATAACCGATGAATTCCCTACTCGAAGAGGTGTGTCTTTCAAGGATGCCAACTTTCCCCGCACCTCTTCAACCTTTTCTGGAAGCGGTTATGAGTGTGGCACTGGAAGGTCTTGAAAATTTTGGAATAAGCATAGCTGGCGTGAAGGTCACAAACTCAAGATATGCGGATGACATCGTGCTCCTTGCGGAATCGGTGGATCACTTGCAAGAAATGGCAATTAGTGTGGAAAGGAGCTGCTCAAGATTCAAGATGTCAATCAACGCGTCAAAAAACAAAAGTCATGAAAGTTGGTAGAATGACTGAAGACATAAGCATAGTGCTCCAATCCGGAAGAATCGAACAAGTCGACTGTTTCAAGTATCTCGGTGTTTCCTTCACCACAGAGCGAGATACCTTCAAGCAAATTGAAGAGCGAACGTCCCTGGGCTTTGTGGCTTTTCGCAAGCTCACGAAGATATGGAAGGACAGGTCCATCACCCTCCAACTGAAGATGCGACTCCTGAAAGCCATAGTCTTCCCAACAGTATTGTATGGGTCGGAGTGCTGGATCATGAAAGAGAGAGAAAAGAAGAAGCCACTCGTATTCGAAATGTATTGCCTGAGAAGAATTCTCGGAATTACCTGGCAGCAAAGAATTTCTAATCAAAGAGTGAGAGAGATGGCACACATGAAAGGAAACATCGTGGATAGAGTGCAAGACATCCAGCGAAGATGGTTTGGGCACGTAGAACGGATGCGAGAAGAGAGGTTGCTCCGACAGATGCTTTACGGGAGAGTCCACGGAAAGAAACCAAGAGGAAGACCACGAATTGGATGGTGGCAGCAACTCAGAGCGGCAAACACAACAACCTCATCTGCTGCAATGACTCGCCTTGCAAGAGAACGCCAATCATGGAGGAATTATCGACATGCACTATGGGACCCTACCTGATCTTCGTCGGACGGGATTTAAGTCAAGTAAGTCAATTAAACGAGTCTCAATTTCTGATGACATGTGCTCATTATGTGATGTGTGATATGCCCTTTTAGCAATGACTTATGTTCGATGGAAAATGAGTTGATCAATAGGCATGAAACAGTCCTTCATGAACCAACGTGTGTGTCATGCAGAGATGTAGCAGGTAAATATCCCAGATCAAACCGCTGACCGAGCTGTAGCAGTCTAGACCGGCAACGGAGCTGTCAACGGGTGATTAAAAATTGTTGCTTTTATGCAACTTTCGACATTAAGAAGTATGGAGTTTACTACTAGAGCCACTTGCACTGAAATTTAGTCCGATGCAGATCTAAATTTATATAGGATGGCTACTTACATGTAGACAGACACGTTGGCCTAGTGGCAATCACACGCTGGTCTACCTACCTGTTGTTCTACGTACACGATTTGCATATCCATGTGTCTTTAACCTTCACAAAGACGATTGTTGTACACAAGTACATCGTAAACAACAAAAAACCATATAAAACAGCAAAGTAGCCGAGTTATAATACCATGCATTCACAACAGTTTGAACAGCGACAGGACGATCTCATTTTTGCAGGGTCGCGGCCAACGGCCTTCTTTTCCTTACCGGTCGATAATCACCAACAACAGAGAGGCCTTAAATTCTTTTCAGATAACAGCCGGAGGACTAGGCTGAGATTGTAAATAGAATTGCTGATTTTTTTGGATTTCTTTCAGATAGACCACATTCTATGTCACCAGCGCAACGGAAATGTAGCATTCAGTTACATTGCTCTAAACGGAAGCGATGCTGTATAGGCTGTTGATGCTTCGCGAAAGAGGAAACTGGGAAATATTCATCGATACGTCTACGATATTAGCTTCCACTTTTGTGTATGATAGTCTGCACAAATCTGTCCGTTGAGCTGGGCACACTTATATTGCTCTCCTTTCCAACTTGAGCATAGTCGCACGCATCATTCATTACAACCACGATGAGATAATGATGCATGTTGAAATGTACAGGATGGCTAAATTAGATAGCATATTCATCTTAGAAATAGACAACATAGCGTTGGGGTAGTTTGAATACCATGGATTTCGCTCTGATGGCGCAATTAGCGCAGCGGTGATCACTATGGCAGAGCAACAGTCTGAACTTCGCTGTTTGACCGAGTATCATTTTATAAGATATTTTTTAGGTCCTTTGATTAATATCTGACCAGTTTTCAGTTTTGTTTTCTATCTTGGTAAAGTCGGAAGGCGAAATATTGATGGAAGACCATTAACTAATATCCGACTGAAACATTTTTGTGTACGCTTGTTCACGGTTGGATGAGATCTCGTGTTAATTCCTCCAACGTGTCTCGTCGAAATCTTGAGGGTGCTTTGGCCGAAGCAGCGACGTCCAAAACGTGAAAGAAAACTTCGAAAGAAAAAAAAATTATTTCTCGGATACCAAAGTTATATTATTCTGCCAAATATTTCGGCTTCCGCCTTCGTCAGTGGCAATAGAGCACAGAATGGCACAGATTCTATAAATGAACATTATGATTTTCAATGATTTTGATCCAAATATATGCTTCTATATGAGTAGAAAGCAGATTCATGACTTTTCCTGAGAATTTCTATCAAGAAGTGCAAAGTCGATTTGATTTTTTGGCAATAAACAACTTATGACTTATGAACCACATATTTACTAAATGTTGCATTCATATCAATCAAATTTTGATGTTGTTCTATATACAATTACTATATACATCAGAGCTGGAGCCGGGCCTTTTTTTAAATGCCATGCCCGGCCCACGACTCGGCCAGGTCCGTGACAATTTTTAATTCTCAGGGTCAGGCCCGGCTTACGTACGCTAGCTCTAAATTTCAGGCCCGTTATAATAAAATCATTAAATACATGTAGTGCATTAATGGGGGATGAACTTAAAATCAAACGTCTGTGATGATTATCCACTCATACACACGTTAATAAAAGACCAATGTGGTATTCTGACTATGTTATCTACATACTAGATACAACCTATATGCGCATTAGGCTATATCAAAAATGCAGGGGAATTTTTGTAAATAGATTTATAAAAAGCACTTTCCGCTTAGTAAAACATGAATGTAGTAAACAGTGGCGCAAATAGGATTTTCGGAAGGGAGCGACTGTTTCATGAACATATATAATTTACCTTATATTGCGTCATCATATGACGGGACAATATCGGGACAAGGTGCATTACACGACATGGGTCTGGATACAATGGAGAAGGAAAGTCTTCAGTAAACTAACGCGTTAATAAATATCCCCTTCATCGTGAGCTCTAATGTCGCAAATTCCTTGAAGTGGATGTCATCGATGACATTCCGATTCCTACGACAAATCTGCAGAGATTTAAGATTAAGAGATTGATTTAAGATCTTACTCACCAAGATCTGACAGAAACAAATAAGAAGGAAAAAGGAAAACGACCATAATTTCATTAGCA
The DNA here is from genome assembly GCA_907163375.1 of Prostheceraeus crozeri. NCBI lineage: Eukaryota > Metazoa > Platyhelminthes > Polycladida > Euryleptidae > Prostheceraeus > Prostheceraeus crozeri. The sequence goes on from CAJQUW010001233.1 coordinate 72,055, forward strand.
ATCTGATGAAATTTAAGGCCCATGCAACAATATTCTAGGCCCGAAGCCAGTTCATGTCCATGGGATTTTACCATTTACAGGCCCAAGCCCGGCCCAGTCCCGTTCCAAGTCTGATATGTATGCATATAATTTCATATATTTTCATATAAATTACTATAAACACATTTTCATAGTGTTAAAAAATGAGCCGAAATGAATGAGAGACCGCACCCCAAAACCGCATCCAAGTACAGTACATACTTATATATCAAGCTGTCCCTATACTTGATTGAATATATAATAAATAGAGCCTGGACTAAATAACAGCATTCACTGATTCTTTAGCTTTTTCAGGTATTGCTGCCGCACTATGTGCACCACTAAAATCCAAATATCCACTCTGCACAATAAGTGACTTTTTTGGGTATGCCCTAATTTAATATCGCCGTGAAAGCATGTAAAATGATACAGCATATTTAAATTCAGTGTTATTAATGGTCAACATACCCATGGCTTCAAGTAACCATCCGATTGTACCATCACCGCCACATACGAGAAGGCGGAATCCCCGTACATCACGAAAAAACTGCAGACCATTCATCGGACCATTCTCTCGCATGATATCATACACTTGTCGAGGATTTAGAAGGTACTGCAGCTTGCTCAAAACGCGGACACCCTGTTTTCCACCAGATTTTGGATTAATGAAGACGAGAAGAGGATGCTGATCGGCATCGAGGCATATTTGGAAGTTTGAAGTTTGATTCTGAAATGAGGAACATTATCTGCTTAATCCATTAATTTATGCGACTCTCATTTTGAGCTACGCCTCGGGAAATTCTATCGAGTTCAAAAGTTCAATTGATGAAAAATGAAGTTTTGAGAGTTTGTTGAAACAGTGCTAAATCTAGAGCTACAATGTTAGGACAAATGAAGAAGGCTTTATCATTTGAAAACCATCGCTTTAATTATAGTCGATATTCTGAGTCAACTTCACTTCTATAATTTCATTCAGTATTCACGTACAGACCAGTAATAACAAGCTTACTAATCAAAATGAAGCAAGTCAAATTCGTTCCGAACTGAATAACATATCAATCATGAAAGTGAAACCATTGCTTGTAACTCAGTAGTGAAAAAATGCACCTTCCCATGACTGGTTCGTGAGATCCGCAAGCGCTCGCATCAGATCCGTAAAAACCTAAAACAATTTCACCAACATTCCCCTCCTACAACATGTTTCTGAGTTTGCTGACAAAGTTTGAAACTTTTGTCCTTCCGTGAGCGTTCCGCTTGAGGTCTGTGAGGGACTTAGTCAAATTTTCAGTCTTCCACGAAAGTTCCCAATCAGAATCGCAAAAGCTTAGAAAAATGTTCACTGACCTATCCCTCCCCCTAAATCCTAAATCCTAATCTAAAATAAAAAATATAAAATAAATCCTATATCCTATCCCTAAATGTTTCTGAGTTTGCTGGTAAAGTTTGAAAATTTTCAATGACTGGAAGAAAAAGACAATTTTATATGAGGTATGAGGTCCGTTTGATACCCATAAAATCTTAGAAAAAAAATTCCATGAAACTTTCGTTTAATATCCGTATCTTGTCAGCGACTCTCATTGGCCAATGCGGTTCCTCTTCGTCAGTAGGATGAAAACTGTATTAAACAGATACAATTTCTTCTAGTGTTGCGTTTGCCGTTCTCTACCGTGTCTGTCTGGCGTTCCCAGATGAATGACCTTTTTGAAGGTCACACTGCGACATAAGACCGTAGGCAAGCACGTTTGTCATGCAAGCCACCGAATTTCAATAATTTTGTGTCGGTGATCTTGTAGTCAAAACGCCGAATGCAGGAGCACTTACTGCGTGCGTCAGGGAGCACCATGCGACTTGCTGCCCAATTTGGACTCTCCACCCGGACGCCATGAGGAAGATAGTGATTTGGGCGTGCAGAAAATCCCACCGCGAAACCGTCTTCCAAAACATTTTTATTTTTGATACTATCATGGCAGCCATGTGCCCCAATCACATGTGGCGCAAACGGCAATCTATGACCAAACGCGTTTTATTCAACGGCTGACGGCTCAGTTGTGGAATGTGGCCACCCATTGCAAATTCCGCTATCCTGCTTTCACCACCGCCATCTCCACTCTTGATGCTGTCATTGCCACTATGGATAGAATTGAATAACGGACAAGGGATGGAAATGATGATGATAGTAGCAGCACTGAGCGAGAAATGGAGGTAGAGGCAAATAAACGTGATGATGCAAGGTTGTCATGGTAGCCCGGATTGTAGGAGCAGTTGGACTGAAAATCCACCGCGGCCAATCTGGCTGCCTCTAGGTTCCATGAAGACACCGGTGCTGGCCATAGTAGGTTGCATGCCATAGCAGTCTTAAGTGGTGGCGATTTACCAGAGGGTTGCGATTTGCGATTTGCCGGGGAGGAGCACTGGTGCCGCACCAGCAGATGGATTAGTCACTAAGTGGATTTAGACGCAGATGAGACGGAGGTAGTGGTTTTACTTGGTCCCGGATCGAACTCGGAAAGAGCTACTGGACGATCTGCGGCCGATGGTCCGATCAGAAAGACTGGGTCCAGCGAACAATGCAAGGAGGCAGTCCAGAGACCAGAAGCTTGTGGTAGAGAGCGGAATGGCAGACCGAGTCGAATGCAAAAGAGAAAACAACGATAGACAACAAAGTCCTTGCACAAGGCTTGGACCTGTGAAAGCCATCGGAGATTGACTGAGTAAGAAGAACTATCTAGTCAGTGATAGAGTGGCCTGGGCGGATACCGGCCTGAAGAGGGGTCAGAAGATCCTTAGATTCGAGGAGAAAAGACAGACGGGCTAGCAGAAGACGGTCACAGAGTTTCATAACTGACAGAGATGTTCACAGAGTTAGAACAAAACGAAGACGGAGTCTGTGGGCTTGCCAGATTTGTGCACCGGGTAGATGATGGAAAATTTCCAGGAGGAGGGAAAAGAGTGGGTGGACCAAGAGAGCTTGAAGACAAACTAAAGAAAAGTCAGGGCAGAGGGAGGAAGATTTTGGAGTAAAGAGTACGAGACATTCTCAGGGGCACCTGCAGTCGAGAAGGAGTGAGAATTAATATCTGTGGCAAGCTCCAACAGGCTAAAAGGGGAGCAAAATGATGGGCAGATGCAGGTAGGATAGTGGAGCTCACGAAGGAATCGGCGGCGAGCACGCACTCTGCTTCGGTTCCACTGAAGAATCCTGACCTCGCTAGCAGAAGACCGGAGGGCAAGAGCGAATACAGTGGAGGGGCCTTACAGGGGAAGGCGCGGTAGGCGAGGGAGGACAGGGCAGAGAAAAGTATGGGGAGGGGGGAGTAGGGAGCGTGTAGCCAAGAGAGAGGAGAAACAGGGGGAGGGCAGACGCAGGGAGGCGACACAGATCGACGCGAGTCTTCAGGGCGGAGGGAGCATCAACCACTGCAACCACTAGAGGGGGAAGGACTAGAAGTAGACCGGGAAGGAGATGGCGGAAGTTGGAGACGGGAGAGGATCACGCGAAGCTGCAGAGAGAGAGGGAGGGGCAGTCGTCGAACGGCGAGAGGCAGGTGCAGGAGACGCGGGGCGACGGGCAGGAGCCACAGAGGTAGGTGACCGGCCAGCGGTAACAGAAGAGGAGGAGGAGACGAGGGAGGTTGCAGGGAAGAGGTCAGAAGGGCCGCGGAAGGACAGGGGAAGAGCGGGTTGAGAAAGCTGAGACAGAAATAGGTGGGGTGGAGAAGGAAAACGAAGTTTGTAAGAGAGCAGGTGGAACAGATCGATGGTGACGCCTGGGATGGGAATTGAAGGCATTTGTAGAAATAGACGAACAGTGAAAATGACTCCAAAGCTTTCAAGCATAGCACTGAACACAACGGCCGGTATAATCAACACATCTCTAGCAAACTCCGCATGGGCACCAAGGAAGGCGTCGAGGTGAAGGACCAGGATTGGAATGGATTCCTGTCATGAAGAGCAGGAGAGAATTGAGAAGTCGATGGAGAGGAGATAAAAGTGGCCGTAAAGATAAACACAGAAGAAGAGGAGTTTTTCCTCTTTCTACAGACCAACTGAGAAATAGATAGGCAAAAACCCGATGGGGGCAGACACTCAGCAGACGGACACTCGGTAAGAAATCCCCGCCATTTCGCCCAAATCCGAGGAACGGGCGCGTACCAGCACGAGGAGGCGGTAGGATTTTGGTACCGGAGTTGGAGTGGTCTTATCTTGAGGTGATTGACGAAATTAATAATGATTTCTATTGTTTGGTCTCTGAAACAGACCACGGTTGAATCCCGGTCCGGTCCGCGGGTTCGCACGGGTCCGCCGGGTCTTCCGGGTCCATGAACCCGAACTGGAATTTTCTTTTCTGTCGCTTTTTTGTAGCTCTAGAATTATATGTACAGCACAGTGCATAATACCAAGGCCCTGCACGCTACCGAATGGTAAACCTAAAAGAAGATATACGGTAATAATTTACATCATGACTTCTAAATCCTTGACTCTAGTCCTATTCAATAATTGGTAGCCTGCATGCTGCAGAGTTATAGCCAAAACAAGTAGCTACACGGCCCTGCGGAATGCATAGGTACGTTTTCTAGGCCCTAGACCTAAAGTCCGTGTGTCTAGGCTTGTCCGGGTCCGCTCGTCTACTTGACCCGAAGTCTCCGGATTCAACCCTGAAACAGACCCAAGCACAGTGTTTGTCGATAGAGCACGACTGTTTGAGCATGACCTCATTCATACAGGCCCACATTTGATTTTGGAGGAGAATGATGTCGCTTTCCCTTTGAACCAGTGCAGTGACTCGCTGCACAGCGCCGCTAACGCACAGGCTCCTATGTATTAATCAGTCAGCATATGCGGTAGATTGGTGCTTGTGTGCAGCTACAGAGAACGAATTTGGTGGAGGTGGAGGAGGAGGCGCCAGACGAAGATAGTTCAGGTGACAATAGATGGTGATAATGCAGGTCACAATTTACTATGTCATAGTGTGTCACCGCCTCCAAAATAGTGACTTTATTGGCTTTACTGATCCGGTGTTGCGATATTCAGTTTCCCTTGACTTTTTTCCGATCGGAAATTGCAATATCTTTCGACGCACAATTATTTTTTTAATTTATTTCATTTCCTTTTATCAAAATGTTATCTAAATCTTTCTTTATAGGTTCTGTTAATATTGTTAAAAATTGGAAATTGCAATCTTGCTTTCATTTTCCTATTAGGAATATGTGTATATCTTTATTGGTTACCCCACAAGGGAAATTCGGTGGGCGCAATAACAAAGCAGAATGACCACTATTACAATTTTTCGCAAAGTGAGAATTAAAGGAAAGAAAAAAAGAAGATAGTCAGCGGCTGAAGCGCATGAATGAATTGGACAGCCTTCCAGTCTTGGCTGGGATCGGCCGAAGTTGCCTCGACTCACTAGTTCGGGTAGGAACGAGACAGAAACACTCACGAAGAGGATGATCCTGCTGCATTTCTATTTTAAGGATTAAGCAAGCACATAGGTCAGCTCCGGTTTCAACGATGTCACATTTGTTTTCCGAACCAATTATTCGGATTATTCGCTTCTCAAATCTTATCTAAGTCTATCTTGTAAATAGCATGGGGTATTGCATATAGCAGTATATGCATACAGCAGGACTGAGGGAATCGTAGCAAACACTTCTTCTCAGGTTGCGCAAAAGGAAGATGCGCTTAGATCCCTTTCTGACGGATTTGTCAATACGTTCGTTCCATTTTTAATCGCTTGAAATTGTGACACCCAATTAACACGAGGAAGACGCTTGCGGTTGCGGAACCGTACACTGTTGCCGATTGACGATAGGCCATTGTTGAGACGACCACTCCAGTACGTTGTTGAATTCCTCATGAAATTTGTCTTCCTGTGAATGTCGAATGAAATTAAGAATGTCGAAGATGTAACTAAGCTTGCATCTTCCGGTATGGAAATGAGACAGAGGGAGAGCGAGTACCGTAGCACCGACGCATATTACGCAAAGCAGACGGCTACTACAACTGTTTCATGGGTCACAAACGTCAACGCTGCTAGTGGCTGACGAGCAATCAATACGTCTACTGTAATACTGTCACACCGGTTGAAAATCCTCCGCCACCACTACCAATCGTCTACCAAGTGTTCATTCGGTGGTGGCTTAATTCTAGCAGTGGATGACGCCAAGCTGGCAGTAATTAGCACCACGCGACTCTTCTACCAATTCCAGTGTGCCTGCAACCTAGTGCCGCTATAGCAGCGCAGTGCACGCCCAAATGCGCTTATTCCTGCACTATGAGCGTGATTGGCAGACAGATTGTCCATACCACCTACGAGTCAGATCTCGGCTGCGAATTCATGCACCATCCCGCCATAATATTATGATGGCTTTGTACATAAAAAACTTAACCCTAATCTTAACAAACGACAGAATCATGATGGTGCATTTTTACCTGCAAACTGATTTAATGTCTTCTATTTCTTTAGGAGTGATGTACATGTCTCAATTATGTTGCATGATTTCTAACTATAGCATATGTAAATTCCAATTTTATGTTTTCACCTTGTGTTCAGCATTGTCATTTTTATCTTCATGTGATTTACTAGTGTTAATGTCCTCATGACGCCTAGTTGTTAGCTGAAACGCGTTGAAAATCAATAGAAGAAATACACTCGTGCAACCTCAAGTGCTCTCATTCGAAGTGACATCTAAGTCTCCTTAAAATTTTACCCTTGTTTTAGCGCATCTTTTTACGAATTAGCATGTTGACGCACACCCACATGAATTCAGCTTACTTGATGAACTGCGTCATTTAGTCTCTCTTGTCATGCTGGAGCTAGCTATAACTTGGCTTCTCAGCATTGTTATGACTTATACTTTTATTGAAGGACAAAAACATACGTTCCCCGATGACAGGGTCCAGTGGTACAAGCAATAACACAAAGCAGCCCTTAAAAGGGCAAGTTAGGCGTTCACAGTTCGTAATGCAGCGACAGTTCGGTACTTGACAGCAGCAGGCTTGACTGAGACAACGGGAGAGAGAATGAGAGCGCGCCGGTCCTCCAGGGCCAGTTCGTGCGCTAGGCGTGTTGGTGCGTCTTGGCTTGTCGGCGTTGCCGCTCAATCAGCCACGCCAAGAGAAATACGCCGGTTCTCGTCTCACGATACGCAAGATATTGGGCGTCGAGCGCTCTTGGCTGGCACTTTTAAAGTCAGTTGAGAGGGGAACAATCAATGTCATCCCAGTGTCTTTCGTTGCGGCATGGGTAAGCGCGCGCGGGAGTGAAACTTCACTTGACCCTCGTTGCGGTAGGTAAAAGTGATGACGCATCAGATAATTGAAGGGAGAGAGAGAAATGAGCATGCGTCACACGTCCAACGCTCTAAATGAATAAAAATTCAGCGTGAATTTTTATTCAGAGTCAAATCAGTGATCAGTCACAAAACTTCACTGCAGCAACGGCTCGTAGAGGCTGGGTTCCAAACTTGAGGGTATCGGATTGCTTGAAGGGATAGCAGATTTGGAATTGATTGGTAGGACATCGAAGGGCTTGAAGGGATCGTAGGTTGTTTGTAGGTTTTGAGGTAGCAGCAGCTTGAGTCCATGCCTGCCTTTAAAGACATGCGCGAGAAAGGCAGTCGGCAACCACATTGTCTCGTCCTCGTATGTGCTTGATGTCGAGGTCAAAGTCTTGAATACTGAGACTCCATCTTAGGATCCGCATGTTCCTATCCTTCATTTTGTCCATAAACACAATTGGGTTATGATCGGTAAGAACGACAGTCCGAAACGCAGTAGTACTCAAGTATACAGAAAAGTGTTTTAGCGCTGAGATCAAGCCATATGCTTCCTTTTCTATAGTTGAATAACGTTTTTGGTGCCTATCAAATTTTTTTTTGAAAAGTAAGACACTGGGTGATCAACCTCGTTATGATTCTGTGATAAGATGGCTCCAACTCCTAAATCACTTGCATCTACAGTAAGGATAAACGGTTTTTTCATATCAGGAGACTTTAATACAGGAGGAGACGTTAATAACATCTTAATATTCTGGAATGATTTTTCGCATTCGTCAGTCCATAGAAATTCAACCTTAGCACTGGTTAGGTTAGTAAGTGGCGAAGCAACATGAGAAAAATTTCTACAAAAACGTCTGTAGAATCCAGCCATGCCTAAGAAACGCCTTAACTCTCGTTTAGTAGTAGGACGAGTGAAGTTACAGATTGACTCAACTTTTGATTCAATAGGTTTAACTGAACCATATCCTACTTCGTGACCGAGGTATTGAACTAGTGCTTTTCCAAACTCACACTTTTTCAAGTTGATAGTAAGGTTGTCGGAATTTAGTCTAATCATCAAATTTTCGATTTGATTAACATGATTGTCCCATGAGGAACTGAAAATGACTAAATCATCAAGGTAAGCAGCACAACCTTCTAAGCCGTTAATAATTTGGCTAACAAGACGTTGGAAAGTAGCAGCTGAATTTCGCATTCCAAAGGCCATTACTCGGTATTGCCAAAGACCATCAGGAGTGGCAAAGGCTGAACAACGCTTGGCTCTATCGGTTAACGGTACTTGCCAAAAACCTTTCATTAAATCAAGTTTTGAAATATATTGAGCATTACCGATCATGTCAATACAGTCGTCTATTCTAGCCATAGGGAAGTTATCAGGTACAGTCAGAGCATTTAGTTTACGGTAGTCGGTACAGTAGCGACTCGAACCATCACTCTTGGGCACAAGTATACACGGTGAAGACCACTCACTTGTACTCGGCTCAATGATATCGTTTTCAATCATATACTGGATCTTTTGTTTCATTAATTTCATTTTCTCGAAATTTACTCTGTAAGGATGCTGTCGTATAGGTTTCGCATTGTTTGTCTCGACATCATGCATTATCAGATTAGTGACTTTAGGGCTGTTAGTAAATAAGTCTTTGCATTTTTCTATCAATGAAATGATATCACATTTTTTATTATCTTCAAGATGGGAGAGATAATTATCTAAGTCGCTCAGAATGATAGAATTATCCAATTTCAGTGGAGGAATTGTGTCAGTAAAATCCTCTTTGTCATATTGAGATATATCAGTTATCTCGCTTTTGGCAATGACTTGTACTGGTTTTGGTTCACTTTCCAAATTTCTTTCGTGATACTTTTTTAACATATTGATGTGACAGACACGAGATTTCTTTTTGCGATCGGGAGTTTCTACGACGTAATCGAGATTGCTCAATTTCTGTTTTATAAGGCAAGGGCCATAATATCGCGCTTTTAATGGGTCTCCTTGAATTGGCAAGTAAATCAATACTTTGTCTCCCGGAGAAAAACGTCTTTCGGAAGAACTTTTGTCGTATCTGAATTTCATTTTCTTTTGTGATTCAGCAAGATTTTTACGCGCTAAGTCTCGGACTTCGTGAAGTCGTTTCCTAAAATCGGAAACGTATTCAAGTAAACTGCTTGGTTCAGCATGGTCAGTTTTTAGCCATGTTTCTTTAAGCATTTTCAATGGACCACGAACTTCGTGACCAAATACTAAATCAAAAGGACTGAATCCTAAAGATTCCTGGACAGTCTCTCGAGCAGCGAAAAGCATTAAAGGAACACCCTGACTCCAATTTCGGTCATTTTCATGGCAATATGTTCTTAGCATATTCTTTAGGGTTTGGTGAAATCGTTCGAGAGCTCCTTGAGACTGAGGGTGATACGCACTAGAAACAGAATGAGTTATATTAAGCTCATGTAAAACTTGCTTAAAGACTTTCGAAGTAAAATTACTTCCTTGATCGCTTTGTACGGTTCTTGGTAAACCAAATAATGAGAAAAATTTGATCAAAGCGTCTATCACTGTCCTAGCAGTAATTTTTCTCAGTGGAATAGCTTCTGAGAAGCGTGTCGCAGAGCACATAATAGTGAGCAAGTATTGAAAACCGCGTTTACATTTTGGCAGAGGCCCTACACAGTCAATAATAACGCGACTAAACGGCTCATCAAAGGCCGGAATGGGTTGGAGAGGTGCTTTATCGGGTTTTGAGTTTGGTTTGCCAACAATTTGACAGGTATCGCAACTTTTGCAATAATTAGAAACGTCTGACATAATCCCTGGCCAAAAGAAGTGTTTCATTATGCGAAATCTTGTTTTTCTGACACCTAAATGTCCAGCCATGGGATGATCATGTGCCAAACTGATAATTTCTTTGCGATATGGAGTAGGTACGACAATTTGATTAATTACTTTCCAGTCCTCATCAGCAGGTGCATCAATAGGACGCCACTTGCGCACCAAAACGTCATCTTTTAGATAATAACTTGGAACTTTCTCTGTGTCTGCAGTTTCAGCTAGATTGAATAACTTTTGTAAACTGTTATCGGACTTTTGATCCTTGACTAGAGTCTCGCGATCTAGTTTTAGGTTTACGGAATCATTTTCAAGAACTGGACACCTTTTAGTTCCTTTGACATCGATGTCAAATAAAAACGTTTCACTGAGATCAATTTGGTCATTATTGTTTACCATTTCTTTTGCCTTAGATCTAGTGACAGCGCAAGCTGGGAATAAATTATCGTCATTTACTGTAACATCTACAGGTCTGTCTGTCATAATTGGCGTAAACACACTAGCTCCCATGAGATCATTACCGAGTAACAAATGAATTCCCTGAATAGGTAACTCATTGATAACACCGACTTTTATCGGTCCATTGATAAGATCAGATTTCACGTGCAGTTTGTGCAGAGGCACTGAAACGCACCCCGTAACACCTTTTATGGGAACTGTTGACTGAAGGAAAGTATTATCAGACACAGGAACAACTCCTTCAACAAGTAATGACTGATAGCAGGCTGAGTCTCGCCATATCTTTATGGGAATTTGACTATTTGTGTCAATACCTATGGAACCAAACGTGGTAAAGGCTTTTTCACCTTGCTCAATTAATAATTCCTCACTACTTTTCGACACTTGTAATTCCTTAGCATCTTTCGATTTCTGAAATTCAGGAGTACTTTTATTATGATCAGTTATTGTAATTGCAACTTGTTTACTGGAAGATCTTTCCTCCTTACGTTTGAGAGCCCAACAATCAGTCACACGGTGACCTCTCTTTTTGCAATATTTGCATTCTATTGCTTTTCCTTTCAGTTTCTTCATATCACTCACAACCGGTGGTGATGTAATAATTTCGTGTTCCCCTTTATTGAAAATTTTCTGGGGCTTCTGGTCTGCCAATTTGTGAGTCAAATCATACTGATCTGCCGCTCTTGCGGCATCTTGCAGACTAGATAAATTTCTCTCATTGAGATGCGCTCTGATGTTGGTTCCAGTACAATTTTTGAACTGCTCTATAAGGATAATCTGTCTTAAAGAATCAAATGTTTGAACATTTGCTGAAGAGCACCATTTATCAAAAAGAATTTCTTGCTCTTTTGCGAAATCGAGATAACTACTTCCTACATCTTTTCTTTTGTTTCTGAATTTTTGACGATAGGCTTCAGGAACCTTTTCGTAAGCTTGTAGTATCTCTAATTTTACGACATCATAATCCTTAGCGCTGAAATCTGACAACGCAACGTAGACTTTTTGAGCCTTTCCAGTGAGAGCTGTCTGTAGCAATAAGGGCCATTTTTCTTTTGGCCATTTTGAAGCAATAGCTACACGTTCAAAATTTTGGAAAAATATTTCAACATCATTTTCGTTAAATTTAGGAACCAATCGAATTTGGGTAGCCAAATCTACATCAGAATTTTTAGAAGTGTATGCGTGTTCGAGCCTCAGTTTTTCCAATGTTAGTTGCTGCTGCATTTTCATTTCAAGTTTCAATTTAAACTCTTGCTCAATACGAATTTTTTCAAGTTCAAGAATATGCCTTTCATTTTTGCTTTGATCGGAATCGTTAGTAGTGCTACTGTTTTCTGAATTTGTTTCGCCAATATTGAAATGAGTCATTATAGCGTTAATAATCATGTCTTTGCGCATCGATACGGTTACTTCAATGTCAAAATGTTTACTAACTTCAATTAATCGAGCCTTAGTACAAGACCTAAGCTGATCGACAGTAGGATTTTCTTGAATTTGTTTGATTAACTCTTCAACAGAATCCATTTTTAAGGATGTTAGTAAAAATATATTAACACTTAGAAGCGAGAGTAATTTCTTAAGTTATACACTTGACGCAACTGACGAATGATATAAACTTAAAATACTAATAGTACTTAATAATAACAGTTAACAGTTAATCATAACTCGGAAACAATATGACTGAAAACTTGAGCTTACTCAAACACTACCACGCTCAGGACTATCGATCCTATCCCGGCTGAGCCCCCAATTATGTTATGACTTATACTTTTATTGAAGGACAAAAACATACGTTCCCCGATGACAGGGTCCAGTGGTACAAGCAATAACACAAAGCAGCCCTTAAAAGGGCAAGTTAGGCGTTCACAGTTCGTAATGCAGCGACAGTTCGGTACTTGACAGCAGCAGGCTTGACTGAGACAACGGGAGAGAGAATGAGAGCGCGCCGGTCCTCCAGGGCCAGTTCGTGCGCTAGGCGTGTTGGTGCGTCTTGGCTTGTCGGCGTTGCCGCTCAATCAGCCACGCCAAGAGAAATACGCCGGTTCTCGTCTCACGATACGCAAGATATTGGGCGTCGAGCGCTCTTGGCTGGCACTTTTAAAGTCAGTTGAGAGGGGAACAATCAATGTCATCCCAGTGTCTTTCGTTGCGGCATGGGTAAGCGCGCGCGGGAGTGAAACTTCACTTGACCCTCGTTGCGGTAGGTAAAAGTGATGACGCAGCAGATAATTGAAGGGAGAGAGAGAGAGAAATGAGCATGCGTCACAGCATCACCAATGTGGTTTTCTTATTTCATAGTTTGCAATACGTTACCAAATCAATATTAACACATGTAGTTTGAAAAATTCCACCACAAAATTATTAAACATCACTGTGATGCTAATTTCTTGACGAAGTGCTTGAAGCACAAGCATGTTCCAAGTTTTCGCAGGTTTAAGGATAGCAACAAAATCCTGACTCCTCCTGACACCATAAAACAGCGACAGCTCAAGACGATATCTAGGCCTAAGTTAATCGCTCAGCATAAAGCTAAAATTAAACAGATGAGAAGGAAAATCTCGTAGGTTAGCGAGTCTATCTTAATAACAAACTTAACGTTTTTGATAGGTTTCTTATTGTCTGACCTTTCACCCGTGAAAATACCAAATACATCAAATCTATCTTATTAACTCAGCAGATGAAGTTTCTGAAACTGCACATCCAAAATACATAAGTTACGTACGCCGGAAGGTACTGTTCACAATCTTAGTAGTATAAATTTGACTGAACAACAGCTTGATATTATGCAGACGCAGATAAAACACCCTGCCATTCCTTGTGATATAAACTTCCTTATATATAACATTCCTTGGGACTCTACATTTGTGTAAAGTTGACTTGCCAGCTAGAAAAAGCAATCTATTACTTAAAAAGTAAAGTTAGCAAAAATTTTTGCAATGAAGTTAGGACTCCGTTGAAAAACTACACCAAACGCATGAAAAATTTCTAAGACGGCATCGGTCAATCACAATCTTGAAACTTCGAAATCTCTAAAAATGATTCTCAAATCAAAATCGTTCCTTTTGAGATGGGGAACAGAATAGCTATAATCAACTCTGAAGACTACCTGGACGAACTCAATGCCATCGTTGGTGATACTAGTAAATTCACTCGCATCCATTATGATGATAGTGATCTTTTATGGACCATCCCGTTATCAAGCAACAAAATTAATTAAAATATTTGCTGAATAAGCATGTCAAACGGGTTGTTGACGCTAGGATTTTTGCTTCCATTTCTCCGAATGGATCGTGTAGCGGTAAATTGTATTGTCGCGAACTTTGGCACAATACAACTTAGCAAAATATTTGAATGACTTTATTGCCAAAGCAATTCCTAGTGACGTCTCGGTCCAAAGCAATGCGGACCTGTTAGATAGGTTAAGCAATCAAGGACCGTCAATCAGCTTGCCATTATAATCCCTCAGTCGGTTAACGGCGTGCCGATGCTTCGTTTTAACGTCCGCCGCTGTAAACACCCCTCCTCTGTCCAGTTGGCGAGGTAGCCTTTGGCGAACACACTTTACTTTCACTCTATCACCCACCGTGACATCATTGTGGCCTCTGGGCGGCCGTTTCCAGCACTGATTCAATTCCCGCACCTCATCAGCATTCAAGGAGTCTCTCCACCGGACGGCGGGCGCCCACTATCAGGGGCTCTGAATGATGGTAGACAAGAATCGCGGTATCAAGAACGCGTGTCCACACACTGAACATTTCAACACCATGCTCCGCAAACAGAGCGCGCACCCACCGGTTCTCAAACTCTCTTCCCAGATCAATCTGCACCCGCTTCCGGATCCGGCGGACGGCGTGAAAGATGCCCGAAAACCGATGAGTTGTTCGTAGTCAGATGTTCTCGTCAGCGGGCATGTAAACATCTCATTGTGCTGTCGATGTAGCTAGTTTTGTATTTTTCACATAAAATTTGATACACTGCGCATTTTCGGAAACACATACTGCCATTTTTGATGGGACAGTTTTGTTCAGTTACTTTTTGTTTCAATGCACTGGGCAAAGTTTTGTTTTCTCTTGACGTTTTTGACGTTTTTTATCTTCACGATGAAATACAATCTTGGTCTCATTGTCCACCTTCTCAGGAACATGCGGAAATGGAAAATACATACCATCAAAATTTGCTTTATTTTGTTTTCTACTCTTGTTGTTGGTCTTTTTGATTTTTGAATCAGGATAACCATTGAGTTGGACAGTTGTATTGAAATTAACCACAAAATAGGTAACCTTGGGGCTGTCCATAGCCGCTTCGAAAACCTCAATCAGCGCTTTGGTTTTGCGTGGTGCGATTTGTCGGGCCAGGAATTCCACCTGACTTTTGTGACGCGGGTTCTCGAAGAGGATGTAGTAGTAGTAGGTATTCAGACTGCGCGGGTGTGAATCTTTCTCGGCTGGGAAGAGGCTTTGTGTAATGAAGACAATGAAACACGACTTGTGGTGGGCCCACTGACTAGGATAATGGATAGACTGCGCACGTGTCCCTCTCGCATCGTCGGAAAAGTGAAGTCGGAAAGTGGGCTAGCAGATTCTCTGAAATTAATGTTTGTATGCTCGATTTGCTTTACCATTCTTTCTTTGTGACGCAATAATTAATTTAAGTTCAAACGTAATAACGTTACACGAATTGACATAAAAATCGAGTAGTGGTTACTTATGTGAAAAAGTCTGCATATTGAAAGATTTGATCGATGCCATTATTCCATGAAATCAAAGTTGAAGATCGTATCAACATCACCGAAGTTGTTGGAATTGAATTCGCGCATTCCTCTAGTAGCAATCTTAAGAAAGGAAACGTAATAATGTTACAGCTGAAGCGAAATAACGTTACACGCACGAAATCCGGATTTACATTTGGCTAAAGTGGAAGTTATTTCGGCTTCACATGCTCCAGTTAGCCTCAATACAACACTTTGAAGTCCTCCCATGCTTGCTCGGGGATTTTCAGATGAATGGTGAGATGTTCCTGTCTTACTACAGATAAAAGTAAGCAGTAGTTATGAACGTATTTTTCTTTCAGTTACTTTGAAAATGCTTTGTCTTGGTAAAAAGCAGATGAATGTAAGTTCTCCCTCACCATTCAAATTGATTTCATGAGTTCTTGTAGAGACATTTAATTCAAAATAATTAAGAATTAAAACCGTAATAAACAACTCGGCATTTCAGAGACATAATAATGTTCATTTTATCTGCTTCTGTGTCTAAGTCTACTCCTAAATATTTCAATTGATGCCAGTAAATTTACTGCGCAGTACACGACATCAATAATAAAACTAGTAGGCTAAATTCAATCTTTGATCAATTTTAAATAATGTGCTGTATGAGCACTGTAGAACCGTTACGTCGGCAGATTCGCCATCGGATGATGCTTACATAATCACCAAAAGTTTGCGAAGCAACGTGTGTCGACTATCCAACGATTTAACACCGATGCCGTCCTACATTCAAACTACATTTTTATGGATGAGACATTCTTTCAGACAGGTATGATTTCACGAAGAATTGTCTGCCGGATGATCTGCTTATAACTCAAGCTTTCAACTCACTTCCTAAGGAGAAATGACTTGACATGATAGTACAGCAGCGTGGATTGCAGTTCAAGAAGTTACAAATGCATGCAAGAAAGCACATACATTTTTAATCATGATATGGACAGCTTGCGTTTTCATGGACACTTGCGGAATTATCCACTCAGCTTGAGTATCATGATCACATGACAAATGAGATAGTAATCTGAAGGCAGTGTGACTTTGGCTCCTTGTCAAAATGATATTTTCACTAAACGGTCCTAAAATTCGGCTTCAATAAACTTGTTCCAGGGGAAGGCTAAAAATAAGAATAAAGGAGACGGTCTCAGCAGCATCAAAAACTATGTTTCCGCTAAAGTTTTTATTCGGATAACCAATACCCTCTCACTGCCACTGGAAGTAGGCCTACTTAAACCTGGTTTCAAACTCAGAGACTATTAATTTTCCGCTTAAGATATGTCAAAATATGTCATTGGAATTTAGTGTTTACGGGCGATGTAGCGATGTCATTTCTCATAAAAATGACCAGTTATACTTTTAGATAAATTGATGTCAGATACACACGATATGATTTGAAATTTATCAAAGCTTGTGTCGCGGTACTCGCGATGTTCCTCTTGAGACCTTGGATAGCTGTTTACAATGATAAATTCTAGTTTGTGTAACATTACATTCCATGCAGCACTTATGAAGCGAGTGAAAATCAATTTCACACTTGTTCTATCATAAGTGACCGATGCTAGCTTAGGATATGAGAATATGCCACATTCGGATTTATTTTTAATCCTACAGATTAAAAAAACGCTCTAAAGCGTAATAAAGTTTCATTTTTTACATGTGTTATACAATGCAAAATTTCTCAGCAAAAATTAAAATTTGAATGAATATATACATATTTTTCTATCATTCTTGACCTGTTTTTAAAGTATTACTGCTGAAAAGAAAAATAATTAACTCTTTTTTGCAAAAGAATCATGATGAAATTCACGTAAAAAATAATGTAAATTCAAAAAAATGAAGTTTGAAGATAATTATAAAAATTCAGCTATAAATCGACTTCAAACGTAAAATTCAACATCAGATGCGAACTTTTGGGAAATTTTGATGCGAAAACGTGTGTTTATGATTAATATCGGACAATTTAATTTTTTGACTTAAATGTTGACAGTCGCGTGGAATTGCTCGTGTACTTTTTGATGCGGATCATGTCATTGTGAAGAGTTGAGCAAATATACGGCAGTGATGATAAGGGCATTCAAATTATCTCTTTAATCAAAAGAGCAAACATAATTTCTTGAGGACTAGTTAGCGTTGTGCGATACGTTTTCTATATTTTGAAATTCGCTATTATGAGACGATCCCGATTAGATGAGGGATCATAGGTGTGATGAATGAATGAATTGGTCAGCAAATTAATATAGCTCTGAGAGTCCGACGTTACATTTCATTTAATAATCATGACTAGTCATTGTCACTTAGGAGAGTGCCGTTCGCGATCGCCTCAGTAAGTCTACCGCAGACGCATTATACTTTTACAGCAATCTGATATCGAATCTGGATTTGAAGATTCCGCAGAGACTTCATTGTACCCGAATGATGGACAGACTCTTCGACATTCTCAATAGAAAATCTCAGTTTGCTATGTGCAGCAATGAATTCGTCGAGGATACGTGAATGCAGACATGAATTCATTTATGTTTTTAGCAAATGAATTGTTCTTATAGGATCAATGAACATTCTTTTTCTTACCTTATTGTGTTTGTCAGGATCACATAGAGCATGTTTTGAAGATGTTCGTTTATCAGGTATATTATCGAATAATCCCACTATTGAACCCCGAAAGATCACACTTCCACCAACTATGCCCCTGAAGCAACTTGACGCTATCAAAGTTCTAGGAGTGTATATAAATTCATGTTTCAATTGGTCGACTCATGTTGATGCAATTACCAAGAAGGCCAACCAGCAATTTCATGCACTCAAGATTATTAAAAGTTATGTGAGCCCGATTTAGCTACACGAAATCTATAACGCGACCATTAGATCCTTGCTAGAATACTGCTCTCCTGTGTTTGTCAAGCTACCAGGAAAGCTATCGGCAAAACTTCAACGCATTGACAACCGCGCTCACCGAATCATCTTCGGGCAGAATCCTCGCGCATGCGTCTGTGGTGAGGATAGCATTGAGTCAAGGAGGGCCTCCCAGGGACTGAAACTCCTTCGCAGAATTGAGACGAATGAGTGCCACTTGCTTCACGATTTGATTCCAGATCGACTCCCTCGATGCATACAATTGCGACTGCCAGCTAGCCGTACTCAAAAGTATAAAGACTCATTTTTTCCGCATGTTCTCTCCCTTTCGAACAATTTATGAAAACAATATGATTTTATTGTAACTTGCTTCATAACTTCTCACAAGTCTGTAATCTGTAATTTTTTGATTTTCATTTCTGAACAATAAACATATTCTATTCTATTCTATTCTATTCTGAATCTCTTCTACAATTGCAGAGCTCTTGTGAAGAATCGCCTTCGCTTGTCAAGAACTTCAGACTCGAGAAACTGTTTGGAGCAGCATGAGAGAGACCTAGAAGACTAGCGCATGATAAAAGAACTTTCACAATCATCATCGGAATAAATTAACTTGAATTATTCACATTCAGAAGTTGACTATTCTAATCATGATAGTTTTAGTGATTTCGAAGGTAATGTCTTGTTTTTCGTGGCCGGTTGGGCCTCACGGACTGTGTCAACTGCAATCAAATGTCAAAAATGCAGAGAGAGCTTGTTTTGCACTAATGAATCGTCTTCACAATCATTACTGTTTAACATAGAGCAAAGGGGAGGTCTGTTATTGCCCAGCAGGTCAGTTGTTCAAGTCGTGAAATGCTGTCATTATTTCATGAAGTAACTTTTATGCACGTCCGCGAGCAAATTTCGAATTGAAACGGTATACATGTACATGTATTATTGATTTTGTGAAGAAATGCTCAAATGCGATTTTAGATCTGCTGGATCATGAGCTTGAGTGTGGTCCACTTGATGTATTCCCGCGTTAATCAAACTGATTGTGAAGAAATTATATACAGTTAGACTTTGTTATTGCTCGTATATTGTTGCTCAGAATACTGCCGCATATACTAGGGCTAAGAAAATTTATCCAGCCACTTGTCTGTTTTTCAGAACTGACGTAATGCAATCAGATTTATTAAAGTCATACACATTATTAAATCAATACACATGCATTATTTAATCGATTGCCTTTTCAATGTCAAAACACAGCACTTCAATAATTCCATCAATTCGGCTTTGTATTGAAATACGTGTGTTAATAATAACATCGTCACTCAATTAACTCATTGCTCTTGGTGATACTCAGTGGGTAATTATCGCAGGAAAGGTCTGTTTTCTCTTTACGCGTGCTTACTATAAATTTCTTACATCTGTTTCGCGTTGTCGCTGTCTATCATCGACCAGTCAGCGGATGTGGATTTCCCTGGTTTCACCTGGCGATGAACGAGCGCAGTCCATTCATTATCCTAGTCAGTGGGTGGCCATCTTAGTGAACATAGCGGTGAAATCAGTGAAGGTCTCATCCAGCACCGCCAAGCAGTAGCGTTGGATTTCGCAGGAGTGGATAAGGTTCGGTTTGATGACCACACCACGCTGCTGCAAATGATGTTGGAGGACAGGCTACAAGACTGCCCGGTTGATCGAACAGTTCATAGCAGTGAACTGCAGCGTGAGGTGCAGGCCTGCTATGCACATTATGAGATCACATTTCAGCCGGAGATCCATCTCACTGCTGCCGCCGCCATTTGGATAAGTGCTATAATTTCCATCCATTTGTGATGCCGCTCACAAGATTGCCGACTGCACCAGCAAGCCTTGGTAATATGGCGGAGAAGAAACCTCCCTTTCAGCTCAGCAGCCTCCGTTTTGTCATGCCACATTGGCGCCCGGCTTGAACAGACAGCGTAGGTTTTCTAGTGACCAGTCACCTTGCACCTTGCCTGCGTGTAAGCAAAGTGTGTTGCCGCGTAGGCAAAGTTGGCGAACTCTTAACACCACCTTCCGGATGAACACGTCTTAAGAACTTCCCAGCGCTTCTCGTTGCTGGGTAGGGGGTCATTCGCCGCAACCTTGCTGGAGCCTTTGAAAAGGCCGCATTGCTCTACCCCCTGGCAGCGTGTCCGACTCGTTGCACTCATTCGGTGCGCATTTGCTATAGCAGACACGAACATCAAACATCTCGCACATCAAGCATGATCAATTCTTTCCATTTTGGTGCCATTTTCATGCTAACACAGTGAATGACGCCACGTTGCCAAGATTGCGCCACTAAGTGTGCACGAGATAGTGTGGCACTTTATCGCTGGAAAAGAGCTGACGTCCTCTCACAGTGATCTGAGATCAAATCGATCACCACATCACATGCCACGCTTCTGTGCACCGATAACTAACACTGGTTATATTCATAAATTGCACTGAATGGCTCCACTGCTGGAGCTTACTGTCGCCTGCCCATCTTCTTCGTCAGTGGAAAGTGTTGCGCGTGAAGTTTGACACACTATATTTAACCTAGCGTAGTTGCAGCACCAACTCGTGCGGTATATGTAAACCTGAATACTTGGAAGGCACTGAAACACTACGTGCATTCCCTTTCTCACGCATGGCTCCCTTGGCGATTAGCATTGAAGTAAATATGCCAGTTTTCTTCTCATTTTTTCATTGTAAGTGCTGGGTTTCGAGTTGATTTCTATTGCCAAGATTTATTTTACCTTTTTATGGGCACTTTGGAGAAGTTAGCTTGTCAAGGAGACTTTTAACTCTCTAGCTGTCCATGGAATGAATCTTGTTACCTTTGCATAGATAAGCGAAAGGATCTCTGCATAGATCCTCTTGGATCATGCGCAGATGTCAAAAAGTTCCTTGTCCAATTTTTAAACGGAATATAGTAGTACTACAAAATGGAATCGCTCGACATGGTCCGCGCAGCGACCTTTGTAGTGGAACTGGTATGCCACCTTCTTCAGGTAGATCCTCTGACCGTATGAACCCACTATACGAGCCGTCTGACAATAGCAGGCAAATAACTAATGTCCATGTTACACAACCAGATGAGTTATTCTCACTGAAAGATGATACCGTCCGAATCCCTCCTGCGAAGAATCTTTCTTTCTTTACAAGCTACTCTGCTGTAGAGGCATTTTTTAAGAGTTTTTGTTGGGAAACTCACAAAAAATAAGCTTCTCTGATGAACCCGAATCTCCAATATTCATAGGTTTTATTCGGATACTTACACAGAAGAAGCACTGGAATCGGTAATGAATGTTACCAAAAATCCTTTGCCAAGCATTGAATGTCCAGTTGGTGATTGCTAGGAAATAATAGCCCTGCCAATGGTCATTCGCCAATTGGAACAACATGCATGTGGTCTCTTTCCAGGGGAAAGTCCGAAAGCATGGATGATAAAGAATAGGAAATATATTTGCGATTGCAAGAAGATCGTTGCAAGAATCTTTTCGAGGTAGGCATTCCTGCACATGCATGCTCTGGAAATGAATGTAGGTTTGCTTGGACAGGACGGATCAGAGAGTTGTTTACCTTCAATGACTAAAGTCTTGAGCTTGCAGAGACCAACGTTGAAATACGTTCCAGCCAAATAAAGCAAATTTGAAGTCGTATTTTACAGGATGCACTGGCACATGCAATGCAATGCAATGATAAATGATCTCAAGCACTTCGTTCTTCTTGCAATGCTGCCAAAATGTGTTTTACCATCTGCGAAACGTGCGGGTAAGAAGCACTTTTATCGTATTGACATAAAAAGTTTGTGTGAAAGATGGGCTGCAGGTGATTATGTAAAACTTTGGAAGGAAGCGCGCTTGAATGCAAGAAAAATTAAAACTGATTACTCGTCAAAGGCATCGGCTTGTGACTCAAATCAAAAGGGACTTCCTAAAGGAGTAAAGAAGGGTGCAATATCTTTTGCTGAAGATGGTCTGTTAGGTAACGCTTGCAGAGTTATCAGGCGAAGCACCCGCAATGTGATCCGCCTTTTCCACCAGAATTTTCTTTGGATTCTGCTCCACAACTGCCACAGAACTTTGATATTTGTGCTACTCTATCATCATTTCCAAAGGGAACAGCTTGTGGTCCTTCAGGTATGCGTGTTGAACATCTAACAGCTGGATATAACGGGACTTTATAGATAATAAGACTCTATGGAGAAGAACTGGTTGAAAATGAAGAAAATTAATCAATTCTTGGTTAATAAAGCTCATCTTTCGGCGATTTCTAATAGCCAGGCATCTGAATGGATCAGGGCAAAACCGAGTCCTAGACTCGGTTACGCTTGGAACCCAATGAAACACAAATGTTGGTGAAGCTTCGCTTGGGATTGCCGTTGAATTACCATTCCACTTGCATTATGTGTCCCGGCAAAGTTGTGGATGATTTTAGGGTACATGGTAGAATTCGGAAACGAGTACCTGACGTTGTGAAGAGACATAACATCACTCGCGATTCCATACACCGTTTCTGGCAACAAGGAAGAATGAATTCAAGATTTGAACAAGGCTCCAGTGATGATCTAGACAGACCAGCGGACATTCAAATACCAGACTGGTCACTAGGGAAGGTAGCTGCGGCTGACATCACTGTTGCACATCCTCTCACTTCCGATTTTATTCATGGAGCGAGTACAACATCGAATATGTGTCTGACAGCAGCAGAGGAACGAAAAACATCAAGCAAATGACGGAAAGTTTGCCAGTCTGGGATGGATTTGTGTGTCCATGGCGGTCACCACTTAAGGTGTTTTGGACTCTGAAGCAGTGGCAGCATTAAATCGGATTTCTAGATCCCTTTCAATATGCCGAAATGAGCACTACTCAGTGATTCGCAATGAGGTGCTTAATTTTCTGGGCGTGACGCTGGCAGGATCAGTTGCCAGAGCTCTCCTGGTGCGCATGACTTTGTGAAGTGCTTTCTTTTCATTTTCTTTGTCTTTCAATTTGCTTCCTAGGTTATGTACAGACAGGTTCTTCTCTGTAAGGCTAATGTTTGCATTAGCAAACTTATTTGTACGGTAATTTATGCAAAAATTCTCGGCGTTATTTTCTCTGAAGATATGCGCTGGACTTTGCATATCAAGATGCTCGTGTCGAAGGCGTCAAAGCGGATGTACATTCTGAGGAATTTGAAAAGATCTGGGTGTCAACCGACTATCATCAAGCAAGTCTACAGATCGTTGCAATCTGTTCTGTTGTATTGCTTCCCTGTCTACTGCAATTACCCAGCCTATTTGGAATCTAAGCTCGCAGGAATCGAACGTCGCGCAGCTAGAATAATTGGTGAAGATATTCAGCCTGATTTGATCTCTGTCTCTCAGAAAGTGTGCACTGACCTGATGCAGAATGTGTTTAATGAGAATGATCATCCTATGCGAGAGCTGTTCTTCGATCGTCAGCCTACTAGAAGGAACTCATGCCCACTCCGTCCACCGAAAGCCAAGTCAAAACGTTTTAGCTCATCCTTCATTAGCTTTTGTAAATAGTCTTAGTAAGTACGTACTTCACTTTCTTTTATGATTTGTAATGCGCTGACCTGTCATGTCTGCCAATAAAGTCTATATTGAATTGAATTTGATGTATCAAGCACAAAAGATAATTCAATATTATATATATATATATATGTTAATAAAAAACTGAAAAGCATGTCCGAATGTGACCGTGGTGACATTTTCCGAATCGATATACTTTAAGAAAATTCTTTTCAGATAAAATAAATTCAATCAAACTATTTGAAAAAAGCAAACAGTAAATTGTAGACTGCTTAAAAGTATCTAGGTAGTTAGAAGAGTTTTCACAAAACCTCAGAAGAGACATTATGAAGACATAAAGTGGACACTTGGACGTCAAGACATCAAGAGAAGACCAACTCATGAACATCCTTCCGAAAACTGTAAGCGAGAGAGACATTTTCTGAATGTAACCCCGGTCATGTTGGCGTGCAATGGAGTGAGATAGCAGACACCGCTGCAAAAGGTGTCACCCACTTACATCAGAATAACTTTCCTATCGACATCGGACGCGATGAACTGCAAGAATACGATCGAATAGACAATGGAAAACATCCATTTGAAGTATAACCATAAGGAAGAAGTTATTTTGAACGTCTTCGATCCAGGTTACAAAATTTTACTGAAGAAGAAAATATCAGCTTGAAATGAGAGTAATCATACATAAACATCCAAATTTTGTCTTACGTGAGTCCAGATTAATAATTACAAATTATATAATTATACTAAGATCGATGTATCCCCTACAACACTCTTTCTATTCGCTTTTCTAAGAAGGAGTAAAAGCATTATTGAAAAGTGAACGCATTGAATAACTCTGTTCTAGGTTCTAGACATATGACTGTTCATCTATTCTCAGTCAATTGACTTACCTTGGTGCTTTGTGGACGTATTGGAGTATTAAAATATAATAAATTGCTAAAATGAGTATTAAAATGAGATTTTCTACTTACGTCTGTGTTATGCAATTGACATGAACTAGGCGCATTTGGCATTGCAGCAGCAACAGGAGTACTTGCATCTCCTTCGAAATTAATTCCATTGCCTTCGGAAATTTTTTTGGTAGTTGATTTTCGTTCCTGTAGTAAAGAAGCCGAGAAATCATAGCTCTGTGGACATAAATGGAAGCATCAGCAAAGCATATTTTTTACCCAAATAATAGATTAGGAACAATCCAACTGCATTAATGCTCATTAAAAAACAAAATACAATACAGAATTACACTTATTTTTAATGACTTAAATTAATGAGTAACAAATAATGACAGATTTGTAGAAATCTTTGGGCAACTTGAATCACAGCATCAACCACAGCAAGAGGCGACAGTCACATTATTGTTAATTGTAAGTTTCGTAATAATAATGATTAGCCTTTAATAATTAATTATATAATATTAATATATAATCCAGGTAGTTCACTTTCAGTTTACTTCAGGGTTGGGACCGGTCGGCTTTTGCTCGACCAAACCCATTCGGCAACCGGTGTCGGAACTCCCAACAATCTTAGAAAATCTTTCGCCAATTTTCTAATGTGATAGTCTTATTCAATTGCAGGCGCATGAACAAAGCTTATATCCCTTTCTAACGAATCTTTCATATGTATTATCTCCAAGTAAATCTAGACCAGAATTCATTGTATCTTAAAAACCCATTCAGTATGGCCTATTCAATATACAGTGCATGATCATTGTAGAATCACAGTGGGCCTTTCAGCTGATTTAGCAATCTAACTGTCACCGGTGCATATTCCACTATATAGAGAAATTTACTAATTTTGTTTATGTAGATTTGAAATTATTCTTTTAAATCTATCGAAATTTGAACTTGTCCAATAAAAATCGTCCCTGCAATTGATGAATTAAATCTTATAATGAAATAATTTACAATGTAGGCTTGGAATTTGCACGTACGCAACTCGCCATTGCTTTTTCTTTATCATACTAGATCTAATCTCTATGGGTTTCGCATTAGAAAAGCTTGTTCATGTAAGAATGAGTTATAATTGCAGCTTTTAATCATGAGAATTCTATGAATCAATATGAAAACTGATTGATTACAGGGGATGCAATGCACTATCCATGTCAACTACAAAAGAAATTAATATAAGCTTTTTTGAGCACAACTAAGGTTCTTGACACTGCTCGCGAATAGTAAACATCGATCTGAAGTAGCACTTAATTGGATTTTCGCATTCACAAAACGGACGTCTTGACTGATGGGATAACAAGACAGGTCACAACACAAGACAAGTGGGGGAAGGGTTCATGCATTATTACATTATGGCTTGTCCTAAGGATGAAAAACACTGCCTACAGGCCCATCTATAATCATTGGATCTATAACCTTAGCGCAAAGGGCAGAATTGTGTGAGCTCCACAGCATGTGGGGAGAAATCCCACTGCAAGTGCTGAGGGCTCAGCAGGTGGAAGAGGGAACGAGGGGTGCAGTGAACCTGCGTGGGATGCACCGGGGAGGGAGCAGTAAGGAGCAGGGAATGGGGGAGGGTGATGGAGGCCGGTAATTGTGAAGGGTAAAAGAGGGTCACGAAAAGAGGGTGTAGCCTGTACTCCTCTCCGATGCAGAACTCATTATTTTTATGTCATTTATTCCATGTTTACATGCTGTCAACTGCTACTCGCTCGTTACAGTTGTTATTCTTTCCTACAAGGCGATAAAACTTCTTGGCGTGATAATGAAGACACACATGACATTACAACGTGTTCTACAAGGGCATGGGTTGGAGCGCATATCGCGCAACGAAATTTTGCACAAAATATGGACTAGGATAAGGTCGAAATAGGCCAACCGCACTGACTGGTACAGTTGGATGTGCAGGGAGTGCTGGGAGGAAAGAGAGCGGAGTAATGCCGAGGAGGTTAGCAGTAGGGGGGTGGACGGCCGTCGAGGGGATGGGTGCCCGGGTTGATGGGAGTCTGGTGGTCAAGCAATGGCAGCTGCGATCATCTTAACTCCCGAACATCTGAGCTGGAAGGGTGGTTGGTTGGAAAGAGGGTGGACGTTGTCCAACTGCTGAAGACAAAGTTGAGGGCAGAAAAATAGGGAGGTAAATGTCTGTGGCTTCGAGGTGGTCCGCCAAGATCGAACCCGGGGAGACCGGAGCCGAATTCCCCGTGGCGGAGGGTTGGTTTCCGTAGTGAGGAGAGGGTTGACGTACCGGAAGAGGGTGAGTGAGCTGACGGAGGGGTGGCGTGGAACTACGTTAATATCTACGCTCCACATGAGAGGGTGGTTGGTGAGGTCGGGGAGTTGTTGTCGCTGCTGCTGAGTGGCAGGGACGGCTACTATGAGGTGGGAGGGGACTTAAGCGCGCACCATGGGTATTGGGATGAACGTGCGAGGCCCGACGAGAGGGGTGAGTGGATGGTGGGATGGTCGGAGATTCATGGCTTTCGGGTCATGAACGTCATGTAGGGTAAGAGGATGGCGAGAGGAACACGGATGATATCGTCTCCGGACGCATCATGTTCCGGACCTGGTCGAGGGTGCCACGTGGTAGGTCAAGAGGGAGTTGGGATCCGGTTCACTTTCCCATCCTTATGACTTTTGGTTGTACGGAGGGGGAAGGGATGGGGAAGAGAGAGGTGAGGAAAGGATGAAGGAATGGTGGAAGGTCCAGCGGACAGCGATGGAGCGAGCGAATGCGTTTGGGAAGGTGTATGAGAGGGTCAGCTGGGTGAGAATCCCCAAGGGGCGAGGGATGAAGAAGAAGGCGAATATGGTATTGAGGAGTCCCGGTGTGGACCTACAGGACAGTGCTGCCATCACAGTGGAAGAGGTAGAGCTGGCTCTACGCGAGGTGAATGGCATCAAGGCGGCTGGACCGGATGGGATCCACTCGAGGCTGCTCAAGATGCTGCTTAGGGAGGGGATTGTGCTCGTGACGGAGTTGTTTAGCAACAGGTTCGCGGAGGGGGTGGTCCCACAAGTGCGAAGTGAGGGCGAAATTGTTCCGTTGTTGATGGCATGGAAGGACCCTTCAAAGATTGCGTCCTACCGGCCAGTGTGCTTGACGTCGCGTTTGGGGAAGTAGTTGAATCGCAGTGTTGCTACTCACATTTCACAAAAAATTCGGACATCCGAAAAAATCTGACATGTTTCCTAAATATACAGAGTGGCCCATAAGTTTGTATATAGTTGAAATAGAACTTTTTAATTACCCAAAACATGTATATCATACAGACACTTCATCAGTCCCAAACAACTCGATCCCATTAAGAAAGCCAGTGGCAATGCTATATCGCACATTTCAGCCTCAAGCTTTTTTGGTTGGTGGTCAATTCGATCCCTGATGGTCTCTTGCGGCTTATGAAGTGCTCACTTTTCAGACGTTTCGGTCAGACACTTCAGTCACTGATATGGCAGAAACCGACGGTTTCAGATATGAACTCCTCAACTGGCCGAAGACAAAGTGAGACAGTTTCTTACCAGGCGAATAAATGATCCGAGCTGTTTGAAAGCTTAATTTCTTTCCTTTCCGACCGAATCCAACTTTTCCATGACTGGAGAAAAACGATAGTTTTCCACCTTTGACGGTGGTCTTTGGGAAAACTGCTGTTCGGAGAACTAGCCGTTCGAACTGTCATTCTGACGAAAGAGTAGAAACTTCGCCCCTCAAAAACTCTTTTACAGGCTTCGACTATGTCATCATGATACAAGAAGAATTCGGAACCGAATAGAAACTTTGTTTACAACTTATCTGGGTCATCCAACACTTTGATTTGAATATGCAGAACAGACTTCTAGACACCATAGATATTGAAAGCGTGAAAATGACCTCGTTAGCGCCGAAATATGTAAACAACTTTTCAACAATATTAAATTATGCAATAAATTTGGAACATCATGACTTCTCTAAAAGTACACTGATTTCGACGAATAATACATCAAAAGAATGCTCAGAGAAAGCCCTTTCACCTCGTGTTTGATTCATTATCATGCTCACATGCTTCCATATTAAAATTTGAGATTTTTGAAAGTGGTGATTTTCACATTTTGACCTCTGTCCATCTTAAACAATGACGGATACGAATATATTATAGCTCATTGAAAAGCTGAGAACATAAGCTCTTGAATGGTGTAAGGCCTGTCAACATGAAATTGAAATGCAGGGGGATCGATTGATGTTTGACATAATTTAGGTGGTCCGTTTTTATGACCGACTCTGTAATAGATTTCTTGACTTCACTTCATTGACTACAAAATACCACAAATTTCTTAACAATGCTTATTGCTTTAATTCGAATAGTTCTGTTTTGATTCCAGCTCCCCTTCGAATGATGGATCAACTGTGGTTGCACCACACAGCTGATATCAAATGCAAAGTTTCAATGCCGTGGACATAGTACTACAACAAGCAACAATTTTTCTAAGCAATGAGGTCCAAGAGACGTGATGCAGATGACATAGTACTATGCCTTCGTTCCAATGTTATATAACATTGCTACTGTCTTTTGGCCTATCGAACATATTTGGGATCTGGTGAAGAGGAAGAGGAATGTGACCAAAAGATGCAACATCAACTCTTTGAAAGACCTGCCGACTTCTGTTGTCGAAGAGTGAATGGCCATTCCACAGATCATAATTGACAATTTGATACTGAGTATGCTTCGAAGAATAAGAAGTGTCATCAGTTCCTCAGGAGGTCCCACTCATTACTAACTTTACAAGTTCCTATTGAAAACATGCGTTCACTCAATGTTCGTAAATGGCACTTAACCGCCAAAGCCGTACGATGTGCGACCCTGGCGTTTCAGGGAGTAGACCACATCCATAGCTGTAACAGTCTTCCTTTTGGCGTTTTCAGTGTAGGTGACAGCGTCACGGATGACATTCTCGAGGAAGACCTTGAGAACTCCTCGGGTCTCCTCATAGATCAGACCAGAGATACGTTTGACACCATCTCGTCGAGCGAGACGTCGGATGGCGGGCTTGGTAATACTCTGGATATTGTCACGCAATACTTTGCGATGACGCTTAGCGCCGCCCTTTCCGAGACCTTTACCTCCTTTGCCGCATTATTAGACCCGAATAGCGGGAAGCGGGAAGTTCTTACACAGTGCCACTTTCTTACGTGTATATGCCAGTAAGATTAAATCAATTTCATGGATTAGAATGCGACTGATAAGTCCACCATCGGCGCAAATGCCTTAGGCATAGAAGTCCATCGTCATCGATCTGTAAATATCTCCTATAGGTGACAAAGAACACATTAAGCGGCGATACAAGGCGCATTCTGCTTTCTTAATCAAGTCAATGGGATCATGAATTTCTAGGACCTCTCGAGTCACGTGGTGGTGAGCATATTTTCCCTGACCTAATATGCGATTGCAGAATAAACCATCAAGTTTCCTTACGGTGTCACTTCTTGGTCTGGGCAAAGTATGAAGACCACACAGAAGAATGGGTTGAATAGCCATTTTATAGACAATGTTTTGAGCATATGGATGTAAGCCACCTTTATACATACCATGCTTTCCTAAGGTATAGTACGCCTGCCTTGCCTTTGAGCCAATATTATTGTCGTGATGCTCCGAATCACCCTTCATATTATGAATGACTCCCAAAATTTTTAGTGAATTCACATTTTCCAATTGATCGTCGTTGATATAAAAGCAAACGTCTTTAGGGCTGTTGCATATGAGTACTTTTGACTTAGTTCCATTAAATTTGAATTTCCAGGTTTTCACATATTCATTAGATAGTCGTAATTGTTCTTGAAGGCCATAAGATGTTCCACTCATTATGGTGAGGTCATCCGCATATACCCAATATAAATGAGTAAATGGGATATCATGAAATCGTAATGAATGGCCAGATGATTGAACTGCCTGTAAAATGTCTTCGGCAAACATCGAATACAAACAGGGAGAAAGAATACTACCTTGGCGCACTCCACGTCTCACAGGTATGGCAGTAGACAACTCTCCTTTCCAAGATATCTTGATATACAATTGATCATACCATCTTTTAAGGAGGACCTATAATCGTAAATTTAATTGTCTCGTTACGGAATCCATGCACTTGATTTTATCCAAGAGTTTGTAAAATAAACCATCCTGCCAGATTGTGTCAAAACACTTCTCGGCATCTAATGATGCTATGTACAATGGAGATTTATTTACCTAATGGTGCTTGATGCATCATTTATTACTGTGGAGACCATATCCGTGCCAATATTTTTCCGAAATCCATATTGAGATGAACTTATCGGTATCTCTTTTCGGAATTCATTCAAAATTATAATTTCAAGAATTTTAGAAAGTGTTGTGCTGACGGTTATACCTCTTGTATTAGCGGCTATGTTGGAATCTTTGCCACTTTTTAATGATATATACATTATGCCACAGTCGAAATTAGACGGAGTGACTGTTGAATCAATTATACAACTGAATAATTTAGCTAAATATTCCAATAATGTTAGACATTCACCCATTTTCAGATGTTCAACCGTTATTCCATCAAGTCCAGGACAAGACTTTGCATTCAATTGTCTTATAGCCAGTTTCACATCCGAAGTAGAAATAGATATATGATTTAAAAGCATGAACTGATTATTTTTCCTAAATTCTTCATCTACAGTAGTTTCAATGCTTGAATGGAACTAGCCCCAAACGTCGATTCTTTATGAAATAACTTAGTGAAATGGGATGTAAGATCAGAGGTTGTTAAATTTGATGACTTATCAGCTTGCTTTCTTTTGAATTTCTTCCAAAATTGCCGTGAGTTTCCACAGAGTAATAAGCCATTCAAGGAATTATACTTATTTTTTATGTGTCTATTGGACAGTCTCCGTGATGCCTTACGAAATTTTTTCTTAACATCTTTGTATATATTATGAAATAATCCATATTGTGGTCTATCATTATCTTTCCATATTTTCCACTAGATTATCTTACTTTTCTTTAAATAATTCAATTCAGGGGTCCAACGGATTTTACAAAATTGTTTGCGTCTGACACTTTTCTTGACACAACCTGATTCATAAGCTACAAACGTTATCGCAGATGTTAATGTATCAAACTGTCTATCAAGTAGATAATAGTACCAACCGACCTAATTATTATTATTATGGACCAGCTGTGCACAAACAGATTCGACAGGACAATTTATAGTAGTAATCCCGTGGCAAAATCAAGGCCAAAATGTGTAACGATGAGTCATCATGCTGACTCAGCCCCCCCTCTGGAAGGAAGTCGCCAAGGATGTGCTGGGAGGAATGGGTCCGTGAGGAGGAAACCGTCCCCCCCCCTCTGGAAGGAAGGAAGGAAGGAGTTCTCCAGCAAGGGTAGGAATCTAGGAACGCCAGAGTTAGAAAAGGTGGGTTTTGGTCGTTTTGGGATGAGAAAGGTCATATTTCGGCATGAAGGAGGCCTCGGATGGGAAAACGGAGGGCAGATTCGGAGTCTATGTGAAATTTTGGGTTAGGAAGGTTGTTTCCAGCGGAATCGGAGAGAAAAAATTTTGAGGACGTCCCCCCCCCCTCTGGACGAGACTTCCAACTTTGGTTCTAGAGATCGTAGAGAGTCGTGCAATAGCTCATTTGAAAGCTAAGAGTGAGAGAAATGCAGTGGAAAGCACAGTTTGGCCCTATCTTTCTGAGTTTAGAGAGGAAAATGGCAGGAATCTCTGAAAAACGCCAGAGTTAGAAAAAGGTGGGTTTTGGACGTTTTGGGATGAGAAAGTCCGTTTTTCGGGCAGAAGGAGGCCTCGGATGGGAAAATGGAGGGCAGATTCGGAGTCTACGTGAAATGTTGGGTTAGGAAGGATATTTCCAGCTCAATCGGAGAGAAAAAATTTTGAGGACGTCCCCCCCCTCTGGACGAGACTTCCAACTTTGGTTCTAGAGATCGTAGAAAGTCGTGCAATAGCTCGTTTGAAAGCTAAGAGTGAGACGAATTCAGTGGAAGAAACGGCGTGTCTCTACGTTCGTTCGTTGAGGTGTGAGAGTGACTTTAAGATTTTTGCCCATCACCGAAAAACGACAGAGTTAGAATTTTTATGAAAATGCCTCATGGTGAACGAAGCCTCGGACGGGAAAATGGAGACCAGATTTGGAATCAGCGTGACATTCTGCATCTAGAGAGTGAGTTTCAAGTGAATCGGAGAGAAGAAGTCGAAAATTTTCTTCACACTGGGTCTCCACACGGGATTTTTCGTGAAAATATTAAATTGTGGCCTACTTTGATGACGACTCACTCAGGTATGGAAGTGAATAAAGAGCTCGGGTTTCTTTTAGGGGCAAGACCGCACTTTGTTCTCTAGGATCCTATCTTTTCAGGTGTGTGGAAGGTTTCGTTTCCAAATGAGAGCATGTTTAAAATCGATTTTTTACGCATTTTCCAAGATTTTGGAACTTTTGAAAAAACGAGTTTTTTCAACTCGGCTTCTGGTCATCGTAGAGCCAAGGTGAGAGCGAGAAAACGTGACTGTCAAAATTTGAAGTCAATCGGAGCACTAGAACCGGAGATAGACGTGTTTAAAGTTTTGGATGATGGAGATTACGTCATCAGCTGATCGCCACAAACTATAAAAGCTGGGAACCGACTTAGACTTTTCATTAAGACGAGAGCGATTGTCAAAGGTAGGTCGTCTCTTTGAAGCTCCGATGATAGCATCGGACATTCCAAATTTCAGATTTCCGTAGGAAACCGGACTTAGAAAATTTCATTGCTGATATCAGCTAAGGCGTCAGTCAGACTTTAAGGTTAGCCAGGAGATGGCCTTAGTCTCCAGGCCATAAAATACTCCAAAACTTTAAAGGCTTGTAACTTTGCTTCTACAAGTCCTTTTGACTTGATTCAAAAAAGATTCGATCGCTATTGATCAGACCTATATTTATAGACTACTTATAAAATTTCACAAGTAGTAATAAATGCTGAAAAATTTTAATTCACTATTTTTTGAGGTTTTCTGAGGTTTTCGACCCTGCTGAAGTCAATGAAGGCATGTATAAGTGTGTACGAGCCAGTCTTTACATGATACAAGCGGCTTTTCACTGAAAGCGAGCATGACACGGAGAGTTTTGCTGCAATATTCCACTGACAGGGTGTTCCTTCGGGACGGCGGATGATGCCGTAGTGATAAGTGTGGCAAGGGAGTGTCATATTTTAGACCGAAACCGCTGGGGCAACTCATGTTGGGCATTTGACACAGTTCTCAACGTAGCACTTTGAACGCCAATCGGTTGAGTCTTAGCTATCTTGTCATGGGTCGCATCTAAACATCTCCATTGCAAAACGCTTGTAAATCACGGCTTGCTATCAAGCTGATCAAAGCAACGACTTGGGATGTTTCCTCTTGTAAATAACTCCACCGGTTTTTATGTCAAAATCGAGGCCCGGATACCAACACAGTGACATGACGCACGCTCTGTCCGCCCGAGGTTGGATTTGTGGGTCGAGGCCTTGGAGCTGGGATAAGATCCCCTCTGAGTAATGCCTGCAACGGATTCAAGAGCTTAACACCTAAACGCTTGCTAATAAGTCGCTATGGCTTCTGCTATCAGGCCTTTGTGAAATCTCGTCTAGCCTCAGTAACTCAGGGTTGGCAACGTCTATCGTTTGTCATTGTAACTTGGTAAAAATGAGAGGGTTACTGCAGGCATTGACGTCCAACCTTTTCGCGTCATCGGGTAACCAGTCTTTGTGTTGGGAGTTGGTTACTGAAAGCATGGTGACTGCCGATGCCCATAAATGGTAAAACCGCTGTTGTCATGTCAAACGCATGGCCAAATAAGGAAGGTCTGAATCATGACTTTGTGCTCACTGGGTATATAAACCGTTGCCTCTCTTTCATTTTCATTTTATACTCCATCATGGAGACACCAAACACGCTAATCAGCTCTCCTGACAAGTCTCGGTTAAAGCCGAGAAATTTATTTAAAGAGTTTTCGCAGATGGAAGAGCAAGAGAGATTGTGGAACATAACATAAGATCAACTTTCATACATACAATACATTCTTTCATCACCCTTCGTCAGGAATGCCCCATGAGCCCTCTTAAGGGCTACCTTCTAATGCAGCTAAAGCGGTCCCAAGCCCGCCACATATCTTCGGATATGGAATGCAGAGGGGAAGAATAAATGATGAAATGAAATGAATTGGAAGGGACATTCATGCGCCACACGCAACCACAAGCTCATTTCTCTCTTCGCTAGTGAACAAGCTCTTTTGAGTGTAGTCAGAAAGTTTATCAAGCTATACAAAAGTTTTACTGCGACACAGGTCTGATTGGTTGTTGAGGAATTCATTGTTGAAAAACATATAGACAGAACATATAGACATATAGTCAGAAAATTGAAACACTTCTCATTCTCATCTATCTCATGATGGAAGGTACTCATGATGGTCTTCAACAAAATATTCGAAGTGGTTGACGAGTGGGATGAAGACTGCGATCTGAAGGAGACTTGTGATAAAGGCAAGATTGTGCAAGTTGTGTGGTGTAATGGCGATTTTACACCAAAAACAACGCGCGTGAGAAGAGCGCCCGATGCCCCAAAACGACCAAGGTGCTACAAAGTGTACAATGACTTTTTAGTGTGTTATTCCGCTTGACGTTTCCTCGCTATTAAGTATATGTGCTTCAATTATAAATAAACCTACATACTACATGTCTTTGTTTTGCAATGTAATTATCTAGAAATGGAAATAAATGGAGGAATTTAGATATGGGGTTAGTTAACACATTTATTATCGGTCTACTTTTCTATCAAAAGAGATTTTATATACGTTTGGTGTAAGAGTGACCTCCCATTTCATCCCTTCATCATTTAGCCTTAATGATAGAGACAAGCAGAACTCATGGCTCATTCTCAGATAACGTTGCTTCAATTGATTCACCTAAAATCATTTTTCATATGTTGAATGATTTCTAGTAACTATGTTAAGTGTCTAGAATCTAGATGATAGGATATCTTATTCTAACAATAGCTCCCAATCGACTATATGCTTAATCGATGATCATTTCGAAGCCATGTGGCGTATATGAAGGAAAAACAACACTGTCATGATACACATTTATTAAAAAGAAATAAAAGCAATACGCTTTGTAATAAGACGGTACATTACGTCTACCAAGTCAAACTCTTCTTGATTGCGGGGCTGACTAGAAGGAGAGAAGAGGTCTAGCCAGCTCCGGAGAGTCTCAACACACCGCTCCATCATAACGTCCTTTGGAGACACACTCAGGAAGGCAGCCCTGATTGTATCAGTACTGTCCTCTTCATTGCTCACTATTTCATCGTCGGAAATGATGATGGTTTCCTCATCCAACTGCAGCGACTCGACCTCACCATCGTAAATAGTTTTTACTTGCCTCTTGCGTGGGGCATTGGGCGTGAGTAGGGCATAGGTATCCGGTGGTGCATTCATTTTAATTATATTATGAGGAAATGGTCATTGCAGCGCACTTATATAGATTCTCATTCCCTGCTTCGCGCTCTCTCATTGGACGGCAGCCATTTATCAATCACAATGCATCATTCTCATATATAAAGAAGAGTGTCTTGCATTTCACTATCATAGTCATGTCCGACACAGAGGAAACATTCACAACTCTTGCTAGCTCAACTCCTACGAAGAAGGAAGTTGAGAGAAAGTTTCAACAAAAAGAGGAAGAGGAAGAGAGACAAATGATTGAAGGCTGCAAGCACCTGACTCTACAAACGGTTGAGAGTGAGCCTTTCTTAAACGAGGCTGACTTTCAGGAGTGAAAAGCCTTGATGAGACCAGAGAATGCCCCAAACGGTCTTTATGAGACCACGGCCTTAACGGCCACCTAATCAAGAAAGAAAAGACATTGCCTGCGCCACACGCAACATAAAAATTTATTGATTCGATGTTATCTGACGAAAATGAAGTGTTAAGACAGTACTACCACCAATGAATTGAATAGGATTACCACATCATCATAGATACCAAATTTGCAATGGGATAATCGTGATACATTGACTGGAATGTATAACTTGTTCAGGAACTCCCTGTGCATGGTCACACCAAAGTCGCCACTGTCAATAGGAATATATCTTAAAAGGGGAACCATTTGACCACCAACTTGTGCTGAATGGATAAAGTTAGTGTAAATGTAAAAGTGATTGATATTCATATCGAGCAAGGATGTTGAGCCACAGTACTTCTCGTCGTAGAATATGTCACGTTTGAATCCTAAAATCTTTGTTAACTCTTTTGAAATGTGAATGCCGTTTTACCATGTACACTGATACAGAATGTATTTGCTTTAGGATTATAGTCAAAATGATATGAGTGTAGATTTGATACACCCTTGTTCAAGTATGTACAAACATCATAGCCATTGCTATAATGCTTTGGAGGTATCGGTAACTTTTCATTTGGCTTCCATGTAAGACTGGGACGTAAAACAGGGTCTGTGCGTTTGAAATAAAGGACCATTCGGCAATCGGATTGCTGTTCGTTCAGATGTTATTTTCACATTTCCCCATTCATGGTATGACCATAAGACGTCTGTATTTAAAGAGAGCAAATCGCGAAATTTAGAATTGATGTGAGCAAATCCAATGTGTGAATGCTCATTATCATTTCGGAAATCAATCCTTGCTTTATTGTGTACTCGAGTGATGGACATAGATAATCCATTTATTTCATTTACCTGTTTGATCAAGTCATCAACAGTACCAGATTTAAAAAGCACAAAGCGCTCATGCATGCGATCAAGGGGAAGAAGGGTAATATTAAATTTTTTCCTGTGCCAATGTGGATATTTCTTTATCTGCTTTGATACTTTCATGGACAGTTGAGCTCTC
Organism: Prostheceraeus crozeri; assembly: GCA_907163375.1. Taxonomy (NCBI): domain Eukaryota; kingdom Metazoa; phylum Platyhelminthes; order Polycladida; family Euryleptidae; genus Prostheceraeus; species Prostheceraeus crozeri. The sequence goes on from CAJQUW010001233.1 coordinate 109,595, forward strand.
AAAGGGAAGGCGCCACCTCCTTTTACTTCTAAAAATTTTGCGATAGGTAGAAAGAAACGTGATTTAAGATTCAATATCTTTTGCAGAGGTACACTCACATAAAATCCATGGGAAATAATAGTCGGTCTCATGTAGAGTGTTACTTTATGTAGATTTGGATCCATCTGCCAGAACCATAGATCCTTTGCCAAATCATTCATAACATTCAATAGGCGTTGAATTTTCATATAATAGTATGATTGCTCTAAACCATGACGGAATGATGGGTTTGTAGGTTGTTTCCATTTCAGTGGTGAAGCATTTTGAGCAATGGGTATATCTGTATCTGCAGTGATAATTAAAGTAGGGCCATTTACAATCTCATCAACAGCTCGCTTTCCCCGACGGGTGTTTACTGTAGGAATAGAATTCCACTCTGCTGCATGTTCATTCAAGTTGTAGGTATGTACTTTATCATTTCGCTCTAGTTTTGGAAAGTACAAGTCTTGATTCGTTGCAGTGCCTGATGTAATCTCTTCATTTGCAATGGTTCTTATATTATTCACATAGCTCAAATCTTGCAGGGTCACTTCCCAATCACCATTTAAGTCAATCGGCTGTGTTAAATCAGTCTCAAACTCGGCAGCTGTATTTTCATATCGCTCAGGATGAGCATTACCGGGAAACACTGCTGTAAACTCCATGTTAAGGTATCAACATAAAGCGTCGTTTGCTCAGGCGTTATGTCGCATGACATAACGAACTGCTGCTTTCAATCTGTTCACAGTAGGCACTTTCTGTCGTCCTAGGAATTTGGTTAAGAGTGATTGCCCTTTCCCATAATGTACTCCCCTAAGTATGTTTGTACCGCCTTCTTTCATATTGCGATAGTTGATACAACCAAATATTGCTTGATATCTTGGTCTTCTACGTTTAAAATCTTCAAGGGTATAAAATATTTCACGTTTCATTGATGAGCTCACACGACAGCAATTTTTTAATTCCATTGCAATGCGACGTACAGGATTGATCAAATCGATGCCGCCTACAGGCGATCGCTTAAAGCCATAATCTGTTAACACCATTTCCCACGCATGACCCATTCGCTGACGTAAAATCTGAAGTTTGTAAGCATGATTTTGCCAAGGATCGGCTATGTCGGAAAGAATTACATCTTCAATAGGTTCAACAAATTTTAATTGTACATATTTATTGAAGGCTTTCATAAAAGTTATAAATGCGCTTTTCATTGACAAGGGTATCATGTGAAAAATGTTTACAAATGTCATGTAAAGAGTCATAATGTAGTCGTTGTAATACAAAGTAGAGGGGATAAGCTCCACATGTTGAAGACAAGGAATGTTGACAGGCCAAAGCATTGCAAATCCATTTTCGTGAATGACGGTTCATGAAACGTGTAACATAATCACAGTTTGGTAAGGTCAATGAATCAAAGATTTCAATGCAATAGTTTTTATCAATAAATAAAACTTTCCAGTGTTTGCCGGGTAAGTGTGCTGTATCAGTATTCATGATAATGAATGAGGGTGGTTTTGGTAAAACTGTGGGCATATTATTAATGGAAAACACACCTCGAAATGCTGCAACAGTGCGTTCATCACCATGTTCTTGAACGACTCTCTCTAGCTCTGCATCAGATAACCAACTCATTAACTTGTATAAGAAGCGGAAACGTCACGTAGCCTGTTAATTCGAATGGTGGAATCGAACACAGCATAGATGAGTACATTGACTGTTTTCGTCAAATCTTTTTCAAAAAATAATTCTAGTTTAAGACCCTTCGTGGCAGTGCCCGGACGATAAGAAGCACCTGCTTCATTGTTTGCTGTCAAATCAAATGCATAAAGCGTATAACCTTTAGCAAATTCATCATAGGTCAAACCATTGGTGTCATCAGTATTCCAGTATTTAAATGTCTCCATAGTATTTTGATATGAGCGAGAATAATGTCCATTAGCGAAGTCTGGGCAAAAAGGAGTACCAGGAATGCAATCAGTATCGCGATACAATCCGACCAAACTGTTCAAAGTTGAGGGGATTCTTCGATATATTACCATTGTATGCATCATTTGCAATCAATCCCACAATAATCATTTTTTTGGTGATTGTATAGGAAACAAACTATCTTTAACAAAGCTCTCTTGCGCACGAAGAATGGTGAAACTATGGATCTCAGTATGATTTACATCATAAAGAGCATCATACTTCTTCAAACCCATCTCGTGACCATTAATCAACGAAGGATTCACTGTCATTCGTCGCACATAAAGTCTAACACTTTCAAACACAATCTTAAATTCAGTCTTTGCTCCATAAGTATTCAATACAAATTTAGGATCGTTCGGCAAGAGATGAACTCGCATGTCTACTTTTGACATTAAGAAACGTGATTGACGGAAAAAGTCCAAGTATAGGGGACCATATAATTCACACACCCTACTTCTGCAGTCCACTTTTCACGAGTGACAAATCCCTTGTTTTTGTCACTATCAAATTTACCAGCTTCATCTTTACACCAACCCATAACAGCCATGTGACTCTTTTGTGCTTGTGGCTGGAACTGCATGACTGTTGAAAAATAACCGAGATAGGGATAACTGTGTTGACCACCTTCAACCCGAGTTTCACCAATGGTCAATGATACATTCTTGAAGAGCGTTGCTATTGCCAAGTTATTCACGGCTACTTTGTCCTTGTCGTCAAGGTTTGTACCGTCCTTACTTACTATCTTAAACTTAACATGTAGATTGATGTCATTTACATCGATGTACTCAGCATCATTTCCTGGTATTAAAAACTCAATGACACTACCGGAATCGATACTTGTCTGTGGATAACAAATGGATACATAATTTCTAATGATATCCGTCTGTATAGGTGTTCCATCAAATAAGCAAAGGGATGAGGTTTTATATTCCATATTTAAAACAGTCCACGTCGTCTGCGTTTGCTAGGAGGTATACGAGATGCTCTTCACTTACGTTTGCCTGAAGTAGAGAGTGGATTGATATGACTGATGACAGACCTGATACCAGCCCTACCGACATTCTTCAAACGCTGTATTCCATGACGCTTTAGTGTTTCACGAATCGGTAATCTTCCTGAAAGCGCATCATTTGCTACTGCTGCTGCTAATCCTACAGCTTCCTTTAAAGCTGATTTTCCCACATTTGCGATAGTGGGGAGCATCATACCTTTGACAGCACCCAATAGACTACCCCCTTTTTGACGTATCGATCCAGCATAAACGGGAAAGTCAGCTCCATGACTAGCATAGGAGGGAGCAGAATAAAACGTAGCAGTTTGATCCATAGGTATTTATTTATTTATATTTACACAATTCATTACTTTGCTTAGGAACGTTGACTAACACGATAAAGGTCAGAATTACGAATCCTACTGTTCATTGAATTTGGATAGCCAGCCCATTTCACCAGGCTCCACTTTTCCCCTTGTCGCATTTGGTGACGAAGTGTCTTTTCAACCATGTAGTCATCATCTTCTTTGGTGATGGGTGTTCACGAAGCTTGTAGGTAGTGGGCTTGAATTCTTGTTAACCTCAGAGACAGTAAATATTTCTTCCGTCCAATTGGGAAGATATCCTTTCGCAAACACGCTTTTCACCTAGGAAATGCGAACTTTGTCACCAGCCTGAATGTCACGTTTACCTAGTGATGGTTGCTTGCGTTTAGCATTGATTTCACGGATTGTATCCACCTTGTCTGGAGTTATGTCAGCAGGTTTGTGACCAATCATACGATGAACAGAATGATTGTAAGCGTGTACAGTATGTTGCAATACATCCGTCCACTTTTGTGTTACTTTTGCAGTGAAATAGCGCCATAGACGAGTTTTCAGTGTACGATTAAAGCGTTCGACCACTGCAGCCTTGTATGCACTTTTCACACTAAACAGTTCAATGTTGTGTTCGCGAAAGAAAGCACGCACATGTCTGTTTTCAAACTCTTTCCCTTGATCAGTTTGAATACGTGTGGGAATGCGTCCTTCACTGAAAATATTTTGGAAAGCCTCGGCCACTTCACCACGCTTTGTCTTCGGTGGTTGAACCCAAGCATAACGGGAAAATAAGTCAATGACAGTTAGGAGAAAGCGATAGCCTTTATTCTTTTTAGCTAATAAAGAAACATCAGCCAAATCTGCTTGCCATTGTTCATCAATATCATGAACGATATAAGAACGTGTAGGATAACGTTTTCGAGCTTGTGTGTGCAATGTATATGCAGGTTGAGCTTTTAACCATCTCTTCACTTGTTTCTGTGAATAACCACTTGCTTGTGACAACTTTTTCACTGAAGCATAACCTGCATAATGCTTTGGGTTATAGTAAATTGATTTCAGATGTTCATCCATCGTCTATTAAGAAGGATCGTTTATTTGCCTCAAAGTATCAGTCTTTTTCTCCGCTAGGGTTTGTGTTTGTGACCTGCTTTTGCTACTTTTTTGAGCCGTCTTGTATGAACCACGTTTACAACATGTACTTAAACAGTTCAATGACACATGAATGTTTGGCAACTCTGAACATGGGATGCAACATAGCTTCTTCATATTAGAAGTCTGTGATAAAATAAAATGATGGATAACGTGTTGAAGGTTTTGGTATACGCTTCGTCAACTTCTCGGGTGTTTTCAAAGTTTGCTTGATTCTCTTTTTAGGTCTCTCTACACTTTGCAACTTTCTCTTCCTAGGTGTAGAATCATTTTACATTTCCTGTAAGGTATCACGACTAAGAATTGCCTTTGGAACATTGAATTTCTTCATACTTTTTAAAAAGAACTCCCATCCTGTAGGTGTAAAGTGACGACGACGATCACGAACAGCACGATTAATTAAATCTTCCACTCTTGAGTCTCTAATGACTCCACCATCATCACCTACCACTTCACCTCGTTGAGTGATTTTCAAGTTGGATTCGAGATTTCGATATAAGCTCAGTGCGCGATTGCGATAGGGTTTGGGTGAACCAAGCGAAAGATCATTGCGAATTTTTTCTTTCAATTGTTTCATTTCTTCTAAGGTAGAACTCTGCTTTATCAAACGATCATATGGATTTTTACTTTGTACAGCTTCTTGTTCATATTGCTGATTAAGTTGTAACATTTGATTTACCCAAGGTTGTTGAACACTCTGCATTGTAGTCAGATGTATATATTCTTCTTGTGGAATAGCAATCATGCGTTGAAAACCACTCACAACAATTTATATATGATCATGGGTTTCTCAAAGAGATGACTGCGTAAGCGATAATCCTCAGGACACTCCTGGGTAAAGTCCAAAAATAAATAATTATAGGGTTTTTCCGTAGCAGCCTCAAATACTTCAATTAAGGCTTTTGACTTCCGAGGAAGAACTTGTCGAGATAGGATTTCAACTTGACTTTTATCACGAGGATTTTTAAAGATGATGTAGTAATGCGTGTTTAGACTTCGAGTCCGTGCTTCCTTTCCACTTGGAAAAAGATTTTGCATAATAAAAATGATAAAGCATGGTTTGTGATGAGCAGCCTTGGTAAACATAGCAGTTACTTCTTGTGAGTTCTTACTCTCATTAAGTAAATCATCAGGAATGATAATATCATAGGGTTGAATATCAGCAGTGTTGATAATCCCCGGTTGAACCAAGTAACCCTTACCAACCAATTCACGATGTAAGTTATGTTGATAAATTCCATATCACCAAACAACGCGATTCGGTAAGCAGTCAAAAATTTCATTACGTCGCTCCAACAATTACAGTGTTAAATGTGTCTTCCCACTATGAGAGGTTCCTACGATACACATAGTGCGATTACAGCGTAAACGGAAATCCATGTTGATTTTGATGAATAGTCATACCATTTAATTTTTTTTAATGGCTTTATTCGCGAGAGCGCCAGCTAATCCTCCCAAAGCAGGACCAGCAGCTGCCATGATGATAGGCGCTAAAAGTGGTAAGAAGGCACCGCGCTGTGATAATAGTTTGCGCTTTGTAGGAATTGATGTTTTTGGATTGCTCAAGGTGCGAAGGTGACTGGCAATTGCATTGGCCTTTTTGCTATTTAATGTCATACACGTATAACGCACTTTTCGTATTTCCGCGCACATTTTACGAATGAAGGCATTGTTTGCCAGCTTCATTGCCTCACATCGTTGAGATGGTTTTAATTTTCATAAGCGACGAACAGTGAGACAGAATTTTTTGTTTGCATATGATTGACACATTTGTCTGCGCGAACGGTGAGATGAACGACGTCTTGCCATTTTTTACAGGTGGATGTTAGAGTGTTCTTTGCTTAAACACGACAGCAGCGTCGAAACATCACCGTCGTAAACGCAATGAAATAGAGGAAGACATTGAGTACAGCACTAGTAAAAAGCAATACACTGAGAACAGCCACAGTACCAGTGGGATAGTCAGAAGCAGATACATGTGTGGGTAGCTGTAATGTATCATTTAGTGAGGTACTAGTTCAATGGAAACAGTTCAGCTGTGTCGTTTGCTGATATGTTATGAGCCAGACATGAACAATCTGCTTGTACGATGATGCTTGTAAAGTTTAATGCCTTTGCATCAATTGTGCTTAAGTGGAAAAGGCTTCCCATAAGCAACGTGTAGAATACATAACTCCAAGCAAGGTAATGAAAGTAGACCATGATGTATCAGTGATGAAAGTGTATTCGTAAACTGCTTTGGTTTACAATTGTAATATAACCTATAGTCAACATCTTCACAGTTTACGTGAATGATGATAGCATTACTCAAACGATGTATCATCTCTCTATAATCACTGGATGATAATAGTTTTTCCAACACAAGAATCCACTGCCTTGTGGATTTCTTTTTTGCTTTCTCTTTTCAATGAGACGGTGATACAGTGGTGTCATGGTCACAGATGACTTATAAAATCGACCCATCAAAACCATTTATATACATTGACTGTTGAAATTATTTCTTGATCACAGATGGGACACAACATAGTTTCCAAAGGTACATAGCACGTAGAACACATAACAGCATGACAACATGGTAAAAAGAGAAGGAACCCTTCACTTTTAAAACACTCAACGCAGTTCCGTTCACGTAATAATTTAAACGTCTCTTCTTCCAATTTCTTTCTGAAGTCACTTTTATTGGTAGAGCTACTTGACAAATCAGTTGCAAATGTCACTTTTTTCTTTTTCACTCCAGATCGCACCAATTTCATCCTCGTACTTTCACTATCATTACATTGCAGCATGGAAAAATCCTCTATCCATCTTCGATCCAAATGATGATTCATAGCATGTTCATCTAGATCCATTCGTCTTTCAACTAAAGCGCCAGCTTTAACATTTTCATTTACATTTGTAACACTTTCTATAGCCTTCAACGAATAACCAAGCTCTCTTGCTACAAACCATTAAGTTGGGAAACGCATGCAACTTTTCATCTTCAAATAATTTCAAATGATGATGAGTGTCAGGAATGGACACTCAGTTGAATATGCTTGATATGACTTGTACACCTTTGACAGTATTGATGACTTAGTGTAAGCTAATACTTTACTTTCACAAACATGTGTCACGGTAAAACTATTTGACTACATTATCACTTTATCAACCTGTGTTGCAGTAAAACGTTTGTACAACATGAAAAACTTTACTTTCATTTCATGAATTTTTCACCCATTCTCTGAGTTATACGGGCTTGGAACCGTCATGAAAGCAAATGACTTTAAGGCCTCATTATGGGTAGGCTCGTAAAGGCTCATGGATCATTCACGGAAAAAGGTAATGAAGCAGTGTGCTGTGTGTATGTGTGAGGGCGTATGTCTTCATGATTTAAAGAAAGGAAGCTCTTCACACATATTTATGTTTAGGTCCAAACCATCTACCCTCTTTTAGCATGTTGGATTGTCTTTGATGACTAACTATTGTTGCTTTCTTCACATAGTCAATCGTTTCTAGACAATCAGCAATCTTCCCCTGGATCACCTCACCTGTCTTGATTGCCATGGAGTAGTACCTTTCTGACAACTCCATGATTGTGTTCTTTTCTTTCTTTTGGCGAATCATAAATTCAGCTTCTGTCTCACTCATGATGCAGGATCACTACACTGTAACAATGCTCAGTGAAAAGTGAGTTTCTATAAAGTGCCACCTCCTTATATCTTGTCGTAGGAAACCTGAGTCCTGGATGGCGAACTTTAGGACTTGCGATGTGTTTCATTAACTTTCAGACTACATTATCATTCCATAAACTTATGTTTCATAAAACGTCATGATCAAACTTTCTAACTATACATCAACCTGTGTTGCAATAAAACTTTTGTACAACTAGATTAACTTTCTGACTACACTCACGAATAAAACTTCGATGATCAAACTTTAATTTCACAAACGTATGTCACGGTAAAACTATGACTACACTAAACTTTACTTTTTGCAAAAACATGATACACTTTCTGACTACACTCACAAGAGCTTGTTCACTAGCGAAGAGAGAAATGAGCTTGTGGTTGCGTGTGGCGCATGAATGTCCCTTCCAATTCATTCCATTTCATTTACCCTCGGTGATAGAGGCAAGCAGAACTCATGGTTCATTCTCGCATGTATGGCCAACTATCGGGAGTCAAGTGCAGTGGAGATTTTATGAGGCAACCTGTGGCAGATAGCTAAATGTCGCCTTGGCGGTCAGAGTACAACGTTGAGACGAAAGGCAACCACTTGGAAACATGACGCAGAGGTTTCACAAGGATTACCATTGCCAACGTCCCGTGCAGTACTCATCGCTACGGACTTCACCGCTGTCTCGAAAGAACGCCCACCAACAGGAAGTATGACACCGAAAATCTCCGTAACTTGCACCGTCAATAACTTGATAGCCAGACATAAAAACCGGTGGAGCTATTTACAAGAGGAAACATCCCAAGTCGTTGCTTTGATCAGCTTGATAGCAAGCCGTGATTTACAAGCGTTTTGCAATGGAGATGTTTAGATCTCCATTTTTCGGTGATGGGCAAAAATCTTAAAGTCACTCTCACACCTCAACGAACGAACGTAGAGACACGCACTCTGTCGTTTTTCGGTGATGGGCAAAAATCTTAAAGTCACTCTCACACCTCAACGAACGAACGTAGAGACGCGCCGTTTCTTCCACTGAATTCGTCTCACTCTTAGCTTTCAAATGAGCTATTGCACGACTCTGTACGATCTCTAGAACCGAAGTTGGAAGTCTCGTCCAGAGGGGGGGACGTCCTCAAACTTTTTTCTCTCCGATTGAGCTGGAAATATCCTTCCTAACCCAACATTTCACGTAGACTCCGAATCTGCCCTCCATTTTCCCATCCGAGCACTCCTTCATGCCGAAAAACGGACTTTCTCATCCCAAAACGTCCAAAACCCACCTTTTTCTAACTCTGGCGTTTTTCAGAGATTCCTGCCATTTTCCTCTCTAAACCCAGGAAAACCTGGATATAGGATGCTTTCCACTGCATTTCTCACTCTTAGCTTTCAAATGAGCTATTGCACGACTCTCTACCATCTCTAGAACCAAAGTTGGAAGTCTCGTCCAGAGGGGGGGACGTCCTCAAAATTTTTTCTCTCCGATTCCGCTGGAAACAACCTTCCTAACCCAAAATTTCACGTAGACTCGGAATCTGCCCTCCGTTTTCCCATCCGAGGCCTCCTTCATGCCGAAATATGACCTTTCTCATCCCAAAACGACCAAAACCCACCTTTTCCAACTCTGGCGTTCCTAGATTCCTACCCTTGCTGGAGAACTCCTTCCTTCCTTCCTTCCAGAGGGGGAACGGTTTCCTCCTCACGGACCCATTCCTCCCAGCACATCCTTGGCGACTTCCTTCCAGAGGGGGGGCTGAGTCAGCATGATGACTCATCGTTACACATTTTGGCCTTGATTTTGCCACGGGATTACTACCATTTATTAACTTAATCTTCTCGTCATCTGAAGAAATTGTCGCAAAAGCTCAATGTTTCTGAAAGTGAAAGAGACTTTTCATGCCTGAAAGTCCTTCATACCTGACCAGCTTCAAAATTATGGAAAAATTGTATGCTGCTAGAAAGATTGAATTTTCGAAAGGTGATTTTTTTGGAAATGTTGATAGATAACCAAACAATACTCTCATGGGTTTCATGGTTAAGTCGTTGTGTGGCAAATATATGGTAGCGCTGTATCCGGTATTGACATTGAATTGTGATATTTTGAAAGATAGCTTTCTTGAATTTATGAATGGATTGTCACGTTTTGATCTCTCTGTCATAACTGCAACAGTCGATAATGTACCATCTAGATCTCTCTTTGTCAATGAATTGGCCGGTGGCAAGCTATTCAATGTCTATCCAATGCCTTAACGATCCACAGCAACGTCTGCCTTTGCCTATTCGTGCTAGAATGTCAAAAACATATATAACAGCCTCATGAGTCGTGACCATTTTATTTATCATGAATTTCCATCGCGTGGCGTTCTAAAAAGTGTTGATTTTAGTCATCTCGTCGACCTTTATGAGTTGGAACGTGATCATGCCCTAAAAAAGTTTATAACTTGAATCCTAATAGTTTGAATCCTTCATCTGAACTGAAGGCGAGTATTAAACTGCATTTGTGTTTTCTACAAAAGCGCGATCTCGGCATTTCGCTATTATTCGACTGAATTTGACAAACCCTGGTCTGAGAGTGCAGAATCTTTTGAATTGATGATGAAATTCCGGAATATTCTTAATACAAAAATCTCCTCATGAAGGACTTCATAAAAAAGAAATCCGCCAATGGAACCAATACATCGAGATAATTGGCAGCATCAAACCTGTCGAGCAACGAATGAACCGGTTGAATACCTTTTGTCTCGTGGATTCCGTTACGTTCTAACCGGAAAATTTCAGTCCGATTCAATAAAGAGTGGTTTTGGCTGGTACATAGAGATATCAGGTGGATCTTTTGTTTCGGTTCGCCAAATTCTTGAAGACGAAAAAAAATTCGTACCCTATCGCTACTGAAATTCAGTGACATCTCAGTCAGTGATTTTCCTTCATCCACCAATGAATTCGAATATGAAAATCAAATTATGATGATATAAAAGATTCTTCCATTTTTTTGCAATATCGAATTTACCGACTTAAATGTTATAGCTCACGTACCCGGCTATATTGCAAATTCAATAACAAAATGAACAATCTGCAAAAATTGTTCGGAGGTTTTGGTTGTTTGCCACAACCAGTAGTTCATGATATTGATATGCGCGATTATACAGCATTTATTGACATATTAAATTAAGGTGCGTTGACAAGTCCCTCTGACTTGATCTTTTCTGTGTAAATTGCTAGCTTTTCGATATTTAATAAGTTGTGTAATGATAATATTCTTCCATCTTTTATGGGCATGAGGAGTTCTCGTAATGTTTTTATTGAAATAGTTGCACGAAAAATAAGTGTCGAATATCCATTGCCATTGCAAATTGAAACTGATTGCGTTAATTCAATTCCACTATTGATGAAAATGATTTCACACCAGTTTTTCAATTGCATGGCAAAAAATATATGCATAACAGATTGAACGTAAAAATGATGAAAGATATGATGGCAAATCGAAAAATCAAAAGCTATCATCAAAATGATCTCCCTCCTTTCTCTCATATTTCATTCCATTTCTCACTTATTATAGTTTAATTTATCACAAATTGCTTTCATCATAACCTGTGAGCTAATGTAGGCAATACGTAGACATTTGAAGCAGTTGTGATGGCCAATGCATTTGAAGATGAAGAAAGTCGCCTAATTCATTAATGCAAGCAATGCCAGAAACAATAAATCGAAACAGAACTGATTAAAGCCAGAAGGGAAAATCTTTGGGCGGCCATGGCCAACCGTATCAGCCTCTACATGACTCAGCAAAAGATCTAAAAAACTGACAAAGCACTAGTCAAACCAGTACATCTTTGAGCTAGATGTACATCTTTGTACATCTAGTCACTACAGTGACTAGCACTAGCTCAAAGATGTGCATCTCTGCGTCAGTCATTTTGAATGGCGACAAATGATATGCTCGGAATACTGATTAAGTGACTCGGCTAAAGCCCCTTCTGCAGCACCTCTTTGAAAGCTTTGAATACATCAGCGAAGAAGTTCAGGTCCAGCTCTAGGTAACGTCGCATGTAATCCCCAAACGTGCTGTACCCAAACATGCTCCACGCCCTCTGAGCGTGTTTATAGTCGTCCGTCGCAACAATTGGTTCCTGTGAGATCACATTTAAATGCATCTATTGGCTGGTGGACGGTTTCCTGGAGGCACTCAATGGAGTCAAAGTGGGAGCATGGAAAGACGCCCTTCTGGCGTTGCAGGCCTTCATCCACATTGGTAAAGTATTGAAGCACAGTCTGGGTGATGGTCAGGCTTTCCAAATTATTGGCTAGCTTGGCCAGTGAAGGCGCAAATAATTTGTGGGAGTCTTTAAATGAAATCTTGAAAAACATAATCTTGCCGTACCGCCTCACATCCACTCTCACACGCAGGCACATGAACTTACTTTAGTCTGTGCTATACGGTCTATTTTCCAGTAGACCATCATATTCATCCCGCGCTTCAATATCATGTGACCATCATATTTTGTGAAATTGTCAAACATTACCGGAAGAGTTAACCTCCGCTCTCGCAACTTGAAATTTGCACCTTAGGCATCGGGCCTGAGAGCATGCCCCCGCTACGCGGCAGTGATCACACACTTTTCAGATTGCAGTCACCGTGAAAGGGGTCTTGCATCTCGCACACTCCGTGCTGGCAATGAGCAGAGACTCGCCTTGTGGCGCATCTGGATCTCTTGGTTAGTCATCATGTTAAGATTGACAAACTGCTCCTACGACTACCAATCAAGCCTGGACAGAATACTCTTCACACAGCTCTCTCCCTCCTACATTTCTACCAACTGGCTCGCATTCCTATTGGCATAGTGGGAATGCCAAATCTGACGGCACGCCAGTGGGGGGGGCATGATGCACCTTGAGAGCGGTGTCAATGAAACTTTATGTCTAGAAATGTTGATGGGCATGAAGGAATCAAAGATCAAAAAAGCGAACGTAAGGTATCGATCTTCGCTCTCCTCCATTAGATTTGTACGGCGTCATCTGTACACAATTACCAGTTCGGCCTTCAACATCTGCCGGTGAATAGTGAATAGTTCCCTACACAAGGCAGTGTGTGCAATAGTTGATGCAGGATAAATAAAGTAATCCCTTACCAGCCCCTGAATGGCTCTCCCATTCAGCCACAACGGAGCGTCATCCTATTCCAAGATTACATGCGGGCCTGTGTGAACACGGTCGTGCTCAAACAATCGCCTCTGCCTCGCCAGTCACCTAAAGCTTGGTGGTCCGCGGAACTAGATCAGCTCGTCCGTGCTCCCTCCCTCACTCCTCTTTTCACTTTATGCGGACGATCTTGCCATTTGGGCGTCTTCTCCTCACACGTCTTCTTCTCGCTACTGCCGCCGTCCAAGAAGCTCCATCTGAGCTCGAGGCTTGGTCTCTAAAGTGGCAGCTTCTTCTAAACCCCGCTAAATGCGAAGTCTCATTCTTCAGTATCGCCACCCGCGAAGCTTCCGTTGAACCTTCCCTCTCTTCTGGGCTCAACGCTTCCCCCAGGTTCCTCGGAGTAACTTTAGACCAAACACTTTCCTTCCCCATAGCTCTACCCTGAGATCCACTCTATTCCCACGTTAAAGATCTCACTGAGTTGTTTCATCCGCTTCCGGGGGCCCTTTCAAAGAGTCCCCTGTTTCTATCTACAAGACCTTTCTTCTCCCCGTCCTCACTTATGCTTCCTCTGGTTGGTTCCCCTTCATTACGTTCAGCACCTAGAAGCCACCCACCGCTCTGCGCGCTGTGCGATCACTGGTTGCAGTCTGGCCACTCCTATCCCTCTTCTTCTGTTTAAAGCTGGACTTCCTCCCCTCTCCGTGACCCTCACCGCTCAGTCGCTCTACTCTTTTCAGCGCGCTCTTCGCCTCCCACCCTGGTTTCCCTTATCTCTGGCGACCCTTCCTGTCCTTAAGCGCGTCCGTCTCTCTTCGTGCGCTTCTTCTGCACTTCTCATCCACTTTCTCCACCTGTTTCTTCTTCGCGTGAGCACCTGGTCTCCTGTCCTCCTTCCCAATGTGGTCTCCTCCCCCGCTCTCCGTGTCCCTGGTCCTATTCTCCTCCTGATCCCGTTCCGATCCTGTGCCCCTTCGAACAGCTTTGGACCGAGACCACCTTTTCTCCCTCCCCGATACTGACCATCAGGACTGACGGCTCCGTTATTAGACGGCTCGGACCAGGTGGCTCTGGTGTTTTCATGACCTGCTCTTCATGCTCTTCCACTTACTCTCCTTCTTTTCATGTTGGAGCGCATTGTTCAAACATGCTGTCTCTTGGTTCGTTTCCCATCACTCCTTGTTTCTCTTTGCCTCTCTTCTGTCTTGTCCGACTCTCTCTGTCCGCTCTGACCGTGCTCTCTTCACCCCTGTCGCCTCTCTTGTCCGCGCATGTCCACTCTGTCTGGTCCCCTCTGTTGTCCCTCTGCTGCTCTACGATTTCAATGTCATTAGTAGTAATCCCGTGGCAAAAGGAAGCGCAAAATGTGCAACGATGAGTCATCATGCCAACAGAATCCCCCCTGGCAGGCAGAAAGAGAGGTGAGGGAGGTGGCCAAGGATGTGTTGGGAGGAATGGGTCCGAGAGGAGAAAACCGCCCCCCCCCCCGACGACGACTCAACCGACCAAGTTGGTCGAAAAGACCAAAGTTGTTCAGAATCATGTGAAACAAACTTCTATCAAGGTTTCAGGTTGAAATTCGCACAAAAATTTTTTTCGAAAATTTTTCACTACGGTGGTCGAAAATACTTACGATTTTTTCAAGTCCAAATGTGTAATGTCGCTTTTTTAGCCAACTTTGACGATTTCTCACTCAGGAATGGAAGTGAGTGAAGACGTCGGGTTTCTTTTGGGGGCAAGACCGCGCTTTGTTCTCTAGGATCCTATCTTTTCAGATGCGTGGCAGGCTCCGTTTCCAAATGAGAGCTTGTTTAAAATCGAATGTTTGCACATTTTCCAAGATTTTGATTATTTTTGAAATGGGCGAGTGTTTTAACTCGGCTTCTGGTCATCGTAGAGGGTCGAGGGATGTCTTAAATGAAAGGGGAGAGCGAGAAATCATGGCTATCAAAATTTGAAGTCAATCGGAGCACTAGAACCGGAGATAGACGGGTTTAAAGTTTTTTTGATGATGGATCTTACGTCATCAGCTGATCGCCACAAACTATATAAGTGGAAACTCTGCTTGTGGAAATCAGTTCTCCTCCCGACTGGGTTGGGGTAGGTGAACTCCGGAGCTCTGATGATAGCATTGGAAATCTCAAAAACCGGGTTTCTGTAAGAAACCGACTTAGAAAATTTCATTGCTGATATCAGCTAAGGCGTCAGACTTAGAGGTTAGCCAGAGGTTAGAGGTCTCCAGGCCATAAAAGACTCCAAAAATTTAAAGGCTTGTAACTTTGCTTCTACAAGTCCGTTTGACTTGATTCAAAAAAGGTTCGGTCGCTATTGATCAGACCTATATGGAAAGACTACTTATAAAATTTCATAAATAGTGCTAAAAAGTAGAAAAATTTAAATTCACTATTTTTGGAGGTTTTCTGGGGTTTTCGACCCTGCTGAAGTCAATGAAGGCATGTATAAGTGTGTACGAGCCAGTCTTTACATGATACAAGCGGCTTTTCACTGAAAGCGAGCATGACACGGAGAGTTTTGCTGTAATATTCCACTGACAGGGTGTTCCTTCGGGACGGCGGATGATGCCGTAGTGATAAGTGTGGCAAGGGAGTGTCATATTTTAGACCGAAACCGCTGGGGCAACTCATGTTGGGCATTTGACACAGTTCTCAACGTAGCACTTTGAACGCCAATCGGTTGAGTCTTAGCTATCTTGTCATGGGTCGCATCTAAACATCTCCATTGCAAAACGTTTGTGAATCACGGCTTACTATCCCTCTCTACGGCTTGCTATCAAGCTGATCAAAGCAACGACTTGGGATGTTTCCTCTTGTAAATAGCTCCACCGGTTTTTATGTCTGGCTATCAAGTCATTGACGGTGCAAGTCACGGAGATTTTCGGTGTCATACTTCCTGTTGGTGGGCGTTCTTTCGAGACAGCGGTGAAGTCCGTAGCGATGAGTACTGCACGGGACGTTGGCAATGGTAATCCTTGTGAAACCTCTGCGTCATGTTTCCAAGTGGTTGCCTTTCGTCTCAACGTTGTACTCTGACCGCCAAGGCGACATTTAGCTATCTGCCACAGTTTACCTCATAAAATCTCCATTGTACTTGTCTCCCGATAGTTGACCAACCATGCGAGAATGAACCATAAGTTCTTTTAAGAACTGTCTCTATCACGGAGACGAAATGATGAATGGAATGAAATGGGAGGCCACCCTTGCACCACACGCAACCACAAGCTCATTTCTCTCTTCGCTAGTGAACAAGCTCTTGTGAGTGTAGTCAGAAAGTGTATCATGGTTTGCAAAAGTTTTACTGCAACACAGGTTGATGTATAGTTAGAAAGTTTGATCATGGCGTTTTATGAAACACAAGTGTCATAAAATGTAAGCGTTGGTGTAGTTAAATAGTTTTTACCACAACACACGTTTGTAAAAGTAAAGTTTGATCATCGAAGTTTTTTTCGTGAGTGTCGTCAGAAAGTGTATCAT
Organism: Prostheceraeus crozeri; assembly: GCA_907163375.1. Taxonomy (NCBI): domain Eukaryota; kingdom Metazoa; phylum Platyhelminthes; order Polycladida; family Euryleptidae; genus Prostheceraeus; species Prostheceraeus crozeri. The sequence goes on from CAJQUW010001233.1 coordinate 126,325, forward strand.
GGTTTGCAAAAGTAAAGTTTAGTGTAGTCAAATAGTCTTACTGCGACACAGGTTGAAGTATAGTTAGAAAGTTTGATCATGGCGTTTTATGAAACACGAATGTCATAAAATGTTAGCGTTGGTGCAGTCAAATAGTTTTACGTTTGTGAAAGTAAAGTTGGGTCGGTGAAGTTTTATGACTGACTGAACTCACCACAGCACTAGAAAGTTTTATCGAAAAGGTTTTACTGCACAGTGTAGATTGTCTTGTAACTCACTTTCACAGTGTTAGAAAGTTTTACTGGAGACAGTTGGCAAATGTTCCCCTATTCGAAAATCCAAACTCCGTGACTGTTAGATTAGCTTCATTAGGTTTACCAAAAGCAGTCCTCTACTGCAGTGAGACTGAGAGTTTAGAATGTTATATGGAAACAGCGTTCACCACAGCACTAGAAAGTTTAACTGCACTGTGTATCTACGGCTGGATTTAGGGTTTTATATCACACGCGTTAACCGTTCGTGTAGAATACGTGAAGCACATGGTCGCTTAAAAGTCTAAACGCAAACGTTGAAATAAATTTTGTACGAAGTCCTTGACATGATGTTGTGAAACTTAGCGAACGTTGAAAAAGTTTTATAAAATGTTTCTGCAGTCACACTCGTTAGCGTACCAGCTTTACTAAATGTGTTGTTTGCCTTTATCAAATTGAATGCGTGTGTAGACTGTTTTGTAAATAAAGACATATAGTTTTTGCAGTCTGCATTGACAGCATACAAGTATACACATAACAACAGGTAACGTTGTAAGTCGAATGCATATGAGTTAGGAAGCACTCAAAACATGTGTGAGATAAAAATCAACCTGCTAGATTAAGTGAAAGACAAAAGTGTCACAACTATTTTACGGGAAATAAAGTAGAACTGTGTAGCGAGAACGTTTACACTCATCATAGACAGATGAACATATATTCTAACTTCAACTTTCTGACATTCAAATAAAATTCGTAAACATGAAGCTCTAGACTCATGAAAACTACATGACGAGTGACAACAACTTTATGATGATAAAACTTTCATAGATTGCAGCCGCATCTAAAGTTTAGAAACCTGTAGAAACGCACAAGTCTTAGATGCAGTTCAACGACTCGACCATTGAACTCACAAAATGAACAAGTCTGTGTAATGAACACGCTCATCAGTAGGAAACAGCAAAGCATGGAATGTCATTGAATGATCACGACTGAGTGACAAGTCTGGAATTATTTCATGAGTATGAAATAGTGAGCATTAGGACTGTCCATGAGTATTAAAGGCTAGAATCAAAGTTTGCTTTTCATGTGCATGACAAATGAATACGTTTCTCATTTCTAAACGAATCGTACATTGATAATCGAATCAACATTGAAACCTGTATCCAGTGATTTTCTGTGCGAATGCAGACGATGTGAAAATGACACACGGATTGCCATTTAACCATGCTTGCAATATTCAACACGCTGCCATTCAAAAGCAGCTAAAATATTTATCATAAAACCTATCAGTGAAACAGATGTTCCCCTCATGAACACACAAAGAATCACGAGCGCACTCTGTCGCCTGTCTGTCGCGCTGCCCCCTAGATAGAGTAGAACACAAAGATATATGATAACGCTCTCTCTGGCACCCGTCTGTCACATTAAACACATTGAATTTTCTATCGCATCTGTCCACGGATGCAGGAACTTATCGTTACCTCCCACCTAGCTGATTCCCACACAGCTCATGGCTATCGCATCGGAAGGGAGATTCACACGATAAATGCATCTAAGTTTGTTGAGTGGCTGAGGATGGCAGTCAATAAAAACATGTCTTCCGTTTTCTTCCTCCAACCATAAGTTTAGAGCAATATGATTGCGCGAACAAGACATTTGAAAGGCTGTTATCATTCTCATATAAAGCAGAGTCTCTTGCATTTCACGATCATAGTCATGTCCGAGAAGCCGAGAGCGTGTGTGATGCCTTTTCGTATCGTACATCGTGGAGAAGAATTCCACAGTGATATCTACGGTGAGGGTATCACTGTGGAATTTGTGAAGTATTATTCTTACTTCACCTTGAATGAAGACATGAGCCGTCGACTACGGCAAGAGATGGAGACAACGGAAAGTGAGGCCGAGACGGTGGCGAGTGAGGTCGAGACGGTGGAAAGAGAGGAGATGATGTGGAGTGAGGACTCGGAAAGTGAGGAGATTATTGTGATTTCAGATGAAGTAAGAGTTTTACACATGCATACGAATGGCTGTCATCTCAACTCGTTCATGTTTTCTTTCAGTGACGGAGTGAGTGATGGTCGTTCTTTAGCTCATAAAATCATCATGCACACATACAGCACACTGTTTCACCACATTTCCTTCTAATGCAGCTAAAGCGGTATATCAGCAATGAAATTTTCTAAGTCGGTTTCTTACAGAAACCCGGTTTTTGAGATTTCCAATGCTATCATCAGAGCTCCGGAGTTCACCTACCCCAACCCAGTCGGGAGGAGAACTGATTTCCACAAGCAGAGTTTCCACTTATATAGTTTGTGGCGATCAGCTGATGACGTAAGATCCATCATCAAAAAAACTTTAAACCCGTCTATCTCCGGTTCTAGTGCTCCGATTGACTTCAAATTTTGATAGCCATGTTTTCTCGCTCTCCCCTTTCATTTAAGACATCCCTCGACCCTCTACGATGACCAGAAGCCGAGTTAAAACACTCGCCTATTTCAAAAATAACCAAAATCTTGGAAAATGTGCAAACATTCGATTTTAAACAAGCTCTCATTTGGAAACGGAGCCTGCCACGCATCTGAAAAGATAGGATCCTAGAGAACAAAGCGCGGTCTTGCCCCCAAAAGAGACCCGACGTCTTCACTCACTTCCATTCCTGAGTGAGAAATCGTCAAAGTTGGCTAAAAAAGCGACATTTCACATTTGGACTTGAAAAAATCCTAAGTATTTTCGACCACCGTAGTGAAAAATTTTCGAAAAAAATTTTTGTGCGAATTTCAACCTGAAACCTTGATAGAAGTTTGTTTCACATGATTCTGAACAACTTTGGTCTTTTCGACCAACTTGGTCGGTTGAGTCGTCGTCAGGGGGGGGGGAGGGAGGGAGGCCGATTTTTCACCGAAACTTCACCGACCCAACTTTTGACGACAAACACGATGGGATGGGTCTCGGAGCTCAATTACAACATTTTGAAACTTTTTTTCACGAAAAATCCTAAGTGTCGAGGCCCAAGGTGACGAAAATTTTCGAAAAAATTTTTTGTGCGAATTTCAACCTGAAACCTTGATAGAAGTTTGTTTCACATGATTCTGAACAACTTTGGTCTTTTCGACCAATTTGGTCGGTTGAGTCGTCGGGGGGGGGGAGGGCGGTTTTCTCCTCTCGGACCCATTCCTCCCAACACATCCTTGGCCACCTCCCTAACCTCTCTTCCTTTTGCCACGGGATTACTACTGTCATTGCAGTGGCTTCCTGGTCACTCGAACATCAGTGGCACTTCTCTCCCATCTGCAGCTTCTCAGTGTCTGTATCCTATTAAGTCCTTTATTCGTCATTCCCTATTTAACTCCTGGAGGACTGTGTTCGTTCGTCTTTGATTTCTTCGCAAGTCCCAAATGGAGCAACTGAGGAGATGTCCCTCCGTCGCGCTGTCCATTGTGAGCTCTCACGTCTTCGTTGCAACGGTCACAGCCTCCTTCTCAATTCTTTTTTTCACAGAATCGGCAGGTCCACTTCTCCCGACTGTGTAAACCATGATATCCCCCACATACTGTGCGCTTGCCTTTCCCTTTCTTCTACCCCAGCGGCTATCGTTGGGTCCTCTGTTACTTGCTTTGATCTTTGGCATCGTCCGCGGCGGTCGCCCGCCTTTTCGGCCTCCGTGGCGACGCCATGCTCTATTCGCGAAACGGGGTCGGGCAATCCAGCCAGGCAGCTTTAGCTGTTAAAGAAGCAAAAGTTTTTTCTCTTGCCTCATCAGCAATTTAAGATCCTCGAAACAAAAGGAAAATGAACAATAATCTCAGACTTATTTGTCAGTTGATTAAGGTATTACAATATTTTAAATTCATCTCATCCTATTGAATGTAGTAGAAATGGACTTCTCTAATGGCATTCAACCAGCTGACATTGTACCACTAAATGATCATTCATTTTCATATGTATTTTGTTTTTGAAAATCTAAGGAACGTGAAAAACTACTTACTAGGACAGCTGGAAAAATGGCAGTGGGAGGAAGGATATGCTCTCGCAGTTCACCTAAATCACATTCTGAACGAAAGTTCGTCATACAACTCTTGTCAACCTGAAATAAACAAATTGAATGAGTATAACCACAATCATGCACAAAATTTGATATAGACAATAGAGGGTTTCTAGTACCAGAAAATCAAAAAGGGATTGCAGGGTTGTCAGTCGACCTTTCTTAGAAGGATGCCATCCATTTGAAATTCGTCATTTCTTTTAGAGAGAGCTTTCTCAACTCATACGCGAAATTCAATTTCCTATTGTCGCAATCACTATCCTTTATCTGCATGCATTTCTTGAAGATTTGATGATAATATTGTTTTTGTTCAGATATCATTGCATCTAAATCTGATTAAAAAACATTCAACAGTACGCACAATTTTACAATGTAGAAGCATAAACGTGTACAATTCGTGCATAGCGTAATTATGTTTGATTTTAGCATTAAATCCAGCAACTTCTGAAGCCAGTCTAATGTCAAAGCGCAAAATTCATGTAGAGACAAAATGTTTTGAAAGCTGTATTGACAGTGAGAAGCCGTAAGCTTTTGATAGGTTTATTAGCAGCAAACATGTTTCAGTAGGCAAGCTACCAAGTTTACAGTTTACTGTTAAAAGTGTGCAGTTTTGAAAGCTTTAAGTTTTGAAGTGTACAGTTTTGAAGTTCACAATTACAGTTAAAAGTGTACAGTTTTGAAAGCTGTTTGGACAAATTTCTATTTGTTTTGGAGATACGCTGCAACCAATTATCTTCATTTCATGAAAAGCGCTTTTCCAACTGTTCATGATGCTGAAATTCAACTGTAATGGTCACCGACGGGCAAAGTCTTGTGTCGTGAAGTGAGCTTCTCAATGCATACCAGTGTTGGGATTCTTGAGGTAGGACAAAAAAACACGCGCATGGTTAAAAAAATACGCGCACACATATTTGATTGATGATACGCCGTAATAAGAATTACGACGGTCAATGCGTATTTCAGTGAATACGAGGATTTCCAATAACGTTTCCGACTGTATCCGAATGCAGTCAGCTACCTCAAAGAGAAGATAAGAGCAGTGTTTTGATTCTTTACATAGGACAAAAAATACGCGCACATATTTATCAATTCCTAATGCAGGTTATCAAGGATCTTCATAAACTGCGAGAGAGTCAGCATCATAAATTATACAGATGTACAGTAATACCAGCATAGGCTTGTAACTGGCTCCATAGAGGAAATGTAAGTCAAAACTAACATGATTTTTTTTCATCTATATTGAAAACAATGCATGTACGAAATGGGGAAGAACACTAAGGAACAGAGGAATAACACTAATAAGTCAAGTGCAGAAGATCTTGGAAAGAACTCTATGTAGCATGCTTAAGTCACAGCTTGGTCATAAATTTGGAGGAACAGCAAGGATTCCGGGAAGGGAGAAGCACAACCGATGGCATGTTTGTTGTGAGACAGCTGATTTAAAAGACATATGGAAGGGGACCGTAATATCGCGATTGGGTTTGTGGATCTGGAGAAGGCATACGACACAGTACCCAGACGCTTGGTGATGGCAACGCTGAGGTGGATGGAGGCTGACGTAGATGATGTGCGGGTGATCCAAGATATGTACAGGAATACGAGAGCGGCGGTAGTGATCGGAGCGAAGCGCAGTGATGATTTTGAAGTGCACATGGGGCTAAGACAGGGTAGTGCTTTGAGCCCATTTCTATTCATAATGGTAATGGAGCTAGTTAGCAGGTAAATGCGGAGTGAAAAGGTAACTTTGAAGAAACTGTTGTACGTGGATGACCTGGCGGTAGCAGCGAAGGATGAATTTTGAGTTAGAAGAGTGGCTGAAGAGTCATGTGGATAGGCAGGGAACGGAAGGACTTGACTTTGGGTGTGAGAGAAGTGGAGCTGAAGCAGGTAGACAAGTCTGTGTATCTTGGTGGAATAGACTCTGAAGATGATCGGGGCGATGCAGAAGCAAAAAAGAGGATACAGGCCGGAGCTAGGGCATACAGGAAAGTGGCAGGAGTGCTGGTGGATAGAAAAATTGGTCAGATGATACGAGGAAAGGTTTTGGAAACATGTGTACTGTCAGCATTGACATATGGACTAGAAACCGTGGCACTAACCGAGCAGCAGCAAAAGATGTTGCAAGTGTGTGAAAATAACTGGATAAGGCGCATATATGGTTTAAGGTTGGTGGAGAAACGAAGAATGGCGGAGCTGAGGGAGGAAGTGGGATTGACGAAAACGGTGACGCAGAAAGTGTTGGAAAAGAGATTGAGGTGGGAAGAACATGTGGTAAGGATGGGAGACGAAAGGGTAGTGAAACAAGTAGAAGAGATGGATGACACAATGACAAGAAGAAGAAGTCGGCCAGGGATTCCCTGGCACGGAAGCAGAAAGGCTCCGTGCCTAATGTGCTTCCGAGTATAAACAACGTACATTTATTCATTTATTTATCAAGAGAGACCTGGAAAGCACAGAAGAAGGCTGGAGAACTTGGAAGGAGAAGGCGAAGGACAGATTGAAATGGCGGCAAATTGTTAAGGACATGTCAAAGGGTGTAATGGAGAATACATGAAATGAATACACCGACTACTGACTGCTTCTGATTATGATTTGTTATTTGTTACGTGTGTGACATTTCCCCCTACCCTTTTTCAGGGAAAATGGGGTTGTCAAAATAAAATTAAATAACTGGCAAATCGCCTAAGTTAGTGTGCCTGCAATAATTAATATATGCTGCTTCTTGCAAACATGTTTTTATGTTTCGATCACAGTATGATGTATCGATGATGTAACATACGATTACAGTCATCACACTGACTGATCTATTGTTAAATGAACCCTGATTACCATTTCATTGCTGCACTGTTGCAACATCAAACTTCCCACCAACAGGACACAACTATTCTACTAAACTCATAAATTTTCAATTCCTGAGCTTGCAATTCGCATATTCGTGAAACCTAGTTGACTATAAATTTTTTGCAGCAATTAATTTGTGTCATTGAAATCATCTTATTTTTCATATTTATCTAAAGAACAATTCTACGCGCGATTGCTCCTGATTGGCATATAGGAGAGCATCGATCTTTACATTTTTGACTTTTCAATGGATTTGATTTTTGCAATTCAATGGATTTGATTTTTGCAATTTTATTTTTAAAGAAGTACCAGCTTTTTCCACAACTTTTATTTTTACTTTGATTTTACGTATTTCACGTTCAATGATTTTTCTTAATTCCGAATTAGGTGATGATGGCACAAATAATACTGAATCAACGTTCCCTTTTCTGAACTACTTTGACTTTTTATTTTGTTTGTTCTTCATTCTTTCATGTCTTATCCAGCTTCTTGGTCTACACATTGGTTGACTAGGTAAGGTGCTATACCACCGCTATACACTTTACGAAAAGATCACAAGATAAGTGAAAACAAAATCTTGGGTCCTCCTGTGCGACCAGCATGTGGAGTAACCGAATATCCTAATCATAAACTTTCTAGTTTATTAAGTGGAATCTTATCACCAATTTGGATTCATAATGAGGAAACTGTTTGCATCAATACAGAGGAATTATTAACAGAAAAACATAAAGTTAATTCACAAATGAATTCAGAAAGAATAATAATCGGTTCCGCTGACGTCAAAGCTTTATATCCAAGCTTAGATATACAATTTACGATTGAAAAGGTTTGCGAAGTTGTCCAGAATAGCGATGTAATATTCAACGGAATTAATTACGAAGAGATTGGACTTTATTTGCGGTTGAATCTAACTGATTATGAAATTCAAATGAAAAATTTATCTCATGTCTGTCCCAAAAGAAAGAAAAACATAAGCCGAAATCCAACTATGACAAGTAATGGAGAAGAAGAAAGAAAAGAGAAAAGATTCAGATTATGGTTTCCTGCAAATACCCAACCTACAGATTTAGAGAAGAAAATAATGTTCATTGAAGCACTCCGTATTGGTTTATCTGTTGCAATGAAAAATCATATTTATAAATTTAATGGAATTTATTACAGGCAAATTAATGGAGGTCCAACTGGATTCTAACTCACCGGTGTAATTACTCAAATTTTCATGATTTGGTGGGATAGAACATTTTTGAAGACTGCAAGTGATTTAGGAATTGATATCAAAATGTATAAGAGATATGTGGATGATATCAACATCGTAGCGGTACCTACACCACGTGGTAGTGCGTTTATAAACAATACATTGGCCTATGATGAAGTGACATTTGAAAGAGACTTAATGAAGACAGAAGACGAACGAACAATGGAATTCATATTCAATATGGCATAAAACATTCAACAGCATAAATGAAAATATTCAATTTGAAATTGATTACCCTTCTAAGTATATTGATAAAAAAGTGGCAATACTCGATTTAAAAGTTTGGACAGTAACTGAAAAGATTAATATTCATAGAAGAAAATTTGAAATAACAAGGATTTTACATGAACTTTATATAAAAGAAGTATCATCAAAATTAGTTATTCATGCGAATTCTTCACATTCAATGAAAATAAAGCGTAGTGCTTTGACCCACGAACTATTGAGAGAGTGATGTTAAATTGCAGTCCTTTATTACCGTGGAAACAAACAGCAGCCCATTTATCTGAAATGATGAAAAGGATCCAATTTTCCAGTTATTCTCAAAAATTCAGAATAGAATTGATTCAATCAGCATTAAAAGCATATGACGACATTGTAAAGAAAGACGAATCAGGTAGTCAACCAATGTATAGACCAAGAAGCTGGATAAGACATGAAAGAATGAAGAACAAACAAAATAAGAAGTCAAAGTGGTTCAGAAAAGGGAACGTTGATTCAGTATTATTTGTGCCATCATCGCCTAATTCGGAATTAAGAAAAATCATTGAACGTGAAATACGTAAAATCAAAGTAAAAATAAAAGTTGTGGAAAAAGCTGGTACTTCTTTAAAAATAAAATTGCAAAAATCAAATCCATTGAAAAGTCAAAAATGTAAAGATCGATGCTCTCCTATTAGCCAATCAGGAGGTATATGCCAATCAGGAGGTAAGGGTCCTTGCAACAAAAGTGGAGTTACTTATGAAATCAAGTGTGAAGAATGTGACTCAGTATACATTGGTGAGACCTCAAGAAATGGCAAGATTAGAGGGAAAGAACATATGCAACAATTAAAACAGAAAAGTAATAACTCAATTTTGTGGAAACATTGTAAAGAGAGACATGAAAACAAAATAACGAAATTCAAAATGAATATTATCAGAGTATACAACAACGATGCATTTACAAGACAAATAGCAGAATCAGTAGAAATAAGACACGCAAACAATGAAAAATTAATTAACACAAAGCAAGAATTTCATTCACTCAATTTGCCTGGATTAGCGATATCACAGTAATTTCCAGCCTACAAGATTTCTTCTTCTAACTACATGACATGCTTCTAACTTATGTAAGAGAGATATCTTGGCCATGAAATGTGATTTGACTTTGATATTATTGTCACACCTTTAAATTTACCTTTTGTAAATGATACAGCTGAAGCGGCCAGACCGGCGAAATAATTATTCTGTTTAAATAACTTTCGATCATTTTTCTTATTCCGTTATAATCGCGCGTAGAATTGTTCTTTAGATAAACATGAAAAATAAGATAATTTCAATGACACAAATTAATTGCTGCAAAAAAATTTATAGTCAACTAGATTTCACGAATATGCGAATTGCAAGCTCAGGAATTGAAAATTTATGAGTTTAGTAGAATAGTTGTGTCCTGTTGGTGGGAAGTTTGATGTTGCAACAGTGCAGGAATGAACAAGAAGATGAGGGAAAATGAGGCGCACTGAAGAATGAGGGTTGACTAGTCTGAAGAAGATACATGTCGAAATGGTAATCAGGGTTCATTTAACAATAGATCAGTCAGTGTGATGACTGTAATCGTATGTTACATCATCGATACATCATACTGTGATCGAAACATAAAAACATGTTTGCAAGAAGCAGCATATAATAATTATTGCAGGCACACTAACTTAGGCGATTTGCCAGTTATTTAATTTTATTTTGACAACCCCATTTTCCCTGAAAAAGGGTAGGGGAAATGTCACACACGTAACAAATAACAAATCATAATCAGAAGCAGTCAGTAGTCGGTGTATTCATTTCATGTATTCTCCATTACACCCTTTGACATGTCCTTAACAATTTGCCGCCATTTCAATCTGTCCTTCGCCTTCTCCTTCCAAGTTCTCCAGCCTTCTTCTGTGCTTTCCAGGTCTCTCTTGATAGAGTTTCTCCAGCGAATCCCTGGCCGACTCCTTCTTCTTGTCATTGTGTCATCCATCTCTTCTCGTTTTCCAACCATCCATCGTTTCGTCAATCCCACTTCCTCCCTCAGCTCCGCCATTCTTCGTTTCTCCTATAACCTTAAACCATAATTTCCTGGAAAGTTTAAATCTTGGAAGAGATACATCGACGATGTATTTGTAGTTTCCGTCTCTCCATTAAATGAACTTCTTTTAAGTGTTAATGCTATAAATGACAATATTACTTTTGCATTTGAGGAGCCTCATAATTCACAAATCTCTTTCTTAGATACAACTGTCACATTAGAACAATCTAACTTTTGTACATAATTGTTTCATAGTGGTCATATGCTACCATGGGACAGCCATGTGCCCTTGTCTAGAAAAGTCAACCTTCTAAAATCTGAGTATCTTAGAGCTCACCGAAATTGTTCGTCTCACAATTATCTTTTGGATGCTATATCTTTCATCAAAAACAGATTTCGAAATAACGGGTATCCTGATTCGATCATCGATAAGTATGTCAACACTGAGAAACCTAAGGTGAAACAACAAAGAAATGATAGAAATAAAATCTTCCTTAGAATTCCATTCATAAACGAAATTCAAGCTATAAAAGTTCGAGATGAGTTGAGAAAAATAACTGTAGCCAAAATCATACCATCTTTTGTAACACCCAAACCGTTGACGAGACAATTATGAACGACATATAATTTCCCGTGTCATAACAACTGCTATTGTAACAACGAGAATATCTGCTTTATGAAAAATACGGTTTATCAAATAAAATGCAACATTTGTAATGAATCATAAATTGGCGAATCTCAATGTACTATAATAAGAAGAACACATCAACATCTTACTATGAAAGAAAGCAATGTGTATGAACATTTCAAAAGTAAGCACGCCTCCATCTGTTTGACATCTGATGAGCTCAGAATATTGGTTCTCCAACACAATTTTTCCAACAGCTATGAACGAAAGAGAGCAGAGAAATATTATATTAAAGTGAATTCACCACCTATGAATGTAATGCTCAACCAAAATCCATAGATGTTTTTTTCTCAAATTTTTTATGTAAAAATGTTGATAAAATTCTTTTTACCATCAGACTTGTAAAAGAGAAATATTATCATAATAAGATCTTATTTGTTGGCCTCGTCTTTCTTTTTATCAGTATGTATATATATAATGATACATATATTCTATTCAATACACTAATAAAGATTTCAATGGTTCTGTGTGAAAAATCTCACCTTCTGTGCGAAAAGCAATTATCTCACATAGAAGGTCAGTGCGCATCGGGGCAAAAGCTTGTCCTGTTCAGGACCGATTTCATGTCCTATAATGTATGAGCTGTTCAATGTACGGCCATTCCACTAAACAATGTAATCTTATGAATCAACTTGCTGGATTTGTTCTGAGTCTCATACAACATCGTCATGTCCATACAGAGACTCTCCAAACTTATATAAATGTTGCCACTGCAAGTCAAATCATAGATCCAATGACCATAACTGTCCCAACTATCACAATCAATTGGAACGTCTGATCAAAATCACAAACTGGGGAGACGGTCCTCAACCAATTATCAACCTATGACTACATCCAGTTTATTCGAGTAATGATGATGGCGATTCCGAGTTTGCGGGTGCCCCATCTTTCCCTCATCATTTGACTACAAAGGTCCATTTACCTACAGTTGGAGTTTAAAACGTATTCCCTCTTCAGAAAACAAACAGCACCAATCAAAAAGCAAGTAGTTTAGCAGCTGAAGATTTGCAAAAGCTGAATATCGATTTATTTTGTATAACAGAAACATTTTTCAGGAAAATAATTCCTGAATCTTACATAGCAATAAAGGATTTCTCTATCTTCCGACGCGATCATTGTAAACGGCCCGATTGTATCAAATCACATAAAGGTGATGGCATCCTCATATATGCAAGACAATAATTGAATTACGAAATAGTGGACATAAGTAACGATGTTGAATCTCTGTGGATAAAGTCTTGCAAGGAAAGTTCTGGTAAAACTGTATATGCAAATATGTCTTACCATCCAACAGGCAGCAACGGAGACTGCTTGGTAGCATATTTAAAGGGAAATGTCGAGGAAATACTGTCTAATGACCACAACGCTGTCATCATAATTGGTGGTGACTTCAATCTCTTAGATCTCTCTGATTTACATATGTGTGGTTTAAAAACCTTATCTACACCTCCAACGCGCTCACATTCAACCCTTGTTTTATTACTCACCAATCGTCCTGATTTGATTTTATCTTCATCATGTTTTACACCAACAATTCAGACAGATCATTTGGGTATTTTAATGATTCCGATAACTAGACACCCTCCAATTAAAAAAATTACTTTCAGAGACTTTTCTTATAATCAGAGAAAAGTTTTCGACACACTAATATCTGCCATAGATTTTTCTTATATTTTTGAAATCAATGATACACATACGGCTGCTGAGAAAATAGAACTAACATTACAAAGACTAACTTACGCCGCTTTTCCAGTACGACAGGTTTGCATTATCGACAGAGATTCACCGTGGATAACTCCATTCACTAAATGGCTATTGTGAAAGAAGCAACTAGCACAGAGTAAGGGTCAACTTAAAAAACAAGCCAATCTTGCGGAGAATATTCGTCGTTCAAAATTTAACTATCTCAAACATGTAATGCAAAGGATTGGTGGAGAGAAATAGATTCAATGACTCATAGAAATCCTCACAGAATGCCTCGGAAATTTGATAAAGTTTTTGAATTCTTTAAGACCTTCAATCAAATTCACAAAAGAATTTAAATCTAACGGTGAACTACCTTTCTTGGATATTCTTTCAAGAAAGTCAGTATCAGAAGGTCAGGTCAAATTTAGCGTCTACAGAAAACCTACAAATACTAACTTGTATCTAAACAGAAAATCCTGTCATCCTAAGTCAGCTTTCTCAGGTATATCCTCTACTTTAAGTCAAAAGGCCAAGGAAATTTGTTCAGCTGATAACCTCAATGACGTACTTCAGGATTCTGAGCATATTTTGACATTAAACGGTTTCTCGGAAAAAGAAGCAAAATCAGTTCACTTCAAACCAAGAATAACATGCTCTCAAACCAACCACCAGACAAGAAAAATACCTGATTGCGTAATTCCGTATGTTCCTTATCTTCATGAAAATATCGCACGAATTTTTCGCAAAGTAAATCTCACCATAGGATATAAACCAATATCGACTTTGAAACAGCAAGTCATGCTGAAACGCCCTAAGCCTGCTAAGAAATTTGGTGCTATCTACAAGATTGATTGTGATGAAGCAAATTGTGACTGGTCATATATCGGAGAAACAAATAGAACTATTGATGAAAGAACGAAGAAACATCAAAGGTCACTACGCAATATGGACACTTACTCTGAAATTGCTAATCACTCGTTAACATCTGACCATAGAATCAATTGGAATACACAAATAACTGAAACAGGACAAACTAGCAAAGAACGGCGTGTAAAAGAAGCCATATGGACAAAAAGATACAGCAGTGGCAATAAAGCGAAATTTACTCTGGGTGATGCCTGGAACAATATCATTCCTAGGCAGTGAGTTTTGAGTCCTTCTTCCATCTTACTGTAATATTTAGATCTTCTACTCATGAAACTTTTTGCCTCATTATGCTATGTTATCTTCACTTTCGCTAAACTCTAAAACTCAATTTTCATACATTTCTGACATTTCAGTGATTTTGAACTTCATATCATGTTTGCCTTTTACCGTGAACATGTTTGTCCGAAGGACATCGAAATGCATCGTTATTAAAAATTGAACATTTTCGATAGGTAAATTTGCTCTTTCCTTTATTTTTAAACATTAAACTAAAATGGGTTTTTTTCAACTCAATATATATGTAAATACGGTTCACCATTGATCTGAATTATTTTGAGGAAAAAGAAGACGAGGTCAATAAAAACATACATTAGAAAGCTTTCGACAAAAGTCTTTTTCAATCCAAAAATATAACAACAATCTTAAACCAAGCAAATAGGAAAGAAGGAATCTAATCGAAGTCATCATATCTAAAATTTAAACGCTGATACAAAAAGCAGACACTATGTCTAAATCACAAGATCACTTGTCTAATGCACAAGATATCTAAAGAATGCTGTAGTTATCAATTGAACATAACATTAATACTAGGTCTTTGAGATTTGATGAAGTTTCTGTCGCAGACTTTACGTTCATAGACATTGACAAAGAACTTCTGTAAAATTTCTATTTTGATGTCACAAGCTGATGGATTTAATTGATGTTTCATATGAAAATCCTGGTATACAAGACTTATTTTACTAATTAAATGTTCTAAAATTCACTTCCTCATAGTACACTGAGTGTCATCAATATAAGTCTGTTGACATTTGTTGCAAGTGATTTTATATACAACAATTTCAAACTTTTCAAAAAACATAAATTGCTGTTATTACACAAACAATACTTATATGTTGTATATGGGTCATTCCACGACAATTCAACCAATGGCATGTGGCACTAAGAGTCTCAGATTTTGCTGATTTTCGGATATATGTTTGCTATGCTATAGAAAACACAAAGTCTGAAATATAAGCTTCCAATTTTGAATATAGCGGGACGTAGAGCTATTTTTAGAAATTTAATTTTTTCCAATTTTTTTCTAAAATTCTCAAAATTTAAATTTTTACGCAGCTGCAACTTTTTTCTGTATGTTCGTTACTCAACCAAACTTTGCATGCAGCAATAGTTTAGTATAGAGGAATTCCTGCATGAATTTCAACGGGTGACTGGCATGCAGAACGGAGCTACATGGCTCCAAAGATGGTTAAAAAATAGGGTCCGCGAATAACAACAAAAAATTTAAACTAATCTCACAACTTTCTGTATCCTTGTTACCCGCAATAACCATGACAATTGTGTTGCTGTATATCAGTGTTTTTCACACCTGTGATCTCAAACAGTAACCAGAAGACAGAGAGCTACACCAGGCGTTCAAAAATCGTGTTTTTTAAAAGAATGCCGAAAATGGCTATTTTCAAGCTGGGCTAGCTTTTTTCTGTATACCAGTTAGGGGGACGTAGAGCTATTTTTAGAAATTTAATTTTTTTCCAAATTTTTTCTAAAATTCTCAAAATTTAAATTTTTACGCAGCTGCAACTTTTTTCTGTATGTTCGTTACTCAACCAAACTTTGCATGCAGCAATAGTTTAGTATAGAGGAATTCCTGCATGAATTTCAACGGGTGACTGGCATGCAGAACGGAGCTACATGGCTCCAAAGATGGTTAAAAAATAGGGTCCGCGAATAACAACAAAAAATTTAAACTAATCTCACAACTTTCTGTATCCTTGTTACCCGTAATAACCATGACAATTGTGTTGCTGTATATCAGTGTTTTTCACACCTGTGATCTCAAACGGTAACCAGAAGACAGAGAGCTACACCAGGCGTTCAAAAATCGTGTTTTTTAAAAGAATGCCGAAAATGGCTATTTTCAAGCTGGGCTAGCTTTTTTCTGTATACCAGTTTTGACTCCAAATTGATGCTGAAACTCAGAAACATGCTCAATTACTTGTAGAAGAAATTTGATCAGGTAACCGATAGTTAAAGTGCTATAAATTGGCCAATTTTGATTTTGCACATTTTTTCAATATATGATGTTAATATTATATGAGTAGTATCGAGAAGTAGCATTTATAGTACAATAGTGCTTGAAAAAAATAAGTTGGTGTGCGATAAGAAATTATTCCCTTAAATAGATATTATACATGAAGCTTTGATATATTGCAGTAGAGCCAAATATGACTTTCGAAGTTCGAGTTTTGTTGGACTAGATATGCTTTATCAATCGACATGATACTTTTGAATAGCAAAGTTTGTGCAAAATGCTCCGGATCGATTAATCTTACTGTTTTCTGAAGTAATCAATTACTTTTAGTAATTTCAGCTATTCTAATAGTGAGGCATCATTCGCAATAAACAGAAGAAATGGAATCTGCCACAATTAGATTGTTTAATCGCATCACTTTGCTAGAAGTGCAAACTGATTCAAACAGATGGAACATGCAGGAACTTAATAAGTGGGCAAAAAGAAATTTTTAATACCTTGCAGAGATAGGAAAAATAGTCGTGCGTCGATTGCGGATTGCTCTGAATTCCTTCAAAATGCTCCGATCGCCACGACTCCTTCAGATTCGAAGAATTCAGATCATTGCGCAAAAGTTTTCTCGATAATGTTGGGCCCTCCGATCATTTTAAAAAAAGTTAGCAGGCGCATGAAAAAACGTTCACAAACTTCTCTGTAGAACTTGACATCGACCTTGTCTCTCTGCTGTGTGATCCGGTTGATAACAGTCTGATTGACCAGTTGATTGAAACTTCGCACAATTTGGCGTGTTTGATGTTGAACTGACTGCTCATTGTTCGATTGCTATGGTATTATGTCAGTAGATTGTGCCATTTCAATAATGTTACATGTTCCAGTGTTTCCTTTCTAGTCAAACGGAAGAAGAGACGACCTGTCTAATTCTGTGGGAATCTGCATTAATTTCATGCTGTAATAGTGTAAATAGCTTTTGACTGACTGAGTATCCCGGAATGTTTTCTGAGCGAAGCCCACGAACCATTAATATTAATCTAGTAGACCCTAACAGATCACCAAATGCTTTGTCGACAGAATTTTGAACTTCATTTTCTTGGTCTTTTCCTGGTAGCAGCAACATTTCCCCAGCTATCACTGTTGCCGAACTACTCATTGGTAAGCATAATTAGTCAAGGATTTCATAAGTAGGCTACCCTTCTGTATTTATAAATGGTACTGAGATTCTCTCACCTGCCTTTCACTCATCATTTTCGAGATCGTTATGCACTTAGCGAACCGCTATTGTTAAATCACACCTGAATATGATAGTTCAGACTTTTCACGTGGAAATGCAGGCTTGTTTAGGTAAGATACATATATATTGCACGACGACGACTGACTTAGACACTGAATTTCATGCAAATTTACATTGGTAATTGAGCTACTAATTATTTCAAGTATTCACCTACGTAAATTGAAATTAAAAAGTGAATAATTCCCAATGAATGAAGCAGGCGCGGACAAATACTTTAGGTATCATAATCAATATCCCATTTGAATCATTGCTTACGTTTGATATTAGCAATTGCTGTTGTTGATCCCTCTGATTCATAAATCACTCATACGATTGAATGTAAGCAAATTATTCCTGTTCATAGAAAAAATTAAACCAGATCAATTTTCAAGCCTTTCATAAAACTGCACCCTATACAAAAGTAACTCAGGATTATAGGCTTCATAAAAAGAAAACAAGCTAAAGCGGGATTTACCCAGCCTTTCAAAATTAATGCAAAATGTAATGTAATAAAAAGGCAAACGAGTGCATTTCATTCTTGTCAAAGTAACAATTTAATTATATTCTTGTCCATTAAGACGATGTGTTTGGGTTACATATAACCACATCAATGTGATTTTTACGTGATGAATTTAGAATGCTATTGAAAGACCTCGGAACGGAATGGAGTGGCTTCTCATGATCTATAGCTTTTCAAAAAGTAAATCATCGGATGGTAAGTGTTGACTGATTGATTTAACTCTTGCTTTATAAAAGTATCAATTACTGTTTTCCGATACATAAATATTAATGCTTGGATTAATGCTAGTTTCATAATATATTTACAGCATGTAGCCAATTGACAGTATCAGATATTTGCAATATTATGTTGACCTGACAGCTGCTTATGCAGTTGATATTAAAACGCACATATAAAAAATTAAGTGGTTTTTCGTGGTTTTGTACCCGATCTATTGCCCTCGATAACTATCTTTTGCCCTTGATCGAGCAAAGACCACAGACAGTAATGCCGTCCATATTATCACCATACCTCATCACCAAAAGTGCAATGGTTGGGGCTCTTCAGGCAGAAGGAAGTCCTCAACCTACGAAAGGACCGATCATAGAGTTGCACAATAGGGGCCTATCACTTCAAAGAATATCTCAAATTTTGTAACGGCTAGCATTCAACGATTGTTTTTCATACATTGGTTTATCCATTGGATTTCTTGATGCTGACCCATCTACTTGGAACGAGAGAGATGACTACACACAAGCGATTGAGAGCAGTGCATCCTTAATGCAGGAATATGTTTCCATTCTCACAAGGGACGAAGACCGTCAGTACCTTTTTCATGTAATCGAGGCCCGTCGTCATGATGCTCGGAAAGCGACAGTTATTCAAAACACGTGATGTATTGATCCCCTTAATACTTAATTGAGTAGATCTCCGACTTCCATCATTTTACATGTATGCCTACTTATTTTGTCTGATAGTATTAAGGATCATTTGCTTTGCTAAATATCTCAGAGTACACTCTGATTTCACCTGTCTCAGTTTTATTCACAGGTTTTTACATCTTGTCTGCCTCTTGTTTGATGGCTAATTATTTAACCGAATTAAGACACGACACGGTCAAAAAAATTCGAAGGATCCAGGAAACGGAAGATACATCTTATAAATTAAACGACTACCCTAGTGGAGGTGCGGTAATTAAAAGTCATGAACGAATGAATATAAATTAAAACTAACTACATAGAGTAACCTACTCCAGTACAGAGTAGGGACTGAAATACGTATAAAGGCTAGTCGACTCAACTTAAGACGGGAAGGGAATAAATTAATTCTTATAAACGATTTTATTTTACCATTTAAGAACTTCGTCATGGACCTGACGAGAAGCTAACTTAAAAATAAAAAATGGTGAAAATAAGAAACCTAAAAAACCAAAATTAAGTTTGCTATGTATCGAGTCATCAGGGAGGAACCATGTGGCTGCATGAAGCAAGGTTTCGGCTCCCAACCCCCAACCTGTACCATATGGCGGGGCCAGGCCAACCATATCGAATGCACGACATGGAAGGTCTCTCCAAGCCTGAGGAAACATAGCAGAACCTAACCGAAAATAAAATTTAGGAATTTCTAGGACAAAAGGAAGCACATGAAACTGGATGAGGTTTCCTTAGCCCAAAATGCCAATGATGGATGGCATCTGACGGGGCGAAAAACAACCAAACTTAAAAACGAGGAACCTATTCTTTGAGAAGGATTTTATGCAAGAATTAACCAGCATATTAACCTTATAACCCTTTCCTTTGAAGATATCGAAAATGCCCTTAGCTCTTGATGTGAAGGCGGAAGCATCAGATGAAATCCTGGCGAACCTGATGAGTTGGGTAATGGGTAATAACAAAGTGTTTAAATATGTTATTATGTACTTACTTTGGTAATAACGTTATGGGTTCATTATCATGGGTCACTCATGACTTACTCAAAATTTGAAAGTTTATCTGATCTTAAATCAATGTGTATTACGTCTAAAGAGATGGATATATAACAATTCCGCATAAAATGAAATAAAATGGGACACCAGTAAAAGATTTTCATGTAAGCATGCACGATAAATTCCTTTGTAAGTAGTATTCGGCAAGTAGTATAAAATGGGAAATCCGATCAAGTTTGATCAACATTCATTGGGCACCATAATAAGTAATCGGACCGCGCTGAAAATTGGCATGCGTCAGTTATACACCAACGGTCGCAAGATGCGGGGTGAGAGGTAAACTTTTCTAACTTTTAATTTTTTGGACCACCCTAAATATATATATATAATATAGATTGACATAGATATGTATATATTTGATGACAATGAATTTTGCCATTGGCCGGTTGAATAAATAAATAAAAAGAAAGACGAGGTCAATAAATAAGATCTTATTGTGACAATATTTCGACTCTTTCACAAGTCTGATGGTAAAAATAATTCTATCAACACTTTTACATACAAAAGTTGTTCCGTGTCATAACGATGCAATTGTAACAACGAGAATATCTGCTTTATGAAAAATACGGTTTATCAAATAAAATGCAACATTTGTAATGAATCATAAATTGGCGAATCTCAATGTACTGTAAGAAGAAGAATACATCAACATCTTACTATGAAAGAAGGCAATGTTTATAAACATTTCAAAAGTAAACACGCCTCCATTTGTTCAACATCTGATAAGCTCAAGATATTAATTCTCCAACACAAATATTTCAGCAGCCATGAACGAAAGACAGCAGAGAAATATTATATCAAAGTGAATTCACCACCTATGACCATAGATTGGGACCATAGATATCCGCGATAGAATCCCTCTCTACCAAGATTTTCCATGGGAACAAATTTTATCAAATATAGAAGGGATTCTGAGATGCGATTCTGCAACTATGTAATAATCTGGTATACTTTATTTTGTACGCAAAAGTGTTGATAGAATTCTTTTTACCATCAGACTTGTAAAAGAGACAGTCGAAATATTGTCACGATAAGATCCTATTTATTGGCCTCATCCTTCTTTTCATTTATTTATATATGTTTGAGTACAATTTCAAGCGCAGCTGAAACTCATCACTCGCCATGGAGACACATGTCTCAGAGCGGATCTGAGAGTGAAATTTCTCCGGGATGTCTGGAGCATGGATGTCTGGAGCATTCATTCCAAAATTCCTTAATTTCAAAATACTTGCACCGCTAAAATCTTCGAAGCAGCAGATACGAAAGGCGCTGACCAAAGAACTACGGAAAGAAGTTGGCAAGGCTATGCAAGAACATAAGCAGAGTTGGAAAATTCGGAATTGGAATTGATTCCATTTTTCGTCGGAATTGGAATTGGATTTGGAATTGACCTTGATAAATCTCAATTCCACTTTTTCGATAGACCTGTGATAAATCTATTTACACAAAAATTGAAATCACAGTACTCGGCCGTTGTGTAAACTGCACGCAGAGATAAGAGAGAGATAGATCGACATAGATTAATTTTGACTTCGATGGGCCTACAGCCCCGAACAATTTTAATTCAGCGATTAGGCAAACAATGAAAAGACAATCAACTTTGTTCAATCTGTTATTTAGTTATTTGTCAAGTAAGATAATTAAACAAAATAAAACATTTGTTGAATTCAGTTCCTGATAGGATAAGCACAAAAATTAGAGATTAACTTAATTGTTGTACACACGAAAAACAATTGGTTTGGAAAGAGTAAAATTAATGCTGCATTAAAGGGCAGCAACCCTGTCAGTTCAAGTCACAATATAGACAGTGTCAACAAATTATTCTAATAAGCAATGATTCAATTAAAATGGCAATTACATGAAATATTATTCAACTTCCAATCACAAGAATTGACAACACCAATTTCTAAGACTATAGTTACCGTAAAACCTCTATTTGAACGGCATGCCGCTCTATTTTTCAAACCTTTCCCCGAACTGCCGTTTAATTAGAGGTGCCGTTCTATTTTTCGACTAGCTGATCAGAATTTAGAGATGAAATTTTCAGCAATTTTTATCTTAAATCTGTAAATTTTATAGATGAAAAGCGAAAACATGTAACATAAGAACTCTGCATATATCTATTTGACAAAAGTTAACAAACACAGGTTACCGGTAATCACTGGTTAGAAATCACAAACTCACTAGTGAAAATCAAGTGACACGTCGTTGTTGTAGCTGTCCTCGTCATTCGCATCACCTTCAGCATCATCGTCAAAGTTCTGATTGATTCCACGTTCGACACCAGCATTAGCTCGGGCTTGCCGGAGAAGTTGCAAACCAGTCTGAATTGGACCGTCCGAGTCTGGCTTGAAACAATGGATCTGGCAATCCTCCGAGCCGTCAAGAGCGTTGGTCAGTCCGCATCCTTTGAATGACTTGATGATCAGATCCTTCGGCAGGTGATACCAGGCATCGACAATCCATTTCAAGTATACAGTACTTCCATTGATGGCGCTCGCATGTTGCCGGATTTGGTGTAGCTCTTCTCGCCGTGCAACATCCAATTCTCGTAGAACTGTTTGACTTCCCAGCCTCTAAAATAGCTCCATAGCATTCTACAAACTATTTTCCTGTTTTACACGTTTTGAGAAGATTATTTCAGTCATGTAATTGATGTAGGAGATGAATTCATCAACGTGTCGTTAAATTAGAGGTGACGTTCAATTAGAGGGTGCCATTCAATTTTTCAACTCCTCCTCTAGACTGATGCCGTTATATTAGAGGTGCCGTTCAAATAGAGGTTTTACGGTATATAGATACGATACGCAACGATAAAAGAAAAACTTTAAACTTACAGTTCACTTCTAAATGTTGAATTCACTTCAATTCGATCGGCCTCACTCATACCAAAATAATATCATAAAAATTAGTGTCACTTATGCCGTATGTGTTCCCGTATACGCTACTGTGTTATTGCTCGCTGGCTGGCAGTTGTTACTTCTGTAGTTATACCGCGAGAGCCCGGAGCTCGGAGCCCGGAGCCGGAGCTCTCTCTCCCACACACACACACACACACTCTCCCACACACACACACACACTCTCTCCCACACACACACACACTCTCTCCCACACACACACACACTCTCCCACACAAACACTCTCTCCCACACACACACACACACACTCTCTCCCACACACACACACACTCTCCCTCCCTCCCACACACACACTCTCCCTCCCTCCCTCCCTCCCTCCCACACACACACACACACTCTCCCTCCCTCCCTCCCTCCCACACACACACACACACACACTCCCTCCCACACACACACACTCTCCCACTCTCCCTCCCTCCCACACACACACACACTCTCCCTCCCACACACACACACACTCTCCCACTCTCCCTCCCTCCCACACACACACTCTCCCACCCTCCCACACACACACACACTCTCCCACTCTCCCACACACACACACACACACACACTCCCACTCTCCCACACACACACACACTCTCCCACTCTCCCACACACACACACACTCTCCCACTCTCCCACACACACACACACTCTCCCACTCTCCCACACACACACACACTCTCCCACTCTCCCACACACACACACACTCTCCCACTCTCCCACACACACACACTCTCCCACTCTCCCACACACACACACACTCTCCCACTCTCCCACACTCTCCCACTCTCCCACTCTCCCACACTCTCCCACTCTCCCACTCTCCCACTCTCCCACACACACACACACACTCTCTCCCACACACACACACACTCTCTCCCACACACACACACACTCTCCCACTCTCCCACACACACACACTCTCCCACTCTCCCACACACACACTCTCTCCCACTCTCCCACACACACACACACACTCTCTCCCACACACACACACACTCTCTCCCACACACACACACACACTCTCTCCCACACACACACACACTCTCCCACACACACACACTCTCCCACACACACACACACACTCTCCCTCCCTCCCTCCCACACACACTCTCCCTCCCTCCCTCCCACACACACACACACACACTCTCCCTCCCACCCACACACACACACACACACCCTCCCTCCCCCACCCACACTCTCCCTCCCTCCCCACACACACTCTCCCTCCCTCCCACACACACACTCTCCCTCCCTCCCTCCCACACACACACACACACACTCTCCCTCCTTCCCACACACACACACACTCTCCCTCCCTCCCACACACACACACACTCACTCTCCCACACACACTCACTATCACACACACACACACACACACTCTCACTCCCTCCCTCCCACACACACTCTCTCCCTCCCTCCCTCCCACACACACACACACTCCCTCCCACACACACACACACGCTCTCCCACACACACACACACTCCCACTCTCCCACACACACACACTCTCCCACTCTCCCTCCCTACCACACGCACACTCTCCCACCCTCCCACACACACACACACTCTCCCACTCTCCCACACACACACACACACACTCCCACTCTCCCACACACACACACTCTCCCACTCTCCCACACACACACACACACTCCCACTCTCCCACACTCACACACTCTCCCACTCTCCCACACACACACACACTCTCCCACTCTCCCACACACACACACACACACTCTCTCCCACACACACACTCTCTCCCACACACACACACTCTCCCACTCTCCCACACACACACACACACACTCTCCCACTCTCCCACACACACACACACACTCTCCCACTCTCCCACACACACACACACTCTCCCACTCTCCCACACACACACACTCTCCCACTCTCCCACACACACACACACTCTCTCCCACACACACACACTCTCTCCCACACACACACACACTCTCCCACACACACACTCTCTCTCCCACACACACACACACACTCCCACACACACACACTCTCCCACACACACACACTCTCCCACACACACACTCTCTCCCACACACACACACACTCCCACACACACACACACTCTCCCTCCCTCCCACACACACACTCTCCCTCCCACACACACACTCACTCTCCCACTCTCCCACACACACACACTCTCCCACTCTCCCACACACACACACACACACTCTCTCCCACACACACACTCTCTCCCACACACACACACACACTCACACACACACACTCACACACACACACTCACACACACACACTCACACACACACACTCACACACACACACTCACACACACACACTCACACACACACACTCACACACACACACTCACACACACACTCACACACACACTCACTCTCCCACACACTCACTCTCCCACACACTCACTCTCCCACACACTCACTCTCCCACACACTCACTCTCCCACACACTCACTCTCCCACACACTCACTCTCCCACACACACACTCTCCCACACACTCACTCTCCCACACACTCACTCTCCCACACACTCACTCTCCCACACACTCACTCTCCCACACACTCACTCTCCCACACACTCACTCTCCCACACACTCACTCTCCCACACACTCACTCTCCCACACACACACTCTCCCACACACACACTCACTCTCCCACACACTCACTCACTCTCTCTCTCTCTCTCTCAGCATTTGATTCTTTGCTGACCGTTAATTTTCTTTTCATTCTTTTTTTCACGAGATATTGAATATCTCGTTTACAAAACGAAAATGGCATAGGATGACCGGCTACATATATACATGTACGCAAGAAATAAGAACTATGAACATGAGAACGCACATAGGAACGACGCAGGGAACGGCACACAGGAAAAACGAGGATAGGATAAGGGCACATGGGTTAGATTGAATCGAAAAACAATATAATACATTAATTAATAAATTATACATTAACATAATACACTGTACGCGATATGCAATTATCGGAATTGAATCTTAGTATGGAATTGGAATTGAATTGAACTGTTTTGACTGAAATTGGAATTGGAATTGAAATTTCTGCTCTGGAATTAGAATTCAGTGGAATATTTCCAGCTCTGATCATAAGGCCAAAAGTCACAAACTGACCGATCTCGCTAAACAATACTGGGAGTGAGATAAGATTCTCATTAATGCGGTCATGGACGATGCGCTTTTGAAGGTGCAGAAGCACGTTTATAACATACGTACATTCTAAAAAAATTGAGTAGCTTTAGTAAAAATCAACAAAAACCTACGCTGAAGAATTCGTATAAGATTTCTTCTTCTGTTGTCAACCTTTCTCCTGTAAAATTATCCACTGAAGAGGAAGAAATTCTTTCTCTTGGTTTATCGATGCCAATTCCACGAAGAAAAATCAACATAGACCTTCAAAAAGCTGAAGACGTCTCTTACCGTACGGAGTTGTGAACGATGATCTTATCGGTAGCAACCGCAGTATTTTCAAAAATTATTTTAATAAGCAGAAATATTCTGCTAAATGTGCTCGCCATTTCAAATCTCTGCAAAAATTAGCCAATAATAGAAATATTGTCATCTCCCGTTTCGACAAAGGCAAAGGAGTCCTTATCGTTGATCGCAAGTTTTATGAAAGCATCAAAAGATAATTCGAAATTCAAACTACATAAATTCGATAAGCGATCCAGGAAAGATCCATTTATCTTGGAAGAAGAAAATCCGTAAATTACAAGCTCTCAAAGCCAAAAAAATAATTAATGACTCTGTGTTGAGCGCAGCCCGCTAGATTGTACGGTCTTCCTAAAGTGCATAAAGATGAACGGAATCTCCCGTATCGCCCTATTTTAAACATGTATAATATCTATTTAAGGGAATAATTTCTTATCGCACACCAACTTATTTTTTTCAAGCACTATTGTACTATAAATGCTACTTCTCGATACTACTCATATAATATTAACATCATATATTGAAAAAATGTGCAAAATCAAAATTGGCCAATTTATAGCACTTTAACTATCGGTTACCTGATCAAATTTCTTCTACAAGTAATTGAGCATGTTTCTGAGTTTCAGCATCAATTTGGAGTCAAAACTGGTATACAGAAAAAAGCTAGCCCAGCTTGAAAATAGCCATTTTCGGCATTCTTTTAAAAAACACGATTTTTGAACGCCTGGTGTAGCTCTCTGTCTTCTGGTTACTGTTTGAGATCACAGGTGTGAAAAACACTGATATACAGCAACACAATTGTCATGGTTATTGCGGGTAACAAGGATACAGAAAGTTGAGAGATTAGTTTAAATTTTTTGTTGTTATTCGCGGACCCTATTTTTTAACCATCTTTGGAGCCATGTAGCTCCGTTCTGCATGCCAGTCACCCGTTGAAATTCATGCAGGAATTCCTCTATACTAAACTATTGCTGCATGCAAAGTTTGGTTGAGTAACGAACATACAGAAAAAAGTTGCAGCTGCGTAAAAATTTAAATTTTGAGAATTTCAGAAAAAATTTGGAAAAAATTAAATTTCTAAAAATAGCTCTAGATTCCGCTATATTCAAAATTGGAAGCTTATATTTCAGACTTTGTGTTTTCTATAGCATAGTAAACATATATCCAAAAATGAGCAAAATCTGAGACTTAGTGCCACAAAATTTTCCAAAAATTGGTTGAATTGTCGTGGAATGACCCTGATCTAGTCAATGCAATTGAAAATTTAATATTTTCTATGTTAATTTGTTGACACAGATTTTGGTACTGAATGAATTGAAATCGTTTAACATCAGATATTTAACATTACCTTTTTGACATCATCTTCAAATATACCGGTATATCGCCGACAAAAGCAATACTTCTGTGTCAAAGATATTCATTTCATGGATATCTTGGCTACATATCTCTGTAAATCCATGGCTTAATCATAGACTTCTAAATTTCTCTGGACAGATAGGTTGAAATTGGTTTCCTACATGATCAGGTGGAAGGCAACCTGTTTTCCAAAGTGTTGATTATGCTTATTGACAGTCTATTTGTAAGGTAATATATATTCAGGAGGAGTTCATGCCTAATCTATATAATAGACCATTCGCTGCCAAGCGCTCCGACTGATAGGACGCATGTCCTACGTCGTCGCTCGGCGTCCCTTCGTTTGGCTTCTCTGCTGCTTCCAATGCCTTACATGTGTGGTTTTTTTATATCTCCGTGATGCCCGATACTCGCTCTGTCCAATTCCAATCTCCGCCAATATTCGTTTAACGTCGTAAATTCTTCGGTTTTGGTCTACTGTTAAATTACATATTATCACCATAATCTTCAGCTTCGTGAAAGATGACTAATAGGAGTCATGACTAACCTGACCTCCAAACATGTGTATTCTCGCGAAGATTTGCTACGACTGAGACCTTTCGCCCCACACAAACTGGCGAGGCGTACAAAGCGTTTCCTATGGTTCAATCGCCTCCTCATGCCAACTCCATCTGTTCCTTCATCCACCGATTTCCCCAATAATACGTCATTTCAGCAGCCGCATCATACCTTGGTCTCTCCTCCCTGCGAACAACAGTATGCTATTTCCACAGATCTAATAATAAGTTATTAAGTTAAGTAAGTTATAAGTTAATTAAGTCTCCTGTTATTAGATCTGTGGCTATTTCAGATGTCAACTCTGTCTGTAACAGGAATTCCCACTGCAAGGGAAATCTGAACTCTCCTGTAAATAGCAACTCTTATCAGTCTTCCAGTTGTCCTGACCTTTTCTCTCCTGTTTCTGAAATTCAGCATCCCATCCCAGTTCGTATTACTGACAGACATTATACTCCTACAAGAATAGTTGATCGTCATCGAATTATGGTCAATTTAACTGATAAACGACAAATCCCTCGACGTAATCATGACGAAAACAAGGTAAAAAGGAAGAATCCTCTGGCTATTCGAACGATATTACTTACTAATCTACGGTCAATTTCTAACAAGATAGATGAAGTTGCGATGTTGATGCATACAAATAAACCAGACTTCGCCGTTCTAACTGAAACATGGCTAGACGATTGTACCCCAGATGGTTCTATATCGATTCCTGAATACAGCGTTGTAAGGCAAGATCGTAATGCAAGAGGTGGCGGCCTGCTATGCTACGTCAAGAACATATTATCTTTCGTTACAGTGGATATCAGTAACACTAACATCGTACCGTGTGCCTCGGAAATTCTTGCCGTTATTATCAAAGACACTAAAACGCTTATTATAAGCGTATATCATCCTTATTGGAATCATGCAAAAATATATGTGACCCGAGGAATTTTCAGACAGTAATATGTGGTGACTTTAATGGTTTAAGATCACAATTTGACAATATTGAAAGGCTGACTGGTTTGCATCCTGTAGTTTCAGATCCGACACATGGTAATAATATTCTCGATCAGATTTTCACTGACATTCCTCACTCCACTGATCCTGATATCCTTCCTCCAATTGGTAGATCAGATCATTGTGTGGTTCTTTGGAGAATATCAACAACGACTTCCTTGACGACATATGTGGAGAAACGTGTGAGAGTGTATTCAATGGGCAACAAAGTGCGGTTTCACAACATGATGAACAGCTATGACTGGTTTTCTTTTGTTAACTCCTTCTCTTGTGTTGACGAAGCTGCTCTGTTCTTTCAAGAGTCCATCAAGTACATATATGATGCGTGTTTTCCACTCCGAACGATCAAACTTCGATCAAGTGACCCACCTTGGGTAACAGACAGCCTAAAGATGCTCATTAACGATCGCGATAGAGCGTATACTCAGAAAAAGTGGTCTAAATATCATCGTCTGAGAGAGGATGTGATACAGCAAATTCGTTATTTGAAATCTCAACAGATCGCCAAAGCTGTCAACTCTGGTAATGTTAGGAATTTGTGGAGTGTAGTGAAGGAAACGGGTCGTCATTCGTCTGTCGTGTCGTCATCATCTACTAATATATCTCCGGATGACTTCAGTGCGTATTTTTGCTCCCTATTCCAAGAGCAACGACTATCTCCATCTGAAATTCAAATGAGTGATTTGCGTGACACCACTATTCCCACCATAACTGCACTGGATATTGAGCCTCTCTTGCGAGGCCTCAAGAGAAAAAGTGCCGGTCCGGATGAACTGCCGTCGTTCGTCTTTCGTGAGCACTTTGACGTACTAGCCCCTGCAATTGCAAAACTGTTCAACATGAGTATTGAGTCTGGTTGTGTTCCTTTGTGCTTCAAAAGGGCGAACGTTGTACCAGTTCCTAAATGTACCAGACCTCGTGTTGTATCTGATTACCGACAAATTTCACTACTACCAATACTTGCCAAGGTTTTGGAAAAAGTTGTTTTACATTTTTTGATACTTCCATCGATCAAGAACAAAATTAACGGTTCACAATTTGCTTTCATACCCGGTATCTCTTCAGGGACTGTTTCAGCCTTAACACTGATGAGTAACCGTATTCTTCAATTCTTGGATACCAGCTCTGGAGCTGTGCGAATCCTTGCCTTGGATTTTGCCAAAGCATTCGACAAATGTGTGCATAACGTTATCCTATCGGCTGCAACTAATTTCGGATTGCCTTACATTGTCTTAAAGTGGATCTCAAGTTTTCTGAACGATCGTGTACAGCGAGTTAGATGGAATGGCGAATACTCTAATTGGAAATCAGTAACAAGCGGAGTTCCTCAGGGCAGTGTGATCGGACCAACGCTATTTGCTATGGTGGTTGACGATCTTGAAGCTTTATCGCCCAATTCACTTATTTTGAAGTACGCAGACGACGTTACGATTCTCCATTTCATAAGAAGCGCTTCTGACGATAGACTTCAACAGGAATGGGATCATTGTCTCAGTTGGTCTGAGGCAAACCATCTACCGTTGAATATATCAAAATGTAAAACAATGGAAATTGTGACGAGGAAATCTGTGACAATTGACCCTGTGATTGTACAGCAAGGTGTACTTTTACCTCAGGTAGAAGAATTGAAAGTTCTAGGGTTGACCTTTTCATCTACCATGAGATGGAATGCCCACATAAGTAACATTATCAGTACTGCCTCACGTCGTATTTACTTAATAAGAAATTTGAAGCTCTGTGACTGTCCCCCCGAACTTATTTTTCGTGCATATGTTGCTTTCATACGTTCTCTTATACTATATGCATATCCCGCTTTTTGTAATTTAACATTATATCTACAAAAATATCTTGTCCTCATTGAGAAGCGTATTTTACGAATAATTGGGCGTGAAATGAATCAGTCTCGCTTGTTTACCGTTGCCGATGCATCATGCAGAAAACTATTTAGAAAAATTGAAAAAGATGTTAATCATCCTCTTCGAATTATTTTTGAAGAGCGCCCTTGTCCCAATGTAATGACTCGCAATAGATGTTCATTGAAATGTCCTCGCGCAAAGACCAAACGATTTGGTGAATCCTTCATCAAATTTTGTGCTGCTCATAACATGTGAAGTTTCATGTAGCTAATTTGTGTGAATTATAATTGTATGTAATGCTCTCACGGATTTTAAATGTGAGTCAATAAAGTCATTCTCTCACTCTCTCATCATGTATAAGCCAATTTCAACCTATCTGTCCAGAGAAATTTAGAAGTCTATGCTTAATCCAAGGACATAGAAATTAACAATACCATAGAAAGTCCTAGAATGGAAATTGCATGAAAATTATGGCACACGCCGGGGGAACTTAGTTGGGGAAAAATGCAACTTGTGCGATCTGGCTTCCATGTTTTTTGATTGGCATTTATATTTATCAGGCCAATTATTGATCTGGATTGTCGGCCCTTGTTCAAAGACCATGTACACGAAAGCAATCGTGAATTTACAAAATGCTGCGCCGACAGGATGACAAAGAAGGAAATCCTTTTAAATGTTCTGTACTTTCATCATTTTGAAATATCGCTCCGATAATCTATCAATAGTATAATCAGACTCTTATGCAACTTGTAATGTCGATTTACAGAACATGCATAACTCCAGCTTGAAATCATAGGCCAAGAAATCTTAGAGTATTTTTTTTTACTTTAAAGGGCTCCCCTGTTCTCTAAATTTGAATAATTTTCAAAATCCCTACATGCATTCGAATATCAGCTTCCAAAATATCACATATGTCATTCAATGATTAATTGAAAAGTTCCAGCGACATTGCATTTATTTGAGAAATGATTGTCGGTAAAGAAACTTTCAATGTGTTTATTCTAGAAACGCGACAGGTTTCTTAGCCGCTTGAAGAAGAAATTATCCAATAATTAGACTTTTTATCTGTGAATTCTTCAGATGTTCTTACAAACAGCACACCGACCACTTTCAAATATGACTTAGTGAACCAATTTTTAATTCGCATTCCAATATTGAAAAATTGGAAAATTGTTGTCAGTGACTGCTACAAATAGACACACTATATTAATCCATGGAATAGTAGGCTATTTCACATGAAACAATGCCGCCATCTCACTTGCAGTTCTCTTCATGAAAATCCTGTAATTTGGTGTCAACAACTTCCACAACCAACTTGGCAAATAGTTTCACTATGATACAATGTTTTAGATCGAATCTGATCTACAAACCATAGATTTTCCATGTGCCATCATTGTACATAGACAAGATATCAAACTTCCATTCTAGTGTACTTCTATGTACTTCTATCCACTTCTATGTCCAAGGAGGTCTAAATATCTATAATTGTACAATTATAGATATCTAGACCTTGGCTTAATCACAGACTTCTAAATTTCTCTGGACAGATAGGTTGAAATTGGTTTCCTACATGATCAGGTCAACAGTCCTAATTTAGACTATCTTACAACTGTCAGTAAGCACTATGTAGAAAATGATTTCAAATTTTGCTCACCTATCTGTCCAGAGAAATTTAGAAGTCTATGGCTTAATCATGGATATGTAACTCCTAGATATATGACATCTGGACTGTCAGTTAAAATGCAAGGTGTACATCAGGGACTAATCTCTTGTACATTATGTTATATAACAATTAACGTTTTTTTAATTGATAAGTGCATGACAAGTGAAATTGGCATTTTGGGCAGTAATGACAAATATTCTATATCAAGAATATATTATTTCTCACTTGAGCTGTGTATCTGGCAAATATTCGATATAATAACGTATGCCTATGCATTCTGAACACTTTTTCAGTGCATTAATTTTGAGATCGCTCTTAAAAAATTAAATATTTATACTTCTATTTCTTGAGCCAGGTGTTAAGCCATGCAGATCTCCCAATATTTAAATTTGGCGGAAGTAGGCTCAGAAAAATTAAGCGATGTAGGCCTAATGTACAAAGGAAATTGAAAGGTATGAAAAATGCTATTTTCCTGAGACTTTGTTTTGCATGTACAATTGACATGTACATGCACGTATGCATGCTAGCCATTTAAGTTGTCACATAGGATTTTCTATAGATTCCTATCGCATCATAAACAAAAGATTGTGGCTTCGAAAGAATAGAAGAAAATTTCAAAGCTATCATATCCAATATCAATGTAACAATTTTGTACATTCCCTACAGTGAATTTATTTCAGCGCAAAAAGGATTCATAAGCAAATATCAGAACAAAAATCAAGCATACAAGCAAATTAGACTACTTTGACCTTACTAAATGTACAGAGCTACTTTGACTAAGAGCTAAAGTGCGCGAATAATACCAAAAACGAATAACTCAAGGAACTAAAAGAAACTAGGGTGCGCCTGATTTGCAGACATCGCTGTTACTTGTCTGATGTTCCACCCTGAACAGCAGTGCTCTTGCGCTTGCACGCTGGAGTACTAGGCTAAGTCGACCATAGAGCCCATTATTCACTCCATCTCTAGGAGAACACATCTGAATCGACAACCTTGATGCTTTTCTCTTAAGCACTCCAGTTGCTATTGAGTCCAAGCCACCATATGTAGAAACTGCTACTGGGATACAGTGCCATTCTAGTTGTTCACAGTTAGAACTGTTGGTCAGAATCTTTAATTCATAGGCTTCAGCCACGGAGATCTCTGGATTAACACTCGCTTCCAAAAGTGTTGTGTCACTAAGCAGATGTGCAACCGTAAGATCCAGTGCAGCCGTCGGACCGATGTGCCAAGCGGGAAGGAGAATATCTGCAGGTCTCCGTTGGTCAAATCCTTGATCTACTCCTTTCTCCAACTGTGGCTGTAAATTACCTCTTTGGCAATAATTGAATAAGCAATCTCGCAAAGCGTTGTGATGACTTGTTACGTTCGGGCCATACTTACAGGTTAGAGCATGGTGACCCGAACCAGTTGATCCAGTACATTGTTGGAGTTGGTTGGACAGACTGGGCAAAGAGCATAATTAGAAAATATATCCAAACCCAGCCACCATTTTATCAGAACTTGAAGTTCGTTGGGTTCCAGCTGTAACCCTAGGCCAGGGGACGGGATCACTTGAAGCCAGCTGCAGGCATAAGGAGAAGCTGTTGAGCGTAGTCTAGCCTGATGTGTCGGAGATAAGGTTTCGAGAAGACTTTCGAATGACCTTTTGTCAATTGCTTGTGACTGTTTGGACTGCTTCTTCTGTTCTTGCCAAAGAATCACAATTAGCTAATGACACTGAAACAGATGCAAGGTAGCATGCTGACGCATGTTTACTTAAAGACCGTAAACCAAGGCCACCAAGGCGCAATGGAAGTGGCGATTGAGTCCAAGCGTTATCATTGAGCTCTATACCTGCAATTTCTTCAAGAGTGTAACGTATATCATTATCAAAGTAACGAAGAGTTGATCTTGAAATTTCAGGTGGGATGGAACAAGCCAAATGAGCGAGTTTGCAAAATGAACCACATGATCTCAGCAACAACAGGGCCACTTGATGATTTTCAAGTTTTGGGAGACGTGACAGTAAATACATCGCCTTCTGCTTTTGTTTATAGAAATAGGATTCTGTGAAGGCTCTATTGCCTATTGGTGCACCCAGTATTTCCAAATTGGATTGAGAAGATTTCTGAAATGCTTCTAGAAACATCGATAATTAGATTTTGAGAAAACCTCATATTTTCCCATGTTCAATTCCAATTTTAGCCATTCAGATGAATTGACTATGATATTCAAAACTTCCAATAAATAATTCGTAGTCCCGCATATAACACCATCATCTAAGTACCACACATGGAGGAGAAGATGCGAAGCGTTTTTTCTGATGGATGATACCAGACTATTAAGAGCAAGACAAAACATGAAGGGCCCAAGAGGGTCACCTTGCTGAACTCCTAGAGCAGAATGGAGTGTACCCATGAAATGATATAGATGTGGATGCCTTCTATAACAAGTATTTATGTACGACATACTGCTGGGAAAATGCTTTTGACAATTATCAAAAATCACTTACCGGAAAACAGTGTTAAAGGCATTTTTGAAATCCAGTTTAAGAACAGCGAAGTCATCATCATTCCAATGCTCATCTATAACAGCCCGAAGGTTATGAATAACCTTTCCGGTACCGGATGGTACTGCTACACCAAACTGATGAGGAGATAGATGATTCTGCATTTCAAATTTATGAAAATTACAACGGCATTTGCTAACGATTCTTCTTAGAATGCTGCCTACTGCCCATGATTCAGTTGGAATTTTTCCTGCAAAGACTAAATTGATGAACAGACGCACGGATGTTAATAACGAAATAGGGAGAACAATCTCATTACTATCCAGAAAGTGTTGTATCTTAAAGCCAGAAGGGCCACATGCGGTGTCAACTGGAAATGATTTCAAAATTTAAAGTAAATCAAAGCCAGGACCCAAGTGTGTTGGTAGCAACTCGTGATTGATGTAGACATCGGATTGATTGAATAGGGCCATTCGGGATTGCTTCAATAGCATTTGCTGGGATTGACTTCAAAGTCTGTTGAGGGAAAAAATTTCATCCCAAGATGGAAGAGCATCATCATCATTCATTTCAAAAGAATGATCATCGGCATTAGATGGCTTGCTAACGAAGTCATGAGATTTTGGACATTTTGTGTTATGATTAGTGGATAAAGACAAGGCAACCAACTTCTAACATGTGCAAATGTATTTGCCGTTTTCAGTCAACCAATCATGCGGAACAGATCTAGGATACAAGCCCTGTATATGCCTTTCCAAGTGGCGGATCAACATTAGGAGCTGATCTTTCTTTGCACCCATCAACTGGACAAGCAATGCCGGTTTGAGGTCTTCTTTCATATGTGGCTGCTGTTACTGCTTCTTTGTGATTAGGTATAACATCATTCACTTGCTCAAAATGCGCAGTTTCAGAATTTGTATCAAAATGCCCTGAGTTATCTAAATCTGTCTTAATTTCTGTTGGTTCATTTCCCAATTGGTCTGTAACGCTTTCTTCGTCAATTGTAAGACCAACCTCACAACAAATTATTGACGCGAGAATATTATTTAGGAGTGGCATATGCTCTTCCTCGTGGTTTTCTACTTTCGGTTATTCTATTCTATTTGTCACATTTTTCTTCTTCTTTATCCCCTTTTTCTTCATGTAAAGATTACTAAAATGTTACTGAGATGAAACTTTGTTATTAGTTACCATCAATGTTAGGAGAGTACCCTACAGTATCGTGTAGGCTTTTATCATGTTAGATCACACAGCAGTGGACATATCAGCAATGCCTTTATCATTCCATAAAATCTATTTCATCATGAAGCAGCGTCGTCCTTGCAATTTAATTTTTTTTATTTAGTCTGAAAGAATTCCACCACAGTATATTTGACTATTCGACTCTTTTGCAGCATATTTCATGTATCATTTATAAAGCCTCATGTCCATTGTTCGAATAATTTTGCATAGTGTAGAGGCAGCAAAATTTAACGAAAAGTTTGGTTGGTCATATAATTACGCTTATGTACTACTGGAATACAGAAAGAAGGCCCTTTCTCATTCACCTGATGATGCACTCAGGTTTTTACGTAAAATATTGTATCCTCTGTACTCTGGATTCAAAATAGATAGAAGGCTGATATCATACGTTCAGATTCAAATGTTTATACAACTCCAAGAAGCAACCACTTTTTCAACGAATCAGCAATTTATTTTCCTCTAATCTCCAGCTGAATTTTCATCAGTTTGCTCTAAAGAACATTTTCACGAGAAATGCGCACGATTCACATTTTTTGACATTGAAAAAATACAATTATCAGTCACATAATGATTGGCTTCAATTAGATGAGCATCGCATGTTCACCATTTTACGAGAAATGGCCAAAGCCGTTGATGCCTGGTAAAAGTGTGCTGAATTCCTTGTAACAGTTTAATATTATATTAGATGAAAAGTATATAACAAAGTTGCGAATTCTGAATACCGATTTCTTATTGGAAAATTGCAACCAGTAACTTGATGCCTCTGTCATCTCTTCATAAAGTAGGCATAGGCTAATTCTCAGTGATCCCGAGAAGTTTTGCGAACTGTCTGAACCTATCGACTGGAATGACAGAGGCTCACAGCAATCCCTCCAGCGAATTGTGCGTGACATGGTGGGTAAAAGACAATTGCCAGAAGACGCTGATAAATTGATTCCAACTACTGCTGTGGTGCCCAGGATGTACGGTCTCCCCAAGGTACACAAGCAAGACTTTCCGTGCCGTCCTATCCTGTCGATGAGTGGTTCAACTTATCATTCTTTGGCAAGACGTATCGACGAGTGGTTCCTCAAACCAATCCTCCACCTATTCAAGACCCACACTGTTCAAGACTCATTCCAGTTGTCTCGAACGGTGCAGAATCTTTCTGTTGACGACGATCAAGTCATGTTCACCGCCGACATCAAGAGTCTCTTCACCAACATACCGGTCGGGGAAATGATCGACATCATCTGCAACACGTGGTACCGCGTCTTGAGTTATCCACCGAAGGTTGGGAGAAATGCCATTTCTGAAGACAATCTTCGATCATTCCAGTAACGTCACCATCAGTAACGAAAGACGTGAAGTTTGTGTTCAACAATGGTTTATACTCGTACCAGCAAGTCGATGGCCTTGCAATGGGCAGTCCTCTCAGTGGTTCGTTCGCCGATGTGTTTGTTGGACATTATGAACGTCATCTCCTCAGCTCAAGGACCACCAACTACCGCCTTCGCTCGTATGTTTGATACGTCGATGACATCCATGTGGTCATTGACCGGTGCCGATCGAACGAATTCAAGAACGACCTAGCCAGCATGCATCCGTCCTTGCAGTTTGACTTTGATGATGGGACTTACTTCCTCGATGTCAATCTGCACCGGGATGGTCAGGGGATCAAAACGTCGGTTTATCGTAAACCCACTTTCACCGGTCTTTACATCAATTACAGTGCCTTCTGCCCCAAGCAATACAAGATCAACTTGGTGAGAAACCTGTACGACCGAGGAAGAAAGCTTTGCTCCGCTGAGTTTTTTGCTGAAGAGTCTGCTTTCCTGCGAGTTGTTCTGAGCAGAAATGGCTACCCTTACTGGTTCATTGACAAGTATAGCCAGCCCATCAGCAGACAGGAAGTTGCTTCAGTGGCAAAGAAGAAGATCCTATTTGGCATTCAATACATCGGAGAAGTATCTACCCGAGAGATGAGTCACATCAAGAAGACCATTGAGAGAGCCTACCCTCATCTCAATGCCGTGCCGTGGTATCGAACAAGGAAGTTGGCAGCCAACGCTCCTAAGGATCCAATCCCTCCAGCTCAAAGACCCCAGGTAGTCTACTCTTACCGCTGCGCTTGCGGAGCAAGCTACGTGGGCAGGACCGAACGGACCCTTGAAAAGCGCAAGGCCGAGCATATACCAAGATGGTGTGAGAAGAATATGCCTCGACCAAGATCTAAGCAGCCTCCTTCATCATCCATCACACAGCATCACTTGCAGTGCCCTCATCCAGGCACAAGGGACAACTTCAGAGCCGTAAAGTTCTGCAGAACTGCGTTGGAGCTCCGCGTCAGCGAGGCGGTACTCATACGACTCTCTAAGCCACCGCTGTGTAGACAGAAAGAGTTCACTTTTACTTGTGCTCTGATTCTTTGACTTTTCCTCTCCAACTTATTTTGTAAATACGTCATTTTACTAATAGATTTGTTAGTAACATATCACACCTTTATCAGCATTTTTATATGCAGTATCGTATTTAGCGTAGAACCTGATGTCTTGGTGTATGAGTTGTATCAGAGTTAGAAAAGTCGGAATTGGAATTGGAATTGGAATTGACGATATTCAAATCTACTGGAATTGGAATTGACCCTGATAAACCTCAATTCCACTTTTTCGATTGACCTGTGATAAATCTATTTGTACAAAAATTGAAATTGCAATGTCCAATCACAACAATTAACAATATTAATTTTTAAGACTATAGTTATATAGATACGATAGGCAACGATAAAAGAAAAACTTGAAACTTTCAGTTCACTTCTTAATGTT
This sequence comes from Prostheceraeus crozeri, assembly GCA_907163375.1. Lineage (NCBI taxonomy): Eukaryota > Metazoa > Platyhelminthes > Polycladida > Euryleptidae > Prostheceraeus > Prostheceraeus crozeri. The sequence continues at coordinate 165,591 of CAJQUW010001233.1, forward strand.
GAATTCACTTCAATTCGATCGGACTTTTTTATAACAAAATAATATCAAAAAATATCAGTGTCACTTATACCGTCAATCTTCAATCGCGCTCCATGATGTGTTGTTGTTCGCTGGCGGGCAGTTGTTGTTGTTATTGCTGTAGTTAAGTTGCACCGCGAGAGCCCGGAGTTGTTCTAGCAACTGCTGAAGATGTCGTATGTGTCGTTGCTGGTAGTTGTTGTTGTGTCAATTTCTCATCGTTTCTAAGTTATACCAATTTTTGAGACTTGACCATAAATCCACTTTCTTTTGAAAATTGAAAGAGTTTCCTTTAATCTCTGCCCGCTAGCTTTCGACCCGACTTCATTTCGTTCTTATCACGGAATTTTAATCTCCTTTTTTAAATACCATTAGTCAGTTTTCATGATATCATTTTTATCGTCGTTTTTTCTGTCATCAACAATCACGTTATTAGCACATTGAATTTCTTTCTTCTGTTAGTTTATCAATCAATTTATTCGCATCTCATCTCTTTCTCTCAGCGTCTGATTCTTTGCTGACCGTTAATTTTCTTTTCTTTCTTTTTTTCACGAGATATTGAATATCTCGTTTACGAAACGAAAATGGCGTAGGCTGACCGCTAACATATACTAGTATACACGTACATGTACACAAGAAATATGAACTATGAACATGAGAACGCACATAGGAACGACGCAGAAAACGGCACACAGGAACAACGAGGATAGGATAAGGGCACATAGGTTAGATTGGAACGAGCAAACGTTAGATACATTAACATAATGCACTATACGCGACATGAAATTATCGGAATTGAATCTTATTATGGAATTGGAATTGAATTGAACTGTTTCGACTGGAATTGGAATCGGAGTTGGAATTGAAATTTCTGCTCTGGAATTGGAATTGGCATTGGAATTAAAAATTTCAGTGGAATTTTTCCAGCTCTGAGTTGTATTCGTGTCTGTGATAGTCTTTGCTGGATTTGTCATTTCACTGTCGTTTCTGCCGTCAACCCTTAAAGAGGCAGCGGGATACCAGGGCAATAAATATCTCTATGAACTTCCGTATTTTGAATCTGGTATATAGGCTATTTCATCAAAGATTATTATCTGAGCGTTTTATTAACGTTTCTTCACACCTTCACAAATATTTGTGCATGAATTATTTTCAATGATATTGTAAATTGTATACTTTGTAGCAACTATTAGTAGTACTATTAGTCGCCTCCTTTCTTCTAAAGATAATATATTCGACTGGTATCCTTTCATCACTCTTCAATTCTCTCCTCTACAGTAATTTCAAATGACGGCTTTATGTCTCATAATTCCATTTCCCTTCGACAAGCGTTGGAGCATTGGGTCAAATGTGCGAACGGCACTCAATTTCTGCTAATTTCGAATATCATCATAATAATATGCTAGTATCTCATTGTTATCTCTTCTTTTTGTATGGAATTTCTGCATCGATTGAGATGTTCAGAATGGGCGACATTTGGCTATCGCATTCTGGGATTTCTTGGTGGAATGGATTCTCTTAGATGATTTTCTTTTACATGAATTCCTAGATGACTAAATATGACGTATGCATAGTTTGAAAGACTGGGGTTCAACGGAAAAGGTCCATAGATGCAGGGTTGATCATAAAAAACGGACCATCTAAATTGTGTCAAACTTCCATCGATTCTCCTGCTTTTTAACCTCATTATACATTGATGAGCCATACACCATTCAAGAACTTATGTTCTCAGCTTTTCAAGGGGCTATTGTACATTTGTATCCGTCAATGTTTAAGGTGGATAGAGGTCAAAATGTGAAAATTGCAAATTTTAGAAATCTCAAATTTTCAATGTGAAAGCATTTGAGTATGACAGTGAATCAGACTCAAGATGAAAGGGCTATCTCTGAGCATTATCTTGATGTATTACTCGTCTAAATCGGTGTACTTTTGGAGAAGTTATGATGTCCTAATTCATTGCATAATTTTCTGATTCTGTTAAAAAGTTGTTTGCATTTTCTGTCACTAACAAAGTCATTTTCAGGCTTTCAATATCTATGGTGTCTAGACGTCTGCATAGCCAGATCAAAGTGCTGACCCAGATAAGTTGTAAACAAAATTTCCGTTTTGAATTCATCTTATGTCATGAATCAGGATGACTGATTCGAAGCTTATGAAAGTATTTTTGAAGGGCTAAGTTTCTGCTCTTTTGTCAGAAGGACAGTCCGAACGGCTAATTAGCCGAAAAGTAGGCGTCCCAAAGACCACCGTCCACAGGTAGAAAACTAATTTTTTCTCCGTTCCCGAAAGTTGGATACGGTCGGAAAAGAAAGGAAAGTTTTCGAACAGATCGGATGATTATTCGCTCGGCAAGAAAGGATCCTTCTCTGTCTTCAGCCGAGTTGAGGAGTTCACTTAGACAGCCGATGGTTTCTGCCATGACGGTGAGACGTCGCCTGAAAAGTGAGCACTTAAAAAGCCGTAAGAGACGATCAGGGATCGAATTGACCGCCAACCACAAGAGCTTGAGCTTGAGGCTGAAGTGGGCGATGCAATATTGCCACTGGCATTCCAATGGAATCGAGTTTTTTGGAGTGATGAAGCTTCTGTCAGGTGACGTAATTCCTGATCATTTGACATCGCCTGTAAATCAAGGAGGTGGAAGATTGTTGATTTGGGCTGTGATATGGATGAATGGCCGAACTGAACTCCATATCCAAAGTGATAACATGAATTCCGATAGATATGTGAATGTTTTGCAAAGGCACATTCTTCCATTGTCCTCCCAATTGGGTGATCCTACCTCCGACTGGATTTACATGCACGAGGACGCTACTTGTCACAGGAGTTGTGTAACTGATTCATTCAAAGCTCAAGCCGGAACACGAACTTTGAAATGGCTCGCTTGCTGACCAGACCTCATTCCAATCGAAAATGCCTGGAGTTTGAGGCAATCAATTCTTCCTGGAGATAGTTGAATCAACTTTATCGACTTGAAGCTTTGCTAAGGCAAGAGTGGGAAAGATCAGATCAAGAAATAATTAACCACTTGATCAAAAGCATGCCTTCCCGGATTCGACAGGAGATTGAACTTTCTGGTGAGGTTACAAAATATTGGTGACCATCAGCTAACGTACCATGGGCCCTCTAAAGAGCCACTGAACAACAAAGACCTGAAAACAGCAATATTTCACGATTTACTGTCTTGTGTATTGATTAAATGGCTCAGAATTCTCTTCAATCATTAAGGCCATTTTTTATTCTTGATGCTGCTATAAGCTCACTCATTCTTCTTCAGAGAGAAAGTCATAAATAAATGCACAATTTTTAGTTGACAAACTTTGAATGCCATAAGAATTAGATGGACCATTGAACCATTTATGCACCACTTTCCATGCCCATCATTGGGATCTGAGTAGTAAGTTAGAAAACAACAGTTTGACACCATTGATGTAGTGGTATAAACAGAATTGATGGAAATTCACGTCGTCTTCATGTGCTAAATGACTCGAATGGAAATGACTGGATTGGGATATATCCATGGACTTCTCCATGGATTTCTGCAGCTTTTAGAAATCCAAGGTTATTGCCTGATATATTCCATGACTGTATTACGTACATAACAAAGGGAAAGCATCAGATATCACACTCCAAATTACAGGTAAAACTATGCGTTATGATAGATATCATACGATATTTTCAAGCATTATCCTAAAACAAACTCCGGCCTGCGGTGTCGTCGTTTGTTATGTTGATAATGCTTTCAAATATCGTTTGATATCCAATACATGCTCATTGAAAATGTAGAACTCGCTTCGCTCATTCTACATTTTCAATGTCGCATAGACATCGTATTAACCCATAATGAAAATACACGTATCATGTTCCATCCACAGACTCTATGTTTCCATCTCACAGTTGTTCTCATCATTTTGTAGAATGTGATAAAACAACAATGTATGTTTCAAAATTGTCACTTGAAAATACAACATTTTTTCAGCATTATTTCAACTTATAGAGTGAATTTTCTAAAGAAGCAGATACTGACTTACCTTGTCTCATTTTTTGCACATAATATATCTTAAGACATTTGAGGATTATTGAAAAACATAAATGAAAGATTGTTTTCAAAGATTGTTTTTTATTGACATTTCAGTTTTCAAATGGCAGTCATCAACATGGAGCTCAATATACAAAAGCTCTTAAGACAGATACTATGTTGCAAATCGAAGACTCAACCAATACTTTACTGGCAAGCTACAATCGTTGATAATTCCTCATCATTAAGGACAATAATCATTTTTGAAGGATATGCTATTTCTGCCAAGCGTGTCAAATGCTCAACTTTTTAATACTCCGCAGCTTTCAACCAATTAGCCTTTCGAATAACAACCACCTGTGGTGAAATATATTTCTTCATATTTTTCTATTTATAGCAGCGGATTTAACACTGCTAAAGTGAAGTTTAATCGAAAACTAAAATCAACCGATCAACGAATTGAAAATTCCGTATTTTCATAACACAGTTGACTAGAAGATGTGCAACACAGTTTACAAGTAACAAGTTGGGTAAAGTAATTTTTAAGCATTCCGTGCAACAGTCGAGTAGGGTACGGCGTCGGATAGAAGGGACAAAACATCTTTGATGACTTAATGCTCGGCAATTTACGTCGATCGTTCATTATGAAAGAAAAATTATTTACCAACAGAAGACGATGTTTCTTAGAAAATACCTTCAATTAAAAAAATATCACTTTATAATACTCATTAATATGAGTCTTACTCATTAATACTCATTAATATGATTCTTTAAAGTATGATACTTTATGGTTCTTGGGTTGTCCTAGTCATGAGGCCTGCTAATAAAGAGAGGACGTCCATCAGCCTTCTGGTGCATTTTGAGAACATTTACCTAATTCTTTGCTCAAATACCGCTGATCGTCTTATCAGCCTTTCTATGACGAGTCAATGTCGAACTGGTAACAGCTTCCCAGAAGAAATACACGCATCACATCTCAATATTTGAGGACAGCTTCAGATGGAGCTTTGACTATTTTGTTGAAACCGCGTAAATACTAGTTTGTTACACAGGAAAGACTCGGTGCGAGCTTCAGGAAAATACCTTTCCGGTTGACATTTTGATTGTACATGTATGTTTGCTGCTTACCGTGCACTTTTTCGTTGAAATTATCAGTCATTATCAGTCATCAGTGCATTTTTGTCGATAAAAATGCACGATAATGACAATTTCTCAATGCAATAGATAATATAAGACTACTGTATCGATGTGACACCATTAATGCTGTCATATCGATGAGTGCGCGTCAGCACACGAGACGATATCAATGGCAGCATTACTGGTGTCATAACGATACAATAGTCATTGTTTATGAGATGTCTATTTCTGTCATTACCGGTGTCTGAAATCACTGATTCATAGACATGTTTCTCTAAGATATCAATGTACCATTCGATATCAATGGAAAATCTCAGGCTCCAGTTCAATGGATCATTTCATAACCAGCCGTCTAAGCTCACAGCCGCATCCAGAGCCAATAGATTTTTGAACAATTTATTAAGAAATCCAAACACATTTTCATAACTTGGAAAGATGATGTGATTATAATTTATTGAAATGTCCAAGACAACAGCATTACTGATTTTATCTTCTGATCAATACAAAATTACCTTCGTTCACGAAACTGGGCGTAGATGCTTTGAAATTGTCCACTATTTTCGCTCCAGTCAAACGTAGCGAGAATCCATTTCCAACATTTCATGGACTCTCTGACTTCAAAAGAGCTTGTCATCGAACTTTTCTATCATTACAAATCCTAAATTGTGCAATCTGTACAGAACTATTAATTCGAGCGATGAGCAAATACATTCAATAGTTTTGTCGTCAATATCTTTTGGCCAAGCTCTTCCAATGTAGGCCCTATATTCTGTTCATATCTATTGACAACAACTCTCTTCATACATGTAATTTGATATTATCAGCGTCGTGAGACTTTGTTCACCGAATCAAATTCTATATTGCAAATGCCAAATTTTACAGGAGCAATGCTAAATTTTCGTGTAGAACAAAGGAAATGCATTATGAAAGGCATATCTAAAACGTTGTACACAGTGATACATGATTCTTGAAGCTAACCAGTATCGATCTCAAAAAGTCTATCAAAGACACTTCAACATTTCATTTGCAAGAAAAACACAATGATCAAAACGAAAACAGAAGTAGAAGAAATACAACTCAACCGAAGTGTGCCAGTCTACTAGTAAGTGGGAAAGCGTAGGATCATTCTCACATGTAGTATAGGAAATTGATAAATTGCTTTGTATTCTTTAATAACTTCACATCATGTACTGATATCTATTTATAGAGCTGATGAAGTTACCTTTGATGTCTATTTCCGTCATTACTGGTGTCGTCTTGCATTGGATCAGAGATGTCTATGAACAATATGATACAGAACTCGGGATACACAACTCCCAAACAGTGGAGAATTGACTGTGGGCTGAATTTTTGCAAATCACAACACTTGCGTTGACAGTTTTATCCATGTCTTGAGCCTAATTGGAACTGTAAGACATCATGGAAATATATGTTGTTAAGTAATGTCGGCATCAATGTGATGTATAACATACACGTACGCATTACACAGAAAATTAATATAAATCGAGCTGATTTTGTAGTGATTATTATGTCGAGTTAGTGTCACTGTTTAATGTTTTTGGACAAGCTAACCATCAAATTTTTAAAGAAAGTCTGTAAAATGCGAACAATATTTTGGCGGTATATTTTTTATTCGCTCCCTCATCATAGATGGTGCAGATCAGATCAGTACAGCCAATGTATTATTAAAGTTTGCCGTAGGGCTACAACAAGGACGATTTCTGGATATGCTTTCCCTTCATCATCTCTCTCATATTGCGATGAACTAGGCGCACATTTAGACCATTATACACGCAACGTTCGTGTAGGCAGTCTGCATGTCGAAATCAAACCGAATAATGAAGTCGCGATAACACAAAACCAAAGCTTGCAATATAAGCATGTGTATCTGATCTCCGCAGCACCACAAAAAATATCTGGATATGTCATTGTTGCAAAAGTCACATCATAAATCAAGCTAGTCTGTGCTCTGCATAGTAATGCAACAGGCGAGCATGTTTTTACAATCACTATGCGACTAATATGACTTGGTATTTACGAAAATTAGATTTAGATAGTGGGCCACAAACATTCTTTGTCTATTAGGTTCTTCAAAATTCAGTTGAAGTTGTTGTCGTCGTTATATTCTATCTGAATCACTTGAAATGCTCATTACAATTCTCTGAATATTGTTATTTATGACTGGCAAGCATTGAAATATTCTGTGAAAATCAAAGAAATGTTGTTAATTAATTGACAGCTGCGTTGAGTTAATCGACAGCAATATTAACAAACTTTGCAGTCAAGTTCCTCACAAAGAAATTGAAATGAAATTTCAGTCATTAAACCAGTCAATTCAACTTGTCGACGTCTTATCGAAGATCTAGAAACTCCATGTTTATTCTGTGAATTATACTGAATTTGCGTTCGACAGGACAAGAATTCGTATTGTCACTTGAAAGCTTGCTAGTCCATGCTAAACCATGTTTCAGAAGATATGACACAAAACTTACACCAAGTTATTGAAATGAGTGCAAAATATCTGAGATTTGAGTAGCACAATTTTCGAAGGACAAAATTTGGCAACAATACAAGACACTTTCTGATTTTCTACACAGATAATCCATAATTTCTCAACGGTTGATAGCACTCTACATTTGTGAAGCAGACTTTATGAGATCAGACTAAAATAACTGCAGCAATGCATGTAATTTCAAATCAAACATAGAAATTTCCACTTTCATAAAAAAATTCAGCCCACAGTCAATTCTCCACTCTTTGGGAGTTGTGTATCCCGAGTTCTACATATTATTCATAGACATCCCTGATTGGATGTATAGGAGAAAATTTTGAGTTATCTATTACAAAACGACATCACTGGTGTCAAATCTCATAAATAATGTGTCTTTCCATGCAATATTCTTTTCCATTTACAATCATTGCATAGAAATTAGGTGATCTTTAGAATCAGACATGGAAATCTGTAACTATCATCTGGAATGAAATATGATCAGATATCTTCAATCTGCAGATCAGCCTTCAAAAAGGGAGACAAACAGTCAAATTCGGACCTCGCTGTCCCTCCATCATTCTCACCGCTCGTGTTTCACGTGCCGATCGTCCCTGTGTTCTGGCTGTCCACAGATTGAAACCGCAGTCGTCGGTGAAGATTAGTGTCTTTTCAACATCACCGACCATCATCCCCTCAGCGTAACCCCTGCGATCTATTTTTACAAAAACAGAGACTTTCCTTATGCGTCAGATACAACAGGAATGCGACTTATATGCTGAAAAAATTTAAATTTGCTAAGTATCATAGATATCAGCACATTGACATCAAGTATGGGAAGTTTGACAGCAGCTGTGGAAAAAAAGTATAGTCTTCATGACCAAACGACGATTTCTTTGGTGGTATAATTAGTACATTTTCGCAACTACTGAATTTAATTGCTACACTGAAAGCATCCAAGGAGTCTCAGTCAATATCGTAATTTAACCCTCAAGTGTGTATTGACCAATTTAGTTGAAGAGCTGTCTGCGCTCGTCGCCTCAAATTAGAGTCATCAAACATCAACTAATAAGTCCGCTCGTAATTTTTATTTATGAAATATCAGTAAGTGATGCAAATATAATATAAGTTTGAAATGTTATCTTGCATCAGATAATACAATAGAGCATCCACTGAGGATGCAGTAATTTCTGAATAATTTTTAGAAAATCCAGTGAGGATATGGTAGTTTCTGAATAATTTTTAGAAAATCCAGAGCTCGATTTTGCACAGGCATATCGTGCATCAGCATTCTTAACTTCTATCGACCACTGTGACCTCAAAAAGCACGGTAACAAATATAGGCCTAGTATTTTTTTTTGGTGTTGGCTGTTCGAAACTTCATGAATGAATAAAGTCATCTGATGAAGAAAAACCAAAATTCTGCTTTGTAGTACTTTGTGTTATTAAGTGAACTGTTTCACTTAGAAGAGGTGAAATGTAATATTTCATCACTGTTCTTTTCAGGTCTTAGATACAACCTTAGATGCATGTTTGTTGCCAAATTACAAAATTAATAATAATTCTCATACGATGATGAAAGTCATCCCAGTAGCCATTTATAATAGAATATAATGCTTACTAACTTAAATTATTAGTTAAAGTAGTCCTAAGGAGGACTGATGGCGTTCTCCAATCCGCAAGTGTACAAAGGCAATGCTACTGTAACCATTGGATTAATCAGTTCTTAAAAGAACTCAATGTAGCTTTCTCGTGGCAACGAATTAAAACTGATCAGCTTTGGCCCAATATCTGGTAAAAATGGAAATCTTAAGACTTGTAATACTACTCATTCTTGCTGTTAATATACTAATATTAACAATTCCAAGCACTGCCGTATACACGTTCAAAACAGATGTCTGATATACTGTACCGACTACAGATGCTGATAGTGGAAATAGAATAAGACAATGGTCACCATGGGTTAAGGAAATTAAAAATGGATATTATAAAACAACAGGAAACCGATGAATAAAAATTGGAAAAGTGGAGGTAAAATATGGAAATACAACGATGCTACTACACCGATTACAAGTGAACTATATCTGACATTACACAAAGTGGATAATGGTAAGAGTGGATAAGTGGAAAGTGGATAATGGAGGTAAACAATAGAACTACAATGACACTCTACTACAGCGAAAGTACTCGTCTAGTTGTGTTTCGACCCCTAACCTGAACACTCAAACCCAGACGAGCGGGGTCCCACACATAGTGGCTGACAAAATACTGAATAGGTAATGATATGTCTTGAAAGATATGTCACAAAGATAAATCAGACATCATTCAATTGTTGCGTTTCCCACATGTAAACAGATCCTGTCATTAAATTCATCCCATCAATAAATACAGTATGCTTTTTGCGATCCGCACATGTAAACAAATCCTGTACATCAATCTTTGCCTTTTTGATTCAGATCCTGTTCATCCTCGAATCCCATAAAGATGTAATCGCTATGTGATAAATATATAATCCGCCTTTACACAAACTTCGCCTCATACATCAAGACTTAAGAATGGGAGCTCTCTCATCTCCCGTAAGCCACGCTAAGCGCTCTGTATTCACTCTTCACCGCCCCCATATGATGGCTACAAATCATTGTTAGTCGTTTATTCACCTATGCAGCAAGGCATTAAGGAAAATGTGAGTCGTTTGTTGGTCGCGTGCCTCACTGAAATTCACAGAGTGAAGTGAATTGTCGAGCCGAGAAAAGACCATATTTGTGAAGCGATTCATTATGCCTTGTGAGAGCCTTTTCTGTGTAACTCATCAAGTCATGCTGAGAATAACCTCTAGATTTCATGATATTTAGTGTCTTATTAGTTTTGTGTACAGCGTCTCGTAACTTCGAGCATATTCTACAATATCTGACTACCTGCGACGCGAAAACATGAAGGGCCATCTGTAATGGGATCATGCTCTCCGGAAAAGTCAGTTGCACCACAGAGAAAGCGAAGTCATCTACCTTGTGATATACTGAAGTTCTAAAGCTGTTCTGTGAGATTTGTATTTTCACATCAAGGTAAACTACCTCTTTATTGTTATCACCATTTCTCTCCGCCAACAAGTCAGGTGGATAAATTCTTTGAATCAACGAATTAAAGTGTTTATAATTGACAACACATATATCGTCTATGTATCTTGATGTAGATGATAACAAGCGTGCTAAATGATATTTCTTAGTTTTTATCAAATTTTGCATAAAAACATATTCACAGTGTAAGAGGAATAGGTCAGCTAGGAGTGGACTAGAATTTCCTCCCATTGGAATGCCTTTAATCTGCCTGAAAACTAAATTACCGAATGTGACGTAGGTCTGTGATAAAAGGAAATATATGGCTTCTTTTAACTTCTGTTTATCAAAACAGTGATAACCATTATATTTTTTCATTGAGCAAAAGGACTTATCATATCCAATGCAAATAAATTTTCTATTTGAGGAATTAAACACCAAATCCATAATAGCGAATATGTGATCTTCAATCAATTTTTGATCAAGATTCGTATATAAGGTTGAAAAATCGAAAACTTGCAATGAATGAACTTGTGTCGAATTTAATCTGTGTAGAAATTCTTGTGTGGACTTTATACTCCAGAAGCAATCGAAACCGCTGTTTCTCTTAATTGCCATACAATATCTCTGAAACTTGTCACGCAAAATACCTAAGGCTGAATTTACTTTGATGGAAAGCTTTTTCGATGTGCATTGTCGTGCTCCTGCTATGAATCTAAATTTGCATGGAGTTTTGTGAAATTTTGGAATCCAATATAATTTTGGTAATTTTCTGTCTTTTTCACAGACAGATAGTTTAAACTCGCTTTTCATAATTGTTGTGTGTTGCTCAATTACATTCTGCGTTAAAATTTGCTCTGGGCCATAGGTATCATTACCCGATATGTTCGACGTGGAAATATCAATTCCCAACTCGGCTAAGAGAATTTGGAGATAAAACTTTTTGCAAATGAAGGCATAATTATTAGATGCTTTATCAACTGGCGTAATTATGACGTCATTCTGCAATTCTTTCAGATTTTTACCCATTTTGACATTAATCTTGTGTCGATTACTGTGTGCGCGAAATCTATTCGAGGATTTCTTGGCAAGATATATTCGATCTTTAATCAGTGCCATGATTCTTGATTTCCACGCTGAGAATAAAGTAGCCTCAAGCTTCTCTTTCTTACTTATTTTTGTAATATGCTCATCTAATGAATTACTAATTTGAGTTGTTATGGCACTCCAACTAAGGCTTTTGGGGATTCTGTGTTTGGTACCAAAACTGAAGAGTTGACGTAAGTCTTCATCATCCACAATATCCAGATCACCCGTTATTACGCGACCATAATGTGGGTAAACAAAAGATTGCCTCTTGCTACATGAGCATGGATTGTTCATGATGTGCATCACATCCTGAAACTTAAGGTTATTCAAAAAACGCCCATAATTGCAAAACTTCAATGTAGTGGGTTTATCTAATTTATACTGTAGAATATTTTCGGTGGATAACGTTCTTGAATTGTGCTTGGAATTAGCTTGCACACACTGTGATCGCAGAATATAGACATGAGATTGATTCAGCCTATTGTCTGAGATTCGAACGGGATGATTATGGTTGCTCGTTCTTTTACATTTTTGTTCTCTAGGTTAAGTCTATTTAAGTCTAGGTTAAGTTTATTTTGAATGTATGCTGTTAGTACAAATGTCATCATGTTTGCCTCATCCCTTGTCTTGCCTAGAATGGCTCTTAGCATAGTTTTAGGGAGAGATTTTAGATGATGATAAAACCTTGACATCCTACGCGTCTCAAAAGAATCTTGCAATTCTTGATAGGTATTGTCAAGATGGTTGGTAGGGTATGCTCCTCGTATCCGGTAGTGGGTAATTCAAGGGAAAATATATTTCTGCGGATACTATAATATATTAAAATACAAATAACGCGTTATTTGTATTTTAATATATTATAGTATCCGCAGAAATATATTTTCCCTTGAGGTATTGTCAAGTTCCACAATACCTGAGCTTTTTCTATCTGATTTTCTTATTCCATGACTCCTTTTTCGTCTGCTAATCGGATAACTAAAAAATTGATCATTGAATATGGACTGCTGAGATACACATCCACCTCCCAAAACTCTATCATTCAAACCCAATGGGTATAAGGTATTGAGCATCTTGATATGCATGTCTTCCTTGCTGTTGAGCTCTCTGTTTATCTCTTCCGGTGATATGTATATATTGTCATCAACATGATCAATAATTTGCAATTCAACATCAGTCCAAGAATGATGATCTTGCTTAAAGTGATTGCTAAGATATGCGTTTAAGTGACCTTTTAATACTGAATGACGATGACCATTTAATCTACAATGTAGCGGTTGCTTTGTCTGTCCTGCATACTGGACTACCTATTTGGTAGCGCTTGTAGGTTGTGCCCCCTGGATACTACTCGTACCATCTTCAATTCTGCCGGTAGTAACTAATTCAACTGCAGCCGAGTGCTGGGCGGCTGTAAATAACCTGGCTAACCCAGCATAATATAATATAATAATAATATAATATAAGCATATTATATATATATATAATAATAATATAAGCATAATATAATAATAAAGTATTTTATCGGTGTTGGATAATTCGAAAATGCACTTCGGTGTCAAATGTAAAGATGAAAATTACCACACTTGTCAATAAATTTATTCTAAAAATAAGATGTCTTATTTTTAGAATAAATTTATTGACAAGTGTGGTAATTTTCATCTTTATATTTTATCGGTAAAATAATCTCTAGCAATAACATTTCAATGAAATAATTTAATTGAAGCAAAATGCCGGCCAGCAGATCTGCACAAATAATACTGATTTATACACGAATTAGTTTGCTCGGATTACTCATATACTTGTGTACAAGTGGCGGGGTATTCTTAAAAGTAAACCTGAGAAAGAAAATGTGTGAATTATACTTCCAATTGATGTAAATCGGCATCATTTACCAGATGTAAATGCACTTGGACATTATTACAAAAATGAATCAACAGATCCATGCATAAAACGACGAATGAAATACACTATCAGCCTCATCTCGTATCCGTATTCCGTGCTATGGCAGATGTCCGTCCACTGCTAAATTATAAGAAGTCTAAGTAGAAGTCACTATATCATGGATTTTTAGGGCAGAAGTATCATACATCGACGAGGCTGAGTTAGCAGGCTATATCAATATAATATACCGTATGTATTAATTTCCGGAATACTTTCTCATAACTACATACAAGCGCGGAGCATTGAGAAATAGCTGAAACATTCAGTAGTAAGCACATCCCAGACGCAAGCGCAAAATGTGAAATGCTGAGTCATCAGGCGGACGCAAGCGCAAAATGTGAAAGGCTGAGTCATCAGGCGGTCGCAAGCGCAAAATGTGAGATGCGGACTGCGTCCCCTCTGGCAGGCAGTGTGAGGGAGATGGCCAAGGATGTGTTGGGAGGAATGGGTCCGTGAGGAGAAAACCGCCCCCCCCCCAACGACTCAACTGACCAAATTGGTCGAAAAGACCAAAGTTGTTCAGAATCATGTGAAACAAACTTCTATCAAGGTTTCAGGTTGAAATTCGTCCAAAAAATTTTTTCGAAAATTTTCACTACGGTGGTCTCGACACTTAGGATTTTTTCGTGAAAAAAAAAAAATTTTCAAAATGTTGGAATTGAGCTCCGAGACCCATCCCATCGTGTTTGTCGTCAAAAGTTGGGTCGGTGAAGTTTCGGTGAAAAAACCGCCCCCCCCCCCAACGACTCAACTGACCAAATTGGTCGAAAAGACCAAAGTTGTTCAGAATCATGTGAAACAAACTTCTATCAAGGTTTCAGGTTAAAATTCGTCCAAAAAATTTTTCGAAAATTTTCACTACGGTGGTCTCGACACTTAGGATTTTTTCGTGAAAAAAAAAAATTTTCAAAATGTTGGAATTGAGCTCCGAGACCCATCCCATCGTGTTTGTCGTCAAAAGTTGGGTCGGTGAAGTTTCGGTGAAATAACCGCCCCCCCCCCCAACGACTCAAATGACCAAATTGGTCGAAAAGACCAAAGTTGTTCAGAATCATGTGAAACAAACTTCTATCAAGGTTTCAGGTTGAAATTCGTCCAAAAAATTTTTTCGAAAATTTTCACTACGGTGGTCTCGACACTTAGGATTTTTTTCGTGAAAAAAAAATTTTTTTTCAAAATGTTGGAATTGAGCTCCGAGACCCATCCCATCGTGTTTGTCGTCAAAAGTTGGGTCGGTGAAGTTTCGGTGAAAAAACCGCCCCCCCCCCCCAACGACTCAACTGACCAAATTGGTCGAAAAGACCAAAGTTGTTCAGAATCATGTGAAACAAACTTCTATCAAGGTTTCAGGTTGAAATTCGTCCAAAAAATTTTTTCGAAAATTTTCACTACGGTGGTCTCGACACTTAGGATTTTTTTCGTGAAAAAAAAAAATTTTCAAAATGTTGGAATTGAGCTCCGAGACCCATCCCATCGTGTTTGTCGTCAAAAGTTGGGTCGGTGAAGTTTCGGTGAAAAAACCGCCCCCCCCCCCCAACGACTCAACTGACCAAATTGGTCGAAAAGACCAAAGTTGTTCAGAATCATGTGAAACAAACTTCTATCAAGGTTTCAGGTTGAAATTCGTCCAAAAAATTTTTTCGAAAATTTTCACTACGGTGGTCTCGACACTTAGGATTTTTTCGTGAAAAAAAAAATTTTCAAAATGTTGGAATTGAGCTCCGAGACCCATCCCATCGTGTTTGTCGTCAAAAGTTGGGTCGGTGAAGTTTCGGTGAAAAAACCGCCCCCCCCCCCAACGACTCAACTGACCAAATTGGTCGAAAAGACCAAAGTTGTTCAGAATCATGTGAAACAAACTTCTATCAAGGTTTCAGGTTGAAATTCGTCCAAAAAATTTTTTCGAAAATTTTCACTACGGTGGTCTCGACACTTAGGATTTTTTCGTGAAAAAAAAAAATTTTCAAAATGTTGGAATTGAGCTCCGAGACCCATCCCATCGTGTTTGTCGTCAAAAGTTGGGTCGGTGAAGTTTCGGTGAAAAAACCGCCCCCCCCCCCCCAACGACTCAACTGACCAAATTGGTCGAAAAGACCAAAGTTGTTCAGAATCATGTGAAACAAACTTCTATCAAGGTTTCAGGTTGAAATTCGTCCAAAAAATTTTTTCGAAAATTTTTCACTACGGTGGTCTCGACACTTAGGATTTTTTCGTGAAAAAAAAAAATTTCAAAATGTTGGAATTGAGCTCCGAGACCCATCCCATCGTGTTTGTCGTCAAAAGTTGGGTCGGTGAAGTTTCGGTGAAAAAACCGCCCCCCCCCCCCCAACGACTCAACTGACCAAATTGGTCGAAAAGACCAAAGTTGTTCAGAATCATGTGAAACAAACTTCTATCAAGGTTTCAGGTTGAAATTCGTCCAAAAAATTTTTCGAAAATTTTCACTACGGTGGTCTCGACACTTAGGATTTTTTCGTGAAAAAAAAAAATTTTCAAAATGTTGGAATTGAGCTCCGAGACCCATCCCATCGTGTTTGTCGTCAAAAGTTGGGTCGGTGAAGTTTCGGTGAAAAAACCGCCCCCCCCCCCCCCAACGACTCAACTGACCAAATTGGTCGAAAAGACCAAAGTTGTTCAGAATCATGTGAAACAAACTTCTATCAAGGTTTCAGGTTGAAATTCGTCCAAAAAATTTTTTCGAAAATTTTCACTACGGTGGTCTCGACACTTAGGATTTTTCGTGAAAAAAAAAAATTTTTCAAAATGTTGGAATTGAGCTCCGAGACCCATCCCATCGTGTTTGTCGTCAAAAGTTGGGTCGGTGAAGTTTCGGTGAAAAACCGCCCCCCCCCCCCCCAACGACTCAACTGACCAAATTGGTCGAAAAGACCAAAGTTGTTCAGAATCATGTGAAACAAACTTCTATCAAGGTTTCAGGTTGAAATTCGTCCAAAAAATTTTTTCGAAAATTTTCACTACGGTGGTCTCGACACTTAGGATTTTTTCAAGTCCAAATGTGAAATGTCGCTTTTTTTTTGCCAACTTGGACGATGAATTGTGGAGGATTGGAAGTGAATGAAGAGCTCGGGTTTCTTTTAGCGGCAAGACCGCACTTTGTTCTCTAGGATCTCCTCTTTTCAGATGCGTGACAGGCTCCGTTTCCAAATGAGAGCCTGCTAAAAATCGAGTTTTTGTGCATTTTCCAAGATTTTGGAACTTTTTGAAAAAACGACAGAGTTTTTTCATCTCGGCTTCTGGTCATCGTAGAGGGTCGAGGGATATCTTAAATGAAAGGGGAGAGCGAGAAAACGTGACACTCAAAATTTGGAGTCAATCGGAGCACTAGAACCGGAGATAGACGGGTTTAAAGTTTTTGGATGATGGGTGTTACGTCATCAGCTGATCGCCACACACTATATAAGCTGGGAACCGAGAGAGACTTGTCATTAAGACGAGAGCGATTGTCAGAGGTAGGTCGTCTCTCTGAGCTCCGATGATAGCTTCGGACATTCCAAATTCCGAGTTTCTGTAAGAAACCGACTTAGAAAATTTCATTGCTGAACTCAGCTAAGGCGTCAGACTTAGAGGTTCGCCAGGAGATGGCCTTCGTCTCCAGGCCATAAAAGACTCCAAAACTTTAAAGGCTTGTAACTTTGCTTCTACAAGTCCGTTTGACTTGATTCAAAAAAGGTTCGGTTGCTATTGACCTGCTCTAAGTGATAGACTACTTATAAAATGTTGTAAGTAGTGCTAAAAAGTTGAAAAATTTAAATTCACTAGTTTTGGAGGTTTTCTGGGGTTTTCGACCCTGCTGAAGTCAACTAGATGATTTTTAATGATGTCTGAGCCAGTCTTCTCATGTTACAAGCGGCTTTTCACTGAAAGCGAGCAAGACACGGAGAGTTTTGCTGTAATATTCCACTGACAGGGTGTTCCTTCGGGACGGCGGACGATGCCGTAGTGATAAGTGTGGCAAGGGAGTGTGTCATAGTTTAGACCGTAACCGCTGGGACAACTCATGTCTCATGTTGGGCATTTGACACAGTTCTCAACGTAGCACTTTGAACGCCAATCGGTTGAGTCTTAGCTATCTTGTCATGGGTGGCCTCTAAACATCTCCATTGCAAAACGCTGGTGAATCAAGCTCTCTACGGCTTGCTATCAAGCTGATCAAAGTCTGCCAACCTCTTACCAACTCCACCGGTTTTCATGTCTGGCGATCAAGTCATGGATGGTGCAAGTCACGGAGTTTTTCGGTGTGATACTTCCTGTGGGCGGACGTTCTTTCGAGACAGCGGTGAAGTCCGTAGCGATGAGTACTGCACGGGACGTGGGCAATGGTAATCCTTGTGAAACCTCTCTGCGTCATGTTTGCAAGTGGTTGCCTTTCGTCTCAACGTTGTACTCTGACCGCCAGGGCAACATTTAGCTATCTGCCACAGGTTACCTCATAAAATCTCCATTGCACTTGTCTCCCGACAGTTGGCCAACCATGCGAGAATGAACCATCAGTTCTTCTTGTCTCTATCACGGAGACGAAATGATGAAGGAATGAAGGGAGGACATTCATGCGCCACACGCAACACATCACAGACTTCTCTCTTTGCTAGTGAACAAGCTCTTGTCAGTATCGTACAAAGATTTTACTGCAGCACAGGTTGATGTATAGTTAGAAAAGTTTGATCATCAACGTTGTATTCGTAAGTCTAGTCAGAAACTTTATCATGTTGTACAAAGGTTTTACTGCAGCACAGGTTGATGTATAGTTAGAAAATTTGATCATTGAAGTTGTATTCGTAAGTCTAATCAGAAAGTGTATCATGGTTTGCAAAGTTAGTGTAGTCAACTAGTTCTTTACCGCGACACCCGTTTGAGAAAGTAAAGTTTGATCATGACGTTTATTCGTGAGTGTCATCAGAAAGTGCATCATGGTTTGTAAAAGCAAAGTTAGTGTAGTCAACTAGTTTTTACTACAACTCATGTTTGTGAAAATAAAGTTTGATCATTGACGTTGTATTCGTAAGTCTAGTCAGAAAGTGTATCATGGTTTGTAAAAGTTTTACTACAACACAGGTTGATGTATAGTTAGAAAAGTTTGATCATTGAAATTTTATGACTGACTGAACTCACAGCAGCATTAGAAAGTTTAGCACAACACAAATATCATGAAAAAATACTTTATTTGGTCTTTGATTTAACATCATTGAAACCCACTTTACTAATAGCAATGACAATATGCTTTATTTTATTCAGAAGCAAATGATCGCCGTAACCATGAAAGTTGTCCATACGAGAAATAATCCTCCGCAGATGCCGTGTATAAAACTCAGAAGCATCAGTAACATATTCTTGTCCATAGGAAGGAAATTGAAAATCAACACTTTCCGCTACTTCACCTTCTGGAAAATGAATGTAATTGACATGTGCAGTTAAATGAGCCTTGATGAGACTGTCTTTGAAATAAGATATCAACTCCGTAAATATTTTTCGTGTGTAGTCTAAACATGCTTCCAATTCTGTCTCCTCCCTTTGAAACTCAAGGATGTAATCTTGTATTAAGCCTCCGAAGCACTCTTGATGAAAACGAATCGTGCAATCATCATGTTTCAATGTATTGACTTCAGGTGCCATGCTTGAGTCTATTGCTAAACAACATTTTTGCCTAACACGATTTCAATAACGCGTTACAAATGTGCGTGCGCACATCGGAAACTCTAGCTCGTCTGTGATTGGACGAGAGGTCTGATCCATTCACCGCTTAGGAAAATCTTATAAAAGGCAGTGCACCAGCTCTGCTCTTCACATTTATCTTTCACAAGGTGAGTGTCGGTGAGCTCCTGCTATCAGGTTGTTTTGACTTGCTATCAAGTTGAATAGTCTCTTGCTATCACATCTTCTGCTCATAAAACATATCATCGCTGTAATACCTCCTTTGCTCGAGCGTTCCTTCGGGACGGCGGGTACTGCCGTAGAGGGATTGCGTTGCACGGGTTGTTCGTCGTTTGTTAGACCGAAACCTCTGAGCCGTTGCTCATGTTGGGCGTTCGACTTCATACTCAACGTGACGCTTTCTCTCGCCAGGTCAGAGTACTTTAGCCATTCGACAAAGGTTAGTCTTTATGATATGGAGTAGAGTGAAATGTAACTCATTAGATGTTACTTCAATGATTGTTCCCATGATAAACGTTGACTAGGCAAATGAAACGATTCTCATCTTTCCTTTTCAGTGATTGAAATCTGCGTTGACAAAGTCTAATTAAACCTTATCTACCAAAATGGAGTTTACGAAAATCGAAGAGTATCGCGTCTGTGCTGAGAAGGAGAGGAAGACGATTAAGCAATGTAAGTTTTTGTGCAATGGGGCAAGGATGAGGTACAGGTTGTGCTAATAAAATTCTTTAACTAACACCATTAGGTTTGCATGTGTGTGTGTGTGTTAAACGTAAGAATTAATTTTCATAAACCTCTAAATAACATCAAGAGGGTAGGAATCATGTCCTTATTAATTTTCAATGAAATACAAGACCCCTAACCTCTCCCTACTCCATGATTTTCAAAACCGAAACTAACATTTCGAAAAAAAAAATGCATTGTGATGTGTTTAGGTGAAATCTCTCACCACCCTCTTTTCTTCCGTTTCAGTGCAAGAATCGTTCGTCAATGGGGAGTCCGTCCCTGTTAGAAGCAATCGGACAAGCCTACGAGCGACTTGGAATGTGTAAGTATCTTGATGGATTAATGCTGTCATGTTTTAGCACTTCTGTATCCGTATAGTTCATTCTCCATCATTGTTGTCTCCGCAACCTCTAATCTCATCTCTTTTTTTTTTTCCTCTCTACAGATTTGGCAAGGCAGGAGAAGTGGGAGGAAGCCGCGAGGCGGAAATACCGCGAGGAATTTCCGGCCCTACCTTCCCGCTCCACCACCACTGCCAACCAAACAACACCCTACCATCCATCGACCTCGGCCATTGCCCCACCTCCACCGCCGCCAGCACCGCTACCTGTGCCAGTCCCTGCTCCCCGTCGCCACATCCCTCCGACATTAAAGCCAAGGACCCTTCCACCTTCGGCCCGTGTCCCTCTCCTGCCTCCTCCGCGTCCATCCTTGCTGCCGGAGCTACAGTCCTTAGATGGTAAGTAGTCGTGATTGGGAAATAGGGGGGCTAAGACTTCAAACTTGAAATGCTGATCATGTTACTAATCTCTTTTCTCTTTTTCTCAACAGATCTGGCGACGGTTCTCCTGGACGGTGACGTTCCCTCCCGTCCCATCGTCATCCCAGCATCGCCACCACCACCTACAGCGGCCGACCTCCCTCTCCTCTCAGTCAAGTCGGTGGAGAGATTGTTGGAGGAGCAGGAAATGGAGTTGGAGATCGTCGGAGAGGAGAGGGAGATGGAAGTCGAAAAGAAGGACTTTCAATGCAGCGGTTGTGACAGGGTCTTCGCCTCAGCTTACAGTTTGAGACGTCACACTGCTGGCCGTGCCTGCAGGGGAGGAAAGCGGCGACCGATCCCTCAACGGCCCAAGTGTGAAGGTTGTGGACGCACGTTCTACAACAACACCAACTTGCGAGTCCACATCGAAGGCGGTTCCTGTGGCAGTGTGAGGCAACCACCCACAACAACAGGTAGGAAGCATCCTTCATCACACGTCGGCTTTTCCTGTTCTTCGTGTCAGAAGACCTTTCCTACAGAGTTTGTTCTTTCTTCGCACACACTCTGTCACACTCATTCCACTGAGCTTTACACTGACAACAACGTCACTCTAAGGCTGAGCAAGTTTTCCCTTGAGAGGCTCGTTCGCGATTATGAGTTAGTAAGCTCTGAAGCTGTGCAGGACATTCATCCTTTCTTGATGAATAACATAGGCTTAATTCATCAAATGTTGGCGAGCTTAGATAGATTTTTACTTAAGGGCATGTTCTATCTCACTGCTCGTTTCAATAAGGTAGACAGTAGCACGGGAGAAGTAGAGTCCACTGTGACCATTAGGATAGCCTCCTGTGCTGCTGATCTCATAGGTGATGTAAACGAGTGGGTAGAGAGACATGCGACCTATCTCGTCAACAACTTAAATAAATTTAATGAAAGAGACAGCGGTCTGGTCTTTGATGGGATAGAGAAGGTAGACATCAAAATAAATCTTTTAGAAAATTTACAAGGGAGCGGTTGTTTCACCCTCCCCAAAGCACTGGCTGACAAAAAGGCTGTCATCAATGTAGAATGTCAGTCCCAGTGTTTCAAGTATGCCGTCCTCTCCATTCTTCACTATAATGATATAGATAAGGATCGACAAAGAGTCACCAAGTATCGTGAATGGGAGGATGAGCTTAAGTTTGATGGGTTAGATGTCAACACATTAGACTTTAAAGGCATCGCCCAATTTGAAAAATTGAATAATATTAAGATCATAGTCCATCTGTGGGAAAAAGGTCTGAAGGGCGTTAGGTATAATAATCGCCAAAGTAACTTTGACCGGGTTGTCAATCTCCTCCTAGTGTATAGCGACAACCACCCAGAATGGCATTATTGTGGCATTCCTAAAATTTCAAAGTTATACCATCATCAAGCAACCTATAGGGATAATTTTTATTACTGTGATCGCTGCACACGGCGTTTCACATCAAAAGCATTTTTTGAAGAGCATTACGAGTGGTGCTCTCGGGGTAAACTTCAAATGGAAGTCATGCCCAAAGATAAATTTTATAGGTATGAAGAAAACGGCAATGAGCTCAGTCCCATATGTACCATCTATGCGGACATTGAATGTTATATTGAACAAGAAGACCTAAGTCATGAGCCAGCAGCCATCGCCTGTTATGAAGTTTGGCACCCATATTATAGGAACCAAAATAAGATGCATGTGTGGCAAGGCGAGGAGTGCGTTGAAAACTTCCTCAACTTTTTAGATAGGAAAGCCCGTTTTCATCAACGCTATGAAACGGAGCTAACTAGGAAACCCATGTGCTTCACAGAAGCCGATAAAATCAAATTTGATAAGACCACGGAATGTCCCCGCTGCTGTTCATCCTTTGATGATCAGCAACATAAGAAAGTGAGGGACCATTGCCATCTCAGTGGTAAATTTAGGTCTGCCTTATGCAGTAAATGCAATATGAGACTTAGGCTCAAACGGCGAACGCTCCCCGTCATCTTTCATAACTTTAAATGTTATGATGCTCACATCATCATTCGCCATGGATTCGGTAAAATGAAATCTGGTCATCCAAAGTGATTGCACAAAGTAAGGAAAAATTTATGTGCATCACTGCTAAAGTCAAGTCGATAAGACGAAGGAGGGGAAGCCTGTCTTCTATGACATAAAGTTTCTAGACAGTTTCCAGTTTATGTCTTCTTCCTTAGCCGCATTGGTAATAATTTAGAAACACTTCCCTCACTCAACATTTAAAGAAAGACTATCCCAACATAAGTGACAGTCTGATACGACGGAAAGGGGTGTTTCCTTATAGTTATTTTAGTTCAATGGATACATTGAAGGAGACATCCCTTCCGTCCATCGATAAATTTAAAAATGATTTGACGGGTGAGGACTGTTCGCTGGATGATTATGGGCATGCGGAGCAAGCATGGTTAGAATTTGGATGTCACACTTTTGGTGACTACATGCTTGCCTACTTAAAATTAGACGTCTATCTGTTGGCTGACGTGTTTGAGACTTTTAGGAAAGTCACATTAGAACAGGACGCCTTAGACCCCGTCCATTTTGTTAGTCTGCCGGGTCTGTCCTATCAGTCAGCCTTCAAGATGACGAAAGAGAGCATTCATTTACTGCAAGATGCAGAAATGTATACGTTATTTGAACGTGGTATTAGGGGTGGCTTAACATTTGTCAACAAACATGTTGTCAACAACACCCAAGACATAGGATCGACCACACATTTTAATGTACATAGACCAAAATAATTTTGTTATGGGACGAGTAGCACTCTACTAGCTCTTTTGCACACGAGAGGTCTGACATTCAATGGGTAGAGCCCCTTTGTAAGACATTGAATAACTTCTCCAAAGTCCAAGCACACATCATGGCACTGGGAGATGAGGCCGACATAGGTTATTTTTTAAGTGAAGTCGTCCCCGCTCCCCCCCCCCCCCTCAACCTCATCTATCCAGACTGCCATTACCGAATAGCCGACGTGTTGACTTTCCTTCTCGCAAACGTAATCTGGCATGGACCCACTCAGATCCAATAGTATAAAGCCACTAGGAAGTTGTTTGCTCACCCAATTGAACAAGCAGCATTACATCGTGCACTATTCCATCCTCAAATTCTATCTAGGTATGGGGATGCAACTTGATAAAGTCCATCGCGCTATCCAGTTTAAGCAGAAGCCCTTTCTAAAACCGTATATAGAATTTAATAGCAAGAAACGGGCTGAATCCAAGAATCCTTTCGAAAAGGACTTCTTTAAATTTAAGAATAATGCCCTCTTTGGTAAAAACCATGGAGGATGTAAGAAAGTGCATGGACTATCGCATCGCAACTGATCCGGAAACGAGTATCAAGTTATGTCGCTCGCCGTTGTTTTGCCACCATGATGTCATTTCCGAAGACATCACTGGTTTTAAAATGTTAAAATCTAAAGTAGAACTTTGTAAGCCCATTTATGTCGGTCAAGCTGTCTTGGATCACTCCAAGTTAGAAATGTACAAGTTATTTTACCACACTTTTAAGACATGTCCACTTCTCCAACGTGTGGAATTAGTAGGAGGTGATACAGACAGCTTCTTCCTAGCTTTGACAACCACGAGCCAAGTCAAGCAGGACGACATTTTTAATTATTTAGCACCCAAGTTTGATAGTTCCAACCATCCCACTGACCATCCGCTTTACTCTACCTCAAATAAAGCGAAGCTTGGATGCTTGAGGATGAGTGTGCCGGCAAACAGATAGAGGAGATGATCTTGCTTCTCCCCAAGATGTACTCCATGAAGTTAAATCCTCAGAGCTTTCTATAAAACGGGCGAAAGGCATCTCGAAGTCAATCGTTAGAAAAATGACACATAGGGACTATCAAGATGCCTTAGATTCATTTAAAATCAAAAAAGTAGAAATGAACATTTTAAAATCTCAGTCGCATCAAGTCAGAACAACGACGTTTAGGAAACGAGGTCTCTCAAGCTTGGGAAGACAAGCGATGCTGGATGAGTCCTAACCACTCATTACCGTACGGCCATCCAGACACTCATCTACCTCCACCCAAGAGACAGAAACTTTCTCCTCCTCCGTCCGGCGATGTCTGATGATGAATGCTTCCTCTCTGTTGTGGTTGATGTTTTGCTTTTTACTCCATGGCGTTTTCTATGGGATGTTGTGAGTGAGTGCCTTGGAACATGCGTCCAACTCCTGATCACTTCATCTCATGACTTACATATCAACTGGTTTTCCTGACGTTGTTTTCTCCCTGCACATGAGTGACTTTGTTTTCTCCCTGCATATCAGTGACTTCGTTTTCTCCGGTGATGTGAGATATAAAAACTTTGTTTTCTGCTACCATCAGTATTAACTATGGGTGGTGCTATGAAAAATCGGTTGTGATGATGAATAACATATCATGTACATACTGTGTTGATTTCCTTTTGACATAAAGATGGGATTCTCACTCAATTGGTAATAGAAGTATAAGTTTTAATCATTTTGTAAGATGGTGTAAGTGGAGTGGTAGAAATAAAGTTTGATGATTGTCAAAGTTAGAAATTAAGTTATAACCATATCACGTGTTTGTAAGATAGGTGAAATCTAAATGAAGTTAGGAATCACTTCGCTGTTTGTAAAGTGGTTAGAAATAAAGTTGACGTTTGTAAAGTTAGAAATAAAGTTGACGTTTGCAAAGTTAAGGAAATAATGTCCAGTTGTATGATTGTAAAGTTTGTATGATAGGTGACAAATATAAAATGAAGTCATAAGTATTTCACTATTTTGCAAGATAGGTAAAGCTATAAAATAAAGTCATAACCATGTTAGAGTTTGTAAGTTAACATCCTCATCAACGCATGTAACATCATGGCAATTTCTTCGGCTTAGGAAACACCAACAACCACTTTGTTGACTCATGTCTGATAAATAGCTCTGATTCATGTAAGTGAAGTAAGGCACACAGTTCATACGAATCTAATCAGTCTTGTTCAACCTTTTCACCGACGAGTGTGTGGACATCATTTCATGTCTATATAATAGCCACTGACTCATCCTATAAAAGCGAAGAAGAACCATGTTTGATGCATCTTTTCACCGACACGGTGATGTGGACGATAGTTCATTAGTGGTGACTCATTCAAAAGGCATCATGTGATTAACACGATTTCTATATAACTGTGACTCATACAGATAAACGCATTAAAGATTTAACAATGTCAGCTACTTTACTGATATCACGTAAACCAGTCATGAGATACAATGTCCGTTGTGAAACACTGCAATATGTACAGGATGCCACTTCCGAATCAGAGCAGCAGGAAAGAGGAGTTTCAGTTTCATAAATATACAATGTAATTACTGAAAACAAAAAATGCCGTTTTTAATGTTGGCTAGATTTCACCCTCAACATCTTTCAATTGAACAGACACTACTATATTCTTCAATGTCAGGGGACTCAGGCGTAGAATGAAGGCTCTATGAAAGTTAAGTTCGCATTTTCTTGACGAACATTCGTAACACTGGACTGCATCACGAAGATGAGCAACAAGGTTTCCTAGGACTTTGGATGTTTGCCCGCCAGCCGAAAGATTTGAAGATTTCGACCGTTGGACTCATGCGAGGTCTGTACCAACATTGTTTGCGGGTACGACCCGCCTGTATAGATAGACTGAAATCGCGGAAGTATGTGGGTATGCAACTGTTCTAAATCGATGATCTAACTTCCTGAGATTCATTTCGCGCATGGGCGTTGATGATGCGGGATGGGGAGCATGACTCACAAATGACGATGAGGATGGATGTGATGTGTGGTGTTGTTTTGGGGGGTGATATTGGTTTGTTGTGTGGTGCATTTGGTCTGGGGTGTTGTGTGTGTGGTGTGTGGTTGTGCTGGGGAGTGAGATGTGTTTTGATTGTGTTTGTGTGTTGGGTGTGTCTGGGGTTTTTGGGGTGTTGTGTGTTTGGTGTTGTTGTGTTGGTTTGTTGTGTGTTGTTTTGTGTGTTTGGTGGTTTTGTGTTTTGTTGTTGTGGTAGTTGTTGTTGTTGTGGTGTGTTGTGTGTTGTTTGTGTTGTGTTGTGGTGTTGTTTGTTGTTGTGTTTAGTTGGTTGTGTTTGTTTTTTGGTTTGTGGTTGAGTGTGTGTGTTTTTTTTTTTGTGTTTGTTGTGGCGGTGTTGCTTGATTTTATGTGTTGTGTTGGTGTTACGATGTAATTGGTTGTGTTGTTGTGTGTAGTTTTTAGTTAGTTTTGTGGCGTTTTGGGTTGGGTCTTGGTTTGTGTTTGTTTTGGGTTGTTGTTGGTGTGTGTTGTGGTTGTGTTGGGGTTGGGTAGTTTGTTATTTTTGGGTGGTTGGGTTGGTTTTATGGGGTATTGTGGTGTTTTGGTGGTTTTGTGGGTTTTTTTTAGTGGGTGGGTTGTTGTGTAGGGGGGGTTGGGGGGGTTTTGGTAAGTTGTGGTTGTTTGGTGTTTTGTTTTGGGATAGGGGGTTGTTGGGTGTGTGTTGAGCTTGTGTTGGTTGGTGTTTTGTTGTGTTGTGTAATTGTTTCGGGTTTTGTTTGTTTGTGGTTTTGGGTTGTTGGTTGATGTGTTTGGGAGTTGTAAGTATTTGTATGTTGAGTGATGGTTTTGTGTTGTGGTGTTTGTTGTGGGTTGGGGGATGTGTTGTTTAGGGAGTGGTTTAGCTTGGTTGTTTTGTTGTTTGGATTGTTAAGTGGGGTTGTGTGGTGTTTTGGTTGTTGTTGTGGTTGTTTGTTTGTTGTTTTGGTGTTTGTGTGTTTTGTTTGTGGGTGTAGTGGGTTTTGTGATAGGTGTTTTGTTTTACTGGTATTGTGTGTTTTGTGTTGTTGTGTTTGTGTTGGTTGTTGTGGTTGTTGGTTGTTTTTTTTGGTGTTGGTGTTGGGTGGTGGTGGTGGTGGGGTGTTTGGTTGTTGGGGTGTGGGTTGTGTTTGTATGTGTGTTGTGTTTGTGTAGGTGGGTGTTAGTGGGTAGGTGTGTTGGGTTTGTGTGTGTGTTGGTGATGGTTTGTGGTTTGGTGGAGTTATGTAGTATGGGTGTTTGATTGGTGGGTTATATATGTTTTGGTTGATTGTTCTGGGTTGTTGGTGGTCTGGTATTGTTTATTAGAATGAGAGGGGTTTTGATGTATGGGTGGTTTTAGGAGTGTTGTGTTGGTGTGGAGTATTGTTTTTTTGGGTGGTTTGGGTTGTTGTGGTGTAGTTTTTGTAGTGGGGTTGGGTTTGGTGGTGTGGTGTTTTGTTTTTGTGGGTTGTTGGTTAGGTGGTGGTTTGTAAGTTTATAGGTTGTGTTGAGGTGAATGGTGTCTGTGTGGTGTTGTGTGGTGTGGTTTAGGGGGGGTGGGGTAGTTGTATTTTGGTTTTAAAGGTCTTGTTAAGGGTGTGGTGTGTTGTGGGTGTTGTGTGTTTAGTTTTGTGATTTTGTATTGTTTGATTGGTTGTTTGCGTGGGAGTTCGGTGTATATTTTGGATTTAGGTGTGGGGGGGTGGTTCGTGTGGGGTGGATGTTTGGTTTGCTGTTTGCTTTTGGTTTTGGTGTTGAGTTGTTGGTTGTTGTGGGGTGTGTGTTGGGGTGAGGGCGAATTTTTGGGGTTGGATGGTGTTTGTTGGTTTTTGGTTTGGGTAAGGGAATGTGTTGATTTTAGTGGGTTGTTTTTTGTGTGTGTTATTTGGTTGGTGTTGTGTTTGGTGGGCTGTGTAGGTAGTGTATTGGTTGGACGTGATAATTGCTAAGTTTTGGTTGTGTTGTTGGTTTGTGTGTTTGGGTCGTGTTGGGTGAGTTTGTGTTGTGTTGTTGTTTGTGTGTTGGTGTTGTGTTTTGTTGTGGTTGTTTGGGTTTGTGGCTGTGTGTTTGGTTTTGGTGTGTTTTTGGTGTTGTTGGATGTGTGTTATTTGGGTTTGTGTTGTGTGGAGAGTGTTTTGTTGTTTGTGTGTGTTTGTGGGGGTAGAGGGTTAAAAATGGTAGGTGGAGTTTGGTTGTTGTGTTGTGTGGTGTAGATGTTGTGTTGTGGTGTGTGGGAAGTTTGTGGATGTAGTGTTGGGATTTGGTTTTTTGTGTTGTTTGTGGTATGTTTGGGGTTTGTTTTGTCTGGTGTGTTTTTGGTTTTTGTGCTTGTGGTGGGTTTGTTGGTTTTTGTGAGGTGTGTTTTGTTTGTTGGTTGTGTGTGTTTGTTGTGTGATGTTTGTGTGGGGTTGTGTTTGTTTGTTTGTGTGGTTTTGTGGGGTTGTGGGGTATGTGTGTTGTGTTTTGTGTGGGTGTTGTGTGTGTTGTTTGGTTGTGGTTGTTGTTGTGGTTGGGTGGTTGTGATTGGTTTTTGTTTGGTGGGATTTTGGTGTGGAGGTGTGTGGTTTTGTGTTTGTGGTGGGGGGGTTGTGGTGGGTTGGTGTTTAATTTTTTGGGTAGAGAGTGTTATTTGTGTTGTGGTTTGTGGGATGTTGGTTTGTTTTGTTTGTTGTGTTGTGTTTTGTTGGGTATGTTTGGTGTTTTGTGTTTTTTGGGGGTGTTGGGGGTGGGGGGTGTTGTTTGGAGGGGTTGTTGTGGTGTTGTTGTTTGTTTTTTTTGTTTTTGGGGTGTTGTTGTGTGTTGTTTTTTTTGTGTGGTTTTGTGTTGTGTTTGTGTTGGTGGTGGATTTTTGTTGTTTGTGGTGATGCAAGTTTGTTTTGTTGTGTTGTTGTTTTGTGGTGTGTGTTTGTTTTTTGTTGTGTTTGTGTTTGTTGTTTGTGGGTTTGGGGTGTTGTGGTGGTTGTTGTTGTTGTGTGTTTGTTTGTTTTGGGTGTGTTTGTGATTTTGTGTTTGTGTTTGTGTGTTGTTTGTGGTGTTTTTGTTGATAATGTTGGGATTGTTTTTTTTTGGTGTTGTGGTTTTGTGTTGTTGTTTTGGTGTTGTTTTGGTGGTTGTGTGTTTAGTTTGTTGTGTTGTATTTAATGTTTGGGTTTGTTTTGTTTTGTTGTGTGTGGAGGGGTTTGTGTGTTTGGTTGTGTTGGTTGTTTGGTTTTGTTATTTTTGGTTTGTGTTGTTTGGGGGTGGGTTGTGTTTTTTTTGTGATTTTTTTGTTTTTTTCGTTGTGTTTTTGTGTATGTTTAGTTTGTGTGTGTTGAGTGTTTGTTGGATGTTTGTTGTTGTTTGTGATTGGTGTTGGTTGTGTGTTTGTTGTTTGTGTTTTTGTTTGTGTTGTTGTTGTGTGTTTGGGTTGTGTTTTTGTGTGTTGTTTTTTGTTTGGTGTGTTTGTTTGTTGTTTGGGTGACTGTGTTGTTTGTTGTTGTGTTTTGAATTTTGGTTGTTTTTGTGGTTGTTGGAGTTTTGTTTGTGTTTGTGGTGGTTGTTGTTTGTGTGTTGTGTGTGTTTTTGTGAGATTGGGTGATAATTGGTTTGTTTGGTTTATAGATAGTGGGTGTTTTTTTTGTTTTTTGGTGTGTTGGTGTTGTTGTTTGGGGTTGTGATGATGTTTGTGTTGTTTGTGGGGGGTTTGTGTTTAGTGTGTTTTTGTTAGTGTTGTTGTGTTGTTTGTTTGGGATGTTGTTGTTGATGTTGTGTTTGGATTTTGCACCGTGTGATTTTGTGGGGGTGTGAGTGGTTTTTGTTTTGTTTTTTTTGTGTTTGGGGTTGGGTTGTTTGGGGTGTGGGTGGGGGGGGGGGGTTTTGTTTGTGTGTGTTTTGTTTTGTTTGGTTTGGTGTGTTGTGTTTGTGGGGGTTGGGGTTTTGGTGGTGGGGGTGGGGGTGTTGTGGGGGGTTGTGGTTTGGTTTGGTGTTTGGTGTGTTTGTTGTTGTGTTTGAGTGTATTGTGGTTTGTTTGTTTAGGTTTGTTGGTTTTGTTTTTGTGGGTTTGTGGGTTGTTTGTGGTTTGGTGGGGGTTTTTTTGTGGTTGGTTTTGTTGTTTGTGTGTTTTGGTTTTTATTTGGTTTTTTTGTTTTGTTTTTTTGTTTTTGGTTTGTTGTGTTTTTGTTGTTTGTTTGTTGTGTGTTTGTTTTTGTTTTGTTGTGGTTTGTTTGTTTTATCGTTGGTATTGACAGTTCGTGGTGGGTATTGGTGTTGTATGTTGGTTTTGTGGTTTCGGTTTTGTTTGTTGTTGTGTGTATTGTTTTGTTTGTGATTGTGTGTAGTATTTGAAATGGATTAAGGCAGGGGGCGATGTGTTTGTGAACAGTTCGCAAGTCAGTGTGTCAAACTCTCCCCACACACATCCCCCCCCCCCCCACTTGGTTTATTTTCTATCTAATCTGACAAGTGAGGTGTGGTTGGTGAATTGCCTAGTGGAAGATGCAGACAAGAAGAATCTTGTGTCTTTGTGTTGTTTATTTTGATAAGATTTTTATAATGTGTGTGTTGTTCATGTGATTTATCATTAAATGGGTTATGTGTTGTTGTATATCATTTTTCGTGATGTGTTGGATATTTGAGGTAGTGAGTGTTTGTGGTATTTGTGCGTTAAGCTGATGTTTTTTTGTATCGAGTTTGATGTGTGGTTGATCTTGAAAGAATAGTGGTTGAATTTGCTTGATGTAACATAATAGGTTTATTTTCCTGGGGTTGTGAATCCCCAGTTTATAAGGGACGAGTATTATTTTTTAGCGGTGTGGATGGCTGTTCTTGTGTGTGGGGGTAGTTGTTGTACAATTTTTATTTAGTGTGAGTAGGTTCTGTTTTAATACGTTGTTGTGGTTGCTTGTGTGGTGCTGTTTATACAAGGCAATATTCATTTTTTTTTGTGGTTGTTGTGGGTGTGTGTGATTTGTTGATTTTTGGCTTCTGTTTTCTTATTGTGAATGTTTTTTGGGTGGTGTGTTGTGTTGTGTGGTTCTGTAGGGTGGGGTTTGGGGCCTGGTGAAAGTACTTAAGTTTATAATACTACAGTTTAAATAAAGTAATTAAATAGTGTGAATGTGTTTTTGATGATGGACAGACAAAACTATAACTTGATATATGAAAAGATTACTACATATAATAAACATCAAAATATAAATTACTGTTTATAAAGTGTAAAGCGAATAAACGTAGTTGTGTAGAGTGTGTGTGAAAAAATCGGAATTAAAATCTACAACTTCATATGGAATAGACAAGGCCTTAATATGATTAAAAATTAAAGAAAATATTAGAAGTGAATGTGATAGTGTGTTGGTCAAGGTTAAGATGATTTTGAAGACAGTAGGAGTAGGTAAGTTAACGTGTAGTGTTGTTATGTGATGAAGAAAGATAAGTTATTAGATAAAAAAAATATACTAAGTATTAACGCATATTTAAGGAATAAAGCTAAATAAAATAATAAGAAGTATGTCTTAAAGAGTGTGAATGGTATTTGTGTGTGTGTAGGTACGTTGTGTGTTGTGTTGTTTGTTGTTGTTGTTGTGTGGTTTTTGTAAACATAAAAAAATGGTTAGCGTGTTTAATAGACTAACTTAAGTAAAAAGAGCAGTAATCATCGTTTAAAGTGTAGACTTTATGATGTTGAACTGGATGAGAATTTAACACAGATGATGAAAATAAAAAATAATAAACAGTGATGTGTGAAATATATGTGTTTGTTGATGTTATGAGTTTAACTAATTGTTGGTGTAGGAGTATTGCATGTGGAATTATAAACGATCACGAAAGTGTGAATGTTGATATGTATTTGTAGGTGTTGACAAACGAAATTAATATGCTAAGGAAAAATATGATCCAAACAGATGTATGTTGTGATTGGGTGTTTTAGCTTGATTTGTTGTGTGTGTTATTGATTGATGTGATTTTTTTGTAATCGGTTTGTACTTGTAAATTAAAAGACAAATACATGAATTGGAATCATATAATAATATTAAAATAGCAGTACTGCGGGATTACGAGTTTGTTGTGAGTTGATGTGTGATATAAGTTTATAGTATTACTATCTGTATTAAAAACTAAAATATGAGATGGTTTTCTTTGTTGTTGTTTGAATTGTAGTGTTCAAATTAAAAAGTGTGTGGTAGTAGTGGGATAATGGTTGATGTAGTATTTAGGCCAATAAAAGATAAATTAAGGATAAATGATACCTAGTAGGATAAAATGAAGTTTAAACATAAACCAAAATCGAGCACTATAACTAACTACTCTAATATAGTTGTGTAGTTTGTTTGTTAGTTGTGTGTTGTATGCTAAATAATATCGGTAATTATAGAATATTAGTTCAGGCACAAAGTTGATGTGATTGTATATGTACTATGAACAATAATATGAAAGAACAAGTTTCTCGATAAGGGATCGTACATATAAAGTTGAAAAAAAGTTGATTTATAGGTCAATGGGTGAAAAATATAACTGGTTGAATATTTATTGGGAACTTTATTATACAATAAACGACGAGGAAGTAAATCTTTCCGCGTGGTTACCAGGATACAACAGTGTCTGATCTTGGATCAAATAGAAGGAGAAGATATGAAAATATAATTATTATTACAAAATAATATTCACATAACGTGGACTGAATGTGAGTAAATTAGATTAAAAATATATAGCTTTTGAGAAAATTTTTGTGATGATAATAGTGTATGTGTGTGGACGAAGTTACGTAATTATATCATTTAAGCAACAAACGCTAGAATAGTGTTTTAGTGGTGTGACGTGTAGATATATAGTGTGATTTGATTGTAGAAGTTGTGACTTTAGGTTAGTAGATTTGACGATAAACAACTATATACATGGTGTTACGAAACAAACAATAGATAACCGGGAAACAATAAATATAACATACAGGTTGTTAATTATAGAAATATAGGTAACTGTGGTGTTTGATTGTACTTAGGTAATATTTGGAATAGTGTTCAAAAAAATTTATAAATATTCTTGAGAATATAACAATAAACTGAAACTAAGTTAGACGAGTGTTGAGTGAACGTGTGTGTGAGTAGTGTTGTGTTCAATAATCAAATAATAATAGCGTGCTAACATTTACGAATTAAACGGAGGAGACTATCTTAATAATTAGATGTTGAGATAGTTATTTTATTGTTTAGTCTGTGTCTGTGATGTATGTATTTCTATAATATAATCACATAAAAAATGAAATAGAATATAATTTACACAATAAAGTAATAAAGTGAATTTAAGAAGTGCTGATGTGAAGTTTTGTATAAACATTAAGTGATTTGGATGGTTTGCACTTTTAACATGAACTTAATGAAACTACGAAGAATATGTTAGTAAGAATAAAATAAATATAAAGGACAAAAACTGACGATATATTGTATAAATAAAACATTCAGTACGTTTTTACTTTAATACAATTTAAATTTGTACTGTTAGATATATTATAAGGATGAACTATTTTTTTAACAGCGAACATATTACAAAAAAAAAAAATAACTTAAAAAACATAAATAAAATGATTTAAAATATTCCATCATTTATAATAAATAAAAAATATAATAAAATGTTATTTAAGTGATAAAATATAAAAAAAAAACAAGGTGAATAAAAAATTTAAAAGTTTACCTTTAAAAATACAGAAAAGTGTAAGATATAGATATGCTGTGTGTGAGTTAATCAAGAACTAATCACACAGTGTTTTGTGTGTATTGTACGTGTTGATGTTACGATTGAAGAAATCTTCGTTTGTGTGAATCTAAAACACTGACCTGTTTAACGAAAAATTATTTATGTTGGGAAGAGTTATTTCACTATTGGTGTGTTTAAAAACGAAAATAAGAGGTTTAACGATGTTTGGTAGTTTGGTGTTATAAAACTAGACGAATCGATTAAAACGCAGTGTTGGTACAGTTGTTAAAGGGTTAGATGTAATTAAATGATATTGAACGATAAGATAAATACTTCTTAGTTGTAGATGTTGTGTTTGATGATCGTGTTGTTTGGTGTGATGTTGAGCGTGACTTTCATAAAATACAAAATATTAAAGGGTACGACTAGTTTGTATTAAAAAGTTGTAGAACTAATAAGACAAAGATAGAATGAATATCAAGTTAATAATAATACGTTATCTGATATTAGTGCTGGTATTAATATTATTTAAAAATTTAGGTATTAAAAAAACAAATCGAAAGAAAATCCCTATATAAAGTTAATATTGAAGGATGTTGTGAAAACGTATGTTACATAAAATTGACGGAATTATAAAAAATTAGTGTTTATTTAAGTGATGGTTGTGGGTTGTGTATGATTTTGAAGGAAAAAATTTGGAACAGACATAACGAATGAACCAAAAGGTTGTGTGATGTGTCAAATATATACATTATTAACAAGAAATAACAGAGTCGATACTTTTCATAGTGCTTTAATCGTACGAAAATTTTTATAATAACGAAGAATATGTTGTTGGGTTAGTGTGGTTTATAAATTTGAAAGGTGTAACGAATTAAGACGGTTAGAGTAATTTTTTTGAACGTTGTAGTGCTGAAGCACGGCAAAATAATATTTAAGACTTGAATAATCCGTGTATGATAAATAATCAGTAAAACAAGATAAAAGTTACACGTATACGTTATACCAGTTTTCGCTGTATGTAAAAGAAGAACTTTGTTGTGGGGTTTAATGTTAATAAATGTTGTGAAAAGTTAGTGAGGGAGTAGATGAGTTGTATTTGTGTTGTGATAGTGATGAATCGTGTTGAATATAGAAGGTGTGTGTTGTTGTATAGTGAAAAAGTTGTGATTGTGTTGAATAAACTTGAAGATAAGACAAGTAAACCACTTAGGTTGAAATTACGTGTGAATGATGTTTTATTCGACTTAAAGTTTTGGTTTTTGAATTGTGTTGTGTGTGTGATAGTGTGAGATGATGAACGGATACATAATAGATAAATTAACTAAATACGCAAATAAAGAGCACTTTACGCTAATGGTACAAGAATAATAAATAGAAAAGATATTATTATCGACGAAAGTACGATATTAGCATGTACTACGTATAGTGTTTAGTGTAAGTTAGAAAAAGACCGAAGACCGACTTATAAGATAAATTTAAGATTTATTCAAATTAAAATATAAATAGATTCGAAAACTTATTATTGTTGATTAAACGATTAGTTCTATAGAGTTAATGAGTGGTGTTGTACTGTGAAAATTGATGTTTATACGATAACATTGTGTCGTATGGGTGTTGTAAGTGATGATGTTACTTTATAAAATCAAAACATGTATTTTGATATTCTTAAGTATAAGTCGGTTTACTAGATAAGACTTTTGATGGGTGTGATAAGATCCTTGAATGGGATGTGGTAGTGATTATTTGTTGATGTATGACGTTGAGAGTTTTTGGTTAATAACTACTTTGGATGTGTAGTGAGTAGATTTTTTTATGTGTTGGGTTTTAGTTTTGTAAATTTTATAATAATAGATTATGTATGTCGAGTAGTTCGTCTGATTACTTGACGTGGTTTAATTTATATTCTCTACATAGGTTCGATCGATGATATAAACATAGACAGTGTTTTGGTGGTTGAGGGCTGCAAGTATCGCCCTTTGATGTATTAGTATGTGGTAACAATCTGTAGAACCGGTGAACAGATATAACATCTGATTGGTATTTATATTTATTGAAGTTTATTTTTTAAATGGAGTTTGTGTGTTAATAGATCGTTATGGTAGTTAAAGGTAAGAGTGAAATAAGTTTATCTACGACAACTGGATTTTGTTATGAATCTGTGAATAATATCAAACGTAATAATACTACGACACACGTAAATAACTAATAACATTATAAAAGTAATGAGGAAAAGAGGAGCTTATATACATAACGCTATATTTATTAGGTCAATTATAGGTGGGTTAGCTTTTCAGTATTGTATAGCAAAATATCTAAGATCATTAGCTTATACTGGAAATAATACATTAGATCTGGTGTATGTAGTGTGTGTTAGTGATGTAAATTGAAATTATTGTTGTTGTTTGTGCGATAGACGGGGAAATTAAAGTTTCGATAAACAACATAAGAGACAAATCAAAACCAAATAACGTGTGTTGTGGATAAGGTAGAATGTTAGTGAGAGTTGGTCGGTGTGGTTGTTGTTTGTTGTTTTTTGTTTCGTATTTAAGGACTGTATATTGAAGAAGAAATTCAACGAAAATTCATCCGTGAAATTGTGATTAATAAATAGTTCAAATGCTATAAAGATGTATGTGTAGTTTTGGTGTTTGTTTTGATTTGAACGAAAGTAAGTTGTGGTAGAAAAAGTGTGTGTGAGTGTGTTGTGTTTATGTGAAGGTATTTAATGTAGTACTAATATAATATGTAACGTATGAATTTAGAGAGTCGACAAAGTCATTTGTTTTAAATATAGAAACGGTGTCTTATTTAAGTTTAAAGTGTTGTTGTGTGGTGATTGTAGTCGTGATGAATTGTAATTTTAGAAAATAAACGAACTATTAAATTTATAAATGGAGGATCATATAGTGTATATTTAAAAAATTAGATAGAGGAGAACTCCTTTTTATATTATATTGTTAAACATTCTATGTAAGATGGTAATTACACTGCATAAAAGATTTAGATTTATTTATTATCGTTTGATTCATAGAATGTGAATTTAACACTAGGTGGTATGTAGTATGTCGAGCTTATATAAGTTTATGTTTCGGCTGTGTATGATTTCGTTAGATAATGGACACCTATGTGTAGTTTGTTTGTTGGAATACGAAGTGTATGAGGTAGAAAATATAAGATTAACAATATGTTAATTTCATTACATAAGCAAGGTTCAATATTATTATATACAAAGAAAGGGTAAACCTCAAGTTAAGAAAAATGTAGATGAAAAGACTTTTTATATAAGAAATCGAAAAATCCAATACCAAAACTAGATATAGTAAAAGATTGTTTGTTTCGAATATGGTGATTGCAAGAGTATGATTGTTTAGTTATGAATAGTACGTGTTTGAATCAAGTTGTAGTTGTGTACTCCAGAGTGCTTGTTGTGATGTGATGTGTTTAGCATAAGTTTTTATACCTACAATAATACTGCTAAACTTTCATCAATGATAGTTACGTATATCTACACTTTTAAATTGAACGATTTCTAACGCACAATTGCTGCGTGATGTTGTGAAATTTCATTTAAATGTTAAAAATAATATGTATAGTAAGTTCGTGTTAGTCGCTTAATAATATACTATATTCAATTAGTAATGTCAATGACTAAGAAATTGAATAATTAGTTAGTTGTCGATGCTGAATAATATTATATAAATTATTATCTCAGATATAAATGGTGTGATGTTATGTAATGTTGTGTAGTTAGATATTATGTAATAACCAGTTTAAATCTAATAGTAGAAGTGTAGTGTTGATTATTAATGCGAATAAAGGATAGAAAAAATAAGTGTACTAGTGTTTTTTAGTTTAGGTGTTAAACAGAAAATAAGTACTATCAATAGACAGATCCGGAAAATTTTCAATTGTAGTGTAACTACTATTCATATAACAATATGAGTAAGATAGAGCTGGTTTGTTCGGGTGAAATATTATAGACTCCTATAAGCTAACAAAGAACTAATTATCAAAAGGATAATAAATTTATCGAATTATGGTCGACTTAATATTATATGAAGTTTGTACTTCATCGTATTGACTTGATATTTTAGATGACGATAAGAAAGACTTGAATGAGGAACATTTAAAAAAATATATGTTTTAATTATAGTAAAAAACAATAAGAAGTATGTGTGTGTGTATGTTGTGTGTGTGGATTTTGTGTTGAGTGTGTTTTGTATCGTGTAGTTTTATATAAATCTCACTTAAAACAGTTTTGCATTTGGATATTAATTTGGACCAAATTTAATATGTGAGAATATACAGTATTTATGTGGAAATAAAAATGGCCTACTTTGAGAAAAAGTATATCAACTTGGTGATAAGGAGAAGCTTTGGTTTAGTAAAAGATAATTTATTTTAATCAATCGTTAATTAAAGTACCATTTTTAAGAATGTAGTATATGTATTCATTTCAAAAATGAAATGGTATGAGTTTAAAAGTTTAATATATATATACATACATATTTCACTATGTATTTATGTCAGAAGTTTGATGGGAAGTGTGTTTTTGAAGGTAATCGTTAATTTATAGTGTGGTTGGTTTAATGATGAAGATTTTTTGGAGAATTGGTGTTATGCTCAATGGGGGTTATTATTTTGTTCATCTTAGTATTGTTAATTGTTCTTTGTATGTATATATAGGTTTGTGAATTTTGGTGTGTTTTTGTTGTGAATGTATATTAAGTAAAATAATTTGATGTTTCGAGTTTGAGTAAAAACTTGTGTACTGAAATTTAAGTTGTGAAGTTTGTTGATGTTACTCATCTCAGGTATTATTAGAAAGACTCCAGCAAAATGTTAGGAGACAGAGGACGAAAGAGGTGTAAAAAACTACATTAAATGACTGAATTAAAAGTAATTATCAAAAGTGAACTACTGACTGAAACATATAGATACCTACGAAGGATGGGAAATATTTAGTATCTTTTTTTTATACTTACTATGATACGACATATACATATGAAAGTGTTGTGTGACGGAATATTTTTGGTAAGCCAAAAGTCTAAAAATGAGTTAAGGTAATTAATGTGGTATTAAATAGATAGTGATGTCAAGTTTTAGTTGTTTTGTGTGTGTTGTGTGGTAGTACTAATGAAAAACGGAACACTTAAAGTGACTACTTATGATAAAAGAAGACTGTTGTGATTGTACGGAACTTCCCTTTCTTATACTTTTCTCCATTGAGGGTTTTTGAATCCACAAATCGTTAGCAGTGTTATTATGTAGAATTCCATCTTCTTGACATGCGAATAAATACAATGCTCGTCTCCTACGTTAATGACACGGACAGAAGTGGGAGATAGGACTATGCGCGATAAGGCAACCTTCGATTTAGATTGAAAGCGTTTC
Organism: Prostheceraeus crozeri; assembly: GCA_907163375.1. Taxonomy (NCBI): domain Eukaryota; kingdom Metazoa; phylum Platyhelminthes; order Polycladida; family Euryleptidae; genus Prostheceraeus; species Prostheceraeus crozeri. The sequence goes on from CAJQUW010001233.1 coordinate 205,349, forward strand.
TAGAGTTATACTGAAGTTGTATTCTTCGATGTCTGACGATTTTCGTATCTATTGAATTGTTAACGCAGACTGTACTTTCCTATGGATATCATAGGAGACATGCTGATATTTCGCACATGATTCAAAACTTGAGTGAAGAAGGTCAATGCCTAAGAAAGAGAAGGATAATTGATGTGAAGAGTCATGTTCATGTGTGGCATGAGTGAGTGTACATTTTCTTCCTGATACGAGTGCGCGTTACGGCCAGTGGGTCTCATAAAGTTACGAATAGGTTGCGTTTTCTCAGTGTGTGGAGAGTGTTACTGTTAGTTGCTTCAATCTAATCAGTTCAGACATGGACTTCATTTTAAGGTGTGGAGACAAGGATAGGGAATTCAACGTAAAACAACCTTCCGTCCCTGACGCCGGAACCATACGTAGTATGTGAGATGAATTTTTAATTCTCGAAGGAGATAGAATCCTACTTTCTCCCAAAATGGGGAGCGGTTTTTGCAATTGAGTTAAGTCGATCGCTGCACCATACATTTTCATTGGTTGATGTTGGACTTGCTGATCTTATCCATATGCACATACATGTATCGTTCTTTCCATGATGGGACTAATAAGTGGACCTCCGCTTCACCATAGTGTCGAACTCAATTTCTTTTGGACGTAGAAGTTGTGGTGAGATTTTCTTTCAGGATGTTTCAAGAGTATTGAATTGAACGTACCGTGTTAATAGTCTACTAATGGCACACACCACGGGCAACTCACATGCTGTGTTGACAGTTAATTCTTATAGTTAATCTATCCGTGACTTGGAGGATGATTTTTATGGTTACAGGCTTCTCTACATGATGAGTGATCTTTTGATTGAAAGCATTTATTATCCGATGCCTAAAGTAAGGGAGTATCAGTGGTAGCCCAGTGCTTGAGGAGCTGAGAGCGAGTTTGATGAGCTATCGAGCAACGGCAGGTTAGCGAATCAAGACGGAATATGTTTGCCATGCGCTCAGTCGATCCGTTTTATAAGCAGACCTAGCGCCTAATCACAGTACAGTTTCCCTTTTCTCGTGTTTGATTTCCCATAGTCATTTGTATATGTGACTAGAGTATATTGCTACGTGAGCTTTAGGACCTGCTGATGAGGTTGAGAAACCTTTCCTATCTTTACAAAGTCCGTTCTTGTTACTCACTCAATCAGACTTGAGTGGAACGCCCCCTTTCTACGGAACAAAGACGACATTCATTTATCATAACAAAGAGACCGGAAATTGTAATTACACAAGAGCGACATGATTTCATGTTTGACTCTATAACATTACACACAAATACTCAGTGACAGGTAAAATAATCTTTATTGCATATATACACAAATGTGTCTGGCATAAAAAAAGTCGTAGGATGCTAAACACTCTCTAGTTGAATCATGATATGTTTAAACAACGATACGGCATTTCCTTCCTAAGTCTCATAGCCTATTCTCATCCATTAATTTTCTCCATATGACGACAATAAAATTGATCACTAATAGAGTATCCATTCAGAGTGCAATAAGATACCCAAATACGAAGTGGTTTGTAAATCTTTCAACTCTATATAAGCAAACGAGTCTACCTTTACATACTTGAGAGTTCGTAAATCTACATCCATCAATCTTTTGAAGTAGAGGAAGGGCTTTCAGTGAGCACTACTTTCATATCATTCATCTCTCATTTTAAAATGATAAGTTTTGCCAATCTGCGTATTAAAAATCCATCGAATCTTGTTGATAAAGAGTTCAAATTGACACGTCGTGGTTACTTAAGGTCACGACTGCGCAATCATAAACGATCGTAACTATAGATATTTCACTTTAGCTTCAATGACTTCCACTATGAAGTATGAGAAAACAGAAATAACAGTCATGTGATCCATGTAAGTTTATTAAACCACCAGACAAAATTTACAAAAGTACAGAATACACTTTCATAAAGAATGATCATTCACTCTATTCACAACGGATTAGAGAGCTAAAAAAAACATGTTTTAAAAAACATAACCCCACCATGCCTGATGACAATAATATAGATTACAGTTTCATACAAAACGTACAGAGAGACGTACAATGCACGAGCGTAGAGAGAGTTTTGCTATGTGGTAGTTTATTTTTACTATGTATTACAATTGGGATAGGTGGATGTCTGTAATGGATGATGTCTCTCACCGAAACAATATTGTAACATGATCAAAAAATCACTATCATCTCTCTAAACATGCTCTTTGATCACCAATGATATGATAGATTTGTCTGTACACGATTTATCGTACCCAACCAATGGTAAATATAAATTATCAATGAGGCAACTGAAGTAGTTGTTGTTTTCGATTCAGATATCATTGTCCTATTATTTTAACAATATGAAAACCTGGACAGCCACCGAGTTTGTAAATTACACTTATTAATTACGATCTTCATATTACAAAATTCCAATATGAATCAAAATAGAAGGATCAAGTCCATGCACATGTCGTCGTTTATCGAGACCTCATCGTCTTTGTGTGGGGACGTAGGCTAATCTTATGGAATACACTAACAACAGTTTGATCACTTTCTATCTCATTTAGTCAATATCGCACAGCGACTCTACTATCAGAACTGCCATTGGGTTGTCCTCACTGTATATGAAGGATGAACAGACCGTA